>WOXC01008072.1:132500-354561 GCA_011680675.1 Gymnobelideus leadbeateri | reverse complement strand
CCTGAACCAAATTCAATGTGAATGTGGTTTTGCCTTTTTAGCCTTCCTTATTCTCCCCCTCCTTTGCACTCACTTCCCCTACATGAGATAGTTTACCCTACCATGTCTCTCCCCATCTCCTCTTGCCACTTTCCTCTCTCACCTCATAATTTCATCCCTTGAGTACTCTCCCTTCCCAACAAAATCAACCTATACCCTCTATCCATATATAACTGTAACCATATACACACACATTCACATATGTATTCATATGACCACACCCCTTCTTCCATTATTTTCATAGTGAGAAAGATATCATCAGTCACAGATATTGCTTTTCCATATAGGAATGTAAATAGTTCAACTTTGATAAGCTCCTTTTGATTTCTTTTCCCTGATTACCTTCTCAGGCATCTCTTACTTCTTGCGCCTGGATGTCAAATTTTCTATTCAACTCTGGTTTTTTCCTCAAGAATGCTTAAAAGTCCTCTATTCCACTGAATGACCATATTTTCCCCTAAAACAAAATACTCAGTTTTGCTGGGTAGGTGACCCTTGGGTTCATTCCCAGTTCTTTTGCCCTCTGGAATATCACATCCATGCCCTTCAATCCCTCAGTGTAGAAGCTGCCAGGTCCTGGGCTATTCTGATTGTGTTTCCACAATATCGAAATTGTTTCTTCCTGGCTGCTTGTAGTATTTTCTCCCTGATCTGGGGATTCTGGAACCTGGCTATAACATTCCTGAGTTTTCCTTTGGTATCTTTTTCAGGAGGTGATTGTGGATTCCTTCAACCTCTATTTTGCCCTCTGGATCTAAAACATCAGGGCAGTTTTCCTTGAGAATTTCTTGAAGGGTGATTTCTAGGTTCTTTCTTTGATCATGGCTTTCAGGTAGTCCAATAATTTTTAAATTGTCTCTCCTGGATCTATTTTCCAGGTCAGTGGTTTTTCCCATGAGATATTTCACATTGCCTTCTAATCTTTCATTTGTTTGGATCTGCTTAACAGCATCTTGATTTCTCATAAAGTCATTAGCTTCCATTTGCTCCAGTCTAACTCTGAAGGAATGAATCTCCTCAGTGAACTTTTGAGATTCTTTTTCCATCTGGCAAATTCGACTTTTTAAGGCATTCTTCTCCTCATTGCCCTTTTGGGCCTCCTTTGCCATTTGAGCTAGTCTATTTTTTAAGGTGTTGTTTTCCTCAGTCAGGCTGTTGACCCTCATTTCATACTTTTCCTGCATCCTTCTCATTTCTCTTTCTAATTTTTCCTCCACTTCTCTTATTTGATTTTTAAAGTCCTCCTTAAGGTCCTCTATGGCCTGCAACCCACTCATGTTTTCCCCTGGGGCTTTTGGAGCAGGACTTCTGACCTCACAGTCCTTTTCCCGCTCTATGCCCCCAAAATAGGAGTCTAGGGTTGCATTTTTCTGTTTCCTTTGCCTTGGCATGTTGCCACTTAATTACTTGACTTTTGGGCTTGTTGCCACACTATGGCTTTAAGGCCAGCTAGAGGAATTTTCGTCCCGAACGTGTGGGGGGCAACTTCCGTTTCTGGCAAGCTGTAAACCCACCCACAACTTCCACCCTAGATCACAATCCAGATCCAGGGAGGTTAAAGCAAGAGCGATTACCCCCCAAGACTGATCGCTGGATCTCCCCACGATTTGCAGGCTGGGAGCCGGAAATGCCTCTGAAAACTACACAGTGGTGTGTCTCCTCAGCAGCTTCTAGCCCCCAGGGGAGGGAGCTGACGCATTCCCCAAATACAGGTCCCAAAGTCCATAGGACACTAACCTCTTACTTTGTCCTAGGCAAGTCTATGTTGATAATTCTGGCGTCTCCACAGTTCCTGGTGTTCTGGGGTTCCTCCAGCCGGCTGCTGGCCCTGCCGCCCTGGGGCTAAAACCTCGGCTCACGTGGACCTGGGCTCGGCTCGGCTCCTGTGCTCTGCGCGCTGCCGGCTCCCAGACCACTGCGCTGGTCCTTCCTGCAGGGTGCTGGGCTGTCCTCAGCGGGAGGTTAGCTTCTCTGTGTCGTTCTGTGGGTGCTGGGGCTCCAGAAGATTTTCAGAGTCCTTTTTTTACATAGTTTGTGGAGAATCTGGGGGCAGAGAGGCTTGGACGAGCTGTTTCTACTCCGCCATCTTGAACACCTGCAATTCTTATAAGTCTTCATTAACATATCACTGAGTCCTGGCTTGCAGAATTTTAAACATAACCTTGCTTGCATTAGGCCTCAGGCCCATTGATGAGTTAGGGGTATGTCTACCCCAAGCATGGACAAATGCAGGCAGGTGAAAACAATTTGGTTCAATGAAGCAGGCATTGCTTGGAGCACTTAGAGCTTAAGGTATTCTGCTGAACTTAGGCCAGCACTGGTCATCCTGGCTTTTGTTTTGCCACAGGACTTTGATGACTCTGGAAGAGAGAGAGGCTGATGATTTTATGAGACTCTGGCTCACTTAAATCCAATTCATGTGCAAGTCAACACATCACCAGTGTGTCATTGGTCCTCTTCAAAAATGAAGGTCAAGTAAGAGCTTGCATGTGAAAGGAGCAGTTGTTCAGTAATCTGAACATTCTTTGGCATTGTCCTTCTTTAGGATTAGGGTGAAAACTGATCTTTTCCAACTCACTGACCACTATTGAGTTTTCCAAATTTTCTAGCACATTGAATACAGCACTTTAACTGCATGATCTTTTAGGATTTAAATAGCTCAGCTGGAATTCCATTACCTCCACTAGCGTTATTGTTAGTAATGCTCCTAAGCATTGTCTTTTGTTGCTGGCTCCTGTATAATATCACAGATCTCTGCCTGTATATCTTCAGGCACTCTATCTGTCTATCTGTCTATCTATCTATCTATCTGTCTGTCTATCTATCTATCTATCTATCTATCTATCTATCTGTCAAGTCAGAGAGAGAAGCTGTGAGAGACAGAAAGTAGAAAAAGAAAATAAGTAATTGAAAAAGTCAGAAATAATTTTAAATTACATGAAAATAATATTGTGAAGTCTAGTAATTCACTTTATACCTACTTAGCCTTTGCTTATAAATATACATTATTAACCTATTTAGTGCCTGTCCTAATTTTTAAATTAATCTGTACTTGTTAGTTAAGTTTCTTTAGCATTTCTTCTAACCCCAGGTGAGTACCACAAAACAGGCAGACAAACAATTAGAGGCCTACATCCCTAAGTAGAGTTTTTAGGCACAGTAGGCTCTTATTGCTCTTTCTCTGCCACTGTAAAATGGTAAAAACCGTCAGAGGTCACACAGGCTATTGGGAAAAGTACTGAGTTTCCTTCTAATATAGAACAAAACAAAGCCATTCGAAAGAAATATAAGCAAATGTTGTCACTGTCCTTCTTACTTTACATTTCTAGGTTTGACAGGGTGGTGGCACACCTGTAAGGTTGATTATACAAGTGATTTTGTAGTTGAGCAAACTGAGGTCAATAGAAGTAAGTCAATAAACATAAAAAATAAACATTTTCCTTTTCTTGAATTCCATGGAGATATTGAAATCTTCAGCATTTATAATTTACAATGTCACAGATAACAGCTTTTCAATATCTACTCTCTTTCCATTCCTGAAATTCCAATGAATTCTAACCTGGCACTTGTCATTTCATATTCAGATCAGTTCAAATGCTTGTTTTTCTGTTTACATCTGTCACTCACCTGGTTTATGAGTCCTCCCAAATTAAACAACCTATTTCTGAATGGAAAATTGCATAAGGTATAAGTTAAAATGGTCTTACCTCATGTCATAGTCATTTGGAGAAGGTAAAGTAAGAAACAACTTATGTAGGTATTTTCCCAGTCTTACACATTTCTGGTTTGACAAAAGTCAGTTAGTGTAAGCCATCTGTATCATTATAAATTGCTATTATTCTGAAAGTATTTGCATAGATTTCCACACATTACAGTCTCATTTGCTTGTAAATTCTTGTAGCCTGCATTTCCTGTGTTAACTGAGAGTAATGTACTCATATGTGCCAGTAGTGTATACAAAAGTAGCTTTGGCTATTATAACCATTTTAGGAGAAAAGAAGAAAAACATTGGTGAACACACAGGTGAAAAGGGGAAAAAATCCTTCAACTATAGGGTATAAATGGGTTGTTCTCTTCTAAGGCTCAAAGCTGTTCAAGAACTGTGCAGCATGTTCATTCTCTAAGAAGTCCAATAATTGAACTCTTTAAATTGCAAACTATAAACTACGGGATTATTCATAAAGACAGTCCTCAAGCATGATGTTGTTTGAGACATTCTCCTTTCTCTAGTTAGAATGCTAGATTATGTGATAAAACTGCCACATTGACCTTGAAAGTCAATTAGTGCAATCAATGATTGAAGTAGTACTTCCTTTATGACACATCCAACAAATCATTTTTAAACCTTTACTTGGAGATTTCTATTGAAGAGGAACTCACATCCGAGACAGCCTGTTATTTGGGTCACTTTAATTGTTTGCAATTTTTTCGCATACTCCAAATTGAAATTTTAGTAACTACATCTAGTTCTGCCCTACTAAAGCTCAGCAGAAAAAGCTTCATCCCTCTTCAGCATCTTGTCTTATCCTTTTGGCTTCTTTTCCCAAGTTAAACATTTCTAGTTCCTTTAGCACTCTCATATGGCATAATCTTGAGGCTTTTTGCCAATCTAATTACTTTTTCTTGGATACTCTTCAACTTATCAATCTCTTTCCTAAAATGTGGTACCCAGAACAGAACATAATACTCCAGAAGGGTATTTGATCAATAGTGCCAATGCAAGGTCTGCTTGGCAGAAGCTAGATAAAATATGATTTTGTGACATGTACTCACATAGTTTGCTTGTATTGCAAGGAAATTGTTGAGGTTTTTTTTTATCAACACAAAACAGAAATTTTGCAGTTCACTTTCCAGATGAAAAGCATTTTTCTTCTTTGGAGAGCTTACTTATTAATATCTTTTTATTGTGCACTTACTATTAGAGGTTGTATTTTAAACAGCATCTAAAGTATTTCATTTATTTGATTATTTAAGAGTTTATTTAATTACATAGACAATTTAAAATTCTTATTTTTTATTTGCTATACATTAATGTCAATCTACACAGTTCCAGTTTCTTTACTTTTCACATGATAATACACATATATTTGGTACTTTTTTCATAACCATATCTACAAGAATTTAGAGATAAAGAAACTGAGGGCTAAAGAGGCTAAATGATTTTTTAAGTTAAAGAGGTTAAACGATTAGCCTTGGTTAACCAGTGTCAGAGTTGGGATTTGTACACAAGTCTCTTGGCTTCACTGATTGTGTTTTTTAGTATATTGTGTGCCACTAATACGTACGACACTTACTGGAAGTAACTCTTTGATTGATTAAGTGTTAGTTTTAGAAGTAGATAGTTTTAATTTGGCAATCTTTGCCTTTTATTTGAAGGTACTTTTTTAATTTTAACAGATGCTTTATTAACTTCTTGTTTACATCATTCATTTCTGCAAGATTTTGAGTTACAATTTTTCCCCATTTTCCCCCTACCCACCACCCTAGAATAGCAATTCCACAAGACATCCCCTCATCCAATCTGGTCTCTCCCATATCTTCTCCCATACCCCCTTCGACTTTGCCATTGGGGCAAGGTGAATCTCTGTGCCCTAATGCCTGCACATATTATCTCCCGATTACATGCAAGATAGTACTAATGATAGTATTTGTATACATTTGAAACATTTAATTTTAAAACTTCAAATATCAGATCCATTCCCTTCCACCCTTGTCACCCACTCCCTCTGGGAAGATAAGCAATTCAGTATGTGATGTACATGTATAGCTATGCAAAACATTACCATAGTAGATATATTGTAAAAGACTGCTTATATTTCCCTCCCACCCATCCCAACCCCCACCTGGTCCATTCCCTACTTTGATCCTGTCCCTCTTCAAAAGTGGGTAATTCAAACCTCACCTCCCCCCCAGAATGCCCTTCCTTCCATCATCCCCCATCTCATCTCCCTTCCCCCTATTCTCCTGCAGGGGGAGATATCCCATTTGTATTCATGTCATTCTCTCCCTGAGCCAAATTCAATGAGAATATGGTTTTGCCTTTTTGCCTTCCTGTTCTTCCCCTCCCCTGAAACTACTTCCCTTTGCTTCTTCTACATGAGATAGTTTACCCTACCCTGTCTCTCCCCATCTCCTCTTGCCACTTTCCTCTCTCAACTCTTAACTTTTCCCTTTAAGTATCATCCCTTCCCACCATATTCAACCTGTGCCCTCTATCCATGTATACTGGAAACATATATACACACATTCTCATATGTATTCATATGCCCATATACCCTTCTTCAATTATTTTCATAATCAGGAAAGTTTCATCAGACTCAGTTATTGTTTTTCCATGTAGGAATGTAAATAGTTCAGATTTGATAAGTTCCTTTTCATTCCTTTTCCCTGATTACCTTCTCAAGCAACTCTTGCTTCTTATGTCTGAATGTCAAAATTTCTATTCAACTCTGATTTTTTCTTCAAGAATGCTTCAAAGTCCTTTATTCCACTGAATGACCATATTTTCCCCTGAAACATGATACTCAGTTTTGCTGGGTAGGTGATTCTTGGTTTTAATCCCAGCTCTTTTGACCTTTGGAATTTCATATTCCATGCCCTTCAATCTCTCAGTATAGAAGCTGCCAGGTCCTGTGTTATTATGATTGGGTTTCCACAATATTTGAATTGTTTCTTCCTGGCTGCTTGTAGTATTTTCTCCTTGATCTGGGAATTCTGGAACCTGGCTACAATATTCCTGGGAGTTTTCATTTTGGGATCTTTTTCAGGAGGTGATCTGTGAATTCTTTCAACCTCTATTTCACCTTCTGTGTCTAAAACATCAGGGCGATTTTCCTTGAGAATTTTTGAAGGATGATTTCTAGATTCTTTCGTTGATCAGGGCTTTCAGGTAGTCCAATAATTTTTAAATTATCTCTCCCAGATCTATTTTCCAGGTCAGTGGTTTTTCCAATGAGATAGTTCACATCGCCTTCTATTCTTTCATTTGTTTAACAGCATCTTCATTTCTCATAAAGTCACTAGCTTCCATTTGCTACAGTCTAACTCTGAAGGAATGATTCTCCTCAGTGAGCTTTTGGGATTCTTTTTCCATCTGGCAAATTAGGCTTTTTAAGGCATTCTTCTCATTGCCCTTTTGAGCCTCCTTTGCCATTTTAGTTAGTTTATTTTTTGAAGTGTTATTTTCTTCAGTCAGGCTGTTGACTTTCATTTCATACTTTTCCTGCATCCTTCTCATTTCTCTTCCTAATTTTTCCTCCACTTCTCTTATTTGTTTTTTAAATCCTCCTTAAGGTCCTCTATATTCTGTAATCTGCTCATATTTTCATTTGGGGTTTTTGGTGCAGTAGTTCTGACCTCATAGACTTCCTTCAGATCCATGCTTCGATCCTCTTTGCTCCCAAAATAGGAGTCTAATGTTGATTTTTTCTGTTTATTTTGTTTCATTTGCCTAGGCATGTTGCCACTTAATTACTTGATTTTGGGGCTTGTTTCCACAGTAGGACTCTGCCACCAGACAGGGGAGCTTCTGTCCCAAACGTTGGGGTCTTCGCAACTTCCAGAGGTATTATCTGCATGGCTTCTGTAAAGCCTCTCCCAGACCTCCCCCACAAGACCACAATCCAGATCCAAGCAGGTTAAAGCCAGAGCGATTAATCCCCAGACTAATTGCTGGATCTCCCTACAGCTCGAAGACCAGGAGCTGAAGCTTCCACTGAAGCTGCAAAATGGCTTCTGTGCTGCTGCTCTTCAGCTGCTTCTTGCCCCCAGGGAAAGAAGCCAACCCATTCCCCAAATACTGGTCCCAAATTCCATAGGGCACTAACCTCTCACTTTTTCCTGGACATATCTGTGTTGATAATTCTGGAATCGCCACAGCTTCTGGTGTTCTGGATTCCCTCCAGACAGCTGCTGGCATGGCCGCCCTGGGGATAAAACCTGTGCTCAGGACAGACTCGGCTCAGCTCCAGGAGAGTTGAGCTGTGCTGTGCTGGGTGCTCCCTGCAGGGATGCTGGGCTGTCCTCAGCAGGAGGTTAGCTTCTCTGTGTTGTTCTGTGGATGCTGGAGCTCCAGAAGTTGTTCAGAGTTCACCTTTTACATTGTTTGTAAGTGGTGTGTGGGAGAACACCTTGGAAGTGCTGTTTCTACTCCTCCATCTTGGCTCAGCCCCCTCTAAAGTTTCTACTACTGAAGTTTTTTTTTTTTTTTTTTTAATCTCCAATAGTATTAATGATACCTTTGGGATCTAGGAAAAAAAGTAAGAGTCTTTGTCCTGAATTGGAATCCTTGTTAATTTCAGTTGCTGCTGCCTTCTGCTACCACAGAAACAAACACCAAAGAAGTGACAACAAGGACATGAAACATTTACTTTAAAGGCCTTCACCTGATTTATTTTTAACTAAAATGATTTCTCTTTCCCTGAACTAAAGCTAAGAATGAGAACATTCACTGAGAACCTCAGAATTTTAGAGTAGGAACGAATCTTAAAGAAAGCATAGTTCAACTCTATCCTCTTAGACAGTAGGAAGCTGAAAGCTAGAGAGGGTAAGTGAATTTTCCATGGCCATTTGGTGTATTAGTGATGTAGTCATGACACCACGTTTCTTGATTCATGCTGTGGTTCTTTTCATTACTCTTCCTGCTTCCTCACTTGGAATTAGCAGCTAGTTCTGATTCCGAGCTGAGATGACTGGTTTGAATTTTTTTTAACATTTGCTGCTTCCGGACATCCCTTCATGACTGTATAGTTTCTTCAAATTGTTTTGGAAAATAATAACATTTTCTAATTGGACACTTTCATTTTTCTTAAACAGTAAACTCCAACATCTAGAAAGTGTTCTTAAATGAGCTAGTCAAACTTTAGGAAATAGTCTTATTTAAGTCATACCATGGTCATCAATATTATTAGGCTTCTTCAGGGGAAAACAGGAGTGGCTAGGTGGTGGAGTTGTTAGAGTGTTAGACTTGACTTCAGGATAAATCTAATTTCAAATCCTTCTTTTGATTTGCACTGACTGAGAGACCTTGGGCAAGTCATTTAACTTCTTGCTTTGGTTTCTTTCCTTTATAAAATGATAGGATTTGCTTCAAAGGACTCTTTCTGGGAAAAATCTAAGGTCATTTAATCAGTAGCTTATTATAGTGATTATCCTTTTCCTCATGTGTAATCTAAATATTTTCCTCTTGAAATTAAGCACATTTATTGCTCTCTCTTAATAGTTTATACTTCTGCTTAACCTGTGAACAACCCTAGGAACATACTAGGAGTTGCTTTCCTTGTTTCAGGTGAACATGTGGGAGCTTTGCAGACATTTGTTTTTGATAGCACTCTGTGTTTTATTGCTGAAATGTTGAAGTGTCCCTTTATTGAATGCAGAGTCTGAATAACTGATGACTTTAGATATTTAAAAAGGAAGAAGCTCATTCTCAGGCTTGCTCCCTTTCTGACTTCTGTTCTAATACTTTAAGGATTATCTTGAGTTGTTTGCTAAGAGGAAATGAGAGAAGGGGTAGTTTGCCCCTTTCCCTACATCTGGCTCCATTCAGCCGTGAACACATGATAGCTGACTAAGCAAACCTGAGCTAGGGTTTTAGTAGTCTGTTTTGTGTTTGTTCTTTTTCGGATTTAGGTGGATAAATATCTATTCCAAGATGGATATGTTCAGAATTAGAGTTGACTTTGTGAGTTTGAGAGACCTAGGGGTTCTTGGTCCTTTCATGTCAAAGCTGAATGGTGGCAGGAGAGGAACTCCCAATAACCATTCCAGATGTCATGGAGAAGATAACTAATGACCAAAGGATTGATTGAAATGTGTCTTTTATCAGCAGATTTACCGGGAATGCTTTGGACTGTGTAGAGCTATGGTAAAATATAAAATCCTAAATAGCAATCCAGCAGACTGCTTTGTGTTGTTACTAAACCCTATTTTTATTTTTTTTCAAATGTGTGCTTGGGAGTTTCATTTAACATTCCTTTTGTGTGTAGGAAATTTATTACTTGTCCCATATCTAGTTCATGTAGTTCAGTGCCTTTTTCACTGTCCCATTTTTGGGGAAAGTCAAATGTGAGCTTGAACTTAAAACTTTAAATAATTTTTCCTCAAGGCACCTGGCTTGAGGTTTAACTTGTGAAAGTGTTTGAACAAAAGGAATTTAACCCGATTCATTAAAGGCCACATTACCTTAGAAATAAAGTTGGTCCAAATGTAATCCAGAGCAGAGAGAGGAGGGTGGGGTTTTTTTTCCCCCCAGATATATGGAGCATCCACTAGTGGTAGATATATCTGTAGTTCCCTTCTTTGAAACCAATTCTCTAAAGGAGATTTGGGGAGGTGAAAGGGAAAGGGATAAGTTCCAGGGTATTAAACCAATTTAAAATAATGGGTATTCACTCAGGTGACTAGAATGTTGAAGAAAAATAAACAGCTATGGAGGAACTAACTAACTGTTCTTACCCCAGCTCTCTGTTTTCATTCAGATGGGTATGCCTGACACTCATTTCTAATTGAAATGTTTAATGCTATTAAAGACTGCATATGACTCACTTAATTTGATTTCTCATAAATAGTTGTGGTTGACATTGTTCTTGGCATTTCCTCAGGTCCCATTGTGAGTAGTAGGGCCAAGGATAGCTCTGGTTATCACACAGAAGGGAGGTACTTCTAGTTCAGCTTTGGAATCCCAAACTCACCATCCATTGTTATAAAGTTTAAATGGAAGTAGTTCATGTAATTCATAACTAAATTTTCAAGGGAAGAGTTATTTTAAATATGGAGCATTGAGAATCTGTCTTATCAGACCATGAGCCTAACATAGAAATTCCTATAGTTGCCCTAGGATTTGTCAAGGGCAAGCAGAGCCAGGAAGACAGATGGGGAAATCAAAAATAAGAGAGAGTGAGGGAGCAAACCAGAGCTGTAACAGTTAGAGAGACAACTATAAAAACCATACAGACCCCTGTTGTCTGACAGAAGCCTTCATGACCCTCAGTCCCTCTAGTGAACCATGTGGCACGAGGAGTGAAGAGATATATAAGTGGCAATGAGAAGGGAGAAGCAGAATACAGAGCAGAGTACTTGGACCACACTGAAATTGGTGGGGTCAAAGAAGGGACTCAGATAAAGTGCTCAGGGGATTTTAGGAAAGGGAAAAGAAAATTAATCTGAAAGGATATGTGAAGGTTACACCAAGGAGATGGCATCTCAGCAAAACCTTGAATAGAGACATTGATTCTGATAGGCTAAGATGAGGGAAGAGTGTGTTCCAGGCATGAAGGATGGCCTATCCAAATACTTCAAAGCAGAAGATAGCATTTCAAATTTGAGACCCAACTAAAAGTCCAATCTGACTGGAAAAGAATTCACATAAAGGAATAAAGTGAAAGGCAGTTTGTAGTAGTTTGTACTGATATTGTGGAGAGCCTTAAATGACAAGTTAAGCATTTTTTGTTTTATCCTAAGAGAAAATGGGAAACGTTTCAAGATTTTCAATTAGGGGAATGAAAGAGTTGGGCTTGTTCCTCTAGAAGAGATTCTTGCCAGTTGTGTGAAGGATAGATTGCAGAGGGGAGAGACTAGAACAGAAGAATAATTAGAAAGATAAAGGATAGTTTAGCTGTGTGGTAAGGAAGGCCTAGGCTAAGGCAATGGGAATGTGAATGGAACAAAAAGAATATTTGTAAGAGTTATCACCAGAGGTAGTACTGAGAGGGTTTGGAAACTATTTGGATGTTTGAGGTGAAGATGCCCATACAGAAGCCAGATGCAGATCTCTCTGTGGATCAGATTGGGCAACAGGTACAGAACAGTACCAAGGAATTGTACCCAGATAAACATTACCCAATATCCAATGGGTAATGGAAATGGAAATGGAAAATAGAATGATAAACAGAAAAAAAAAGTCCCATTTAGTGGAGAGGTGGGGATTAATACTGGTCTGAAAAGTGTGAGACAAGGACCATCGGAAATGAATCCCTATGGGTAGAGACCCTTGGAGACCATGGGACTGGTGCTAAGAAGTTGCCAAACCTCAGTACACAGGAGAACTGGTTCATCAGTTTGTTTCCATCTTTTACTGATCATTTTTGATAGTGAATTGCTAAATTCAGCTATTTTTTTTCACACTCAACATCTAAGAAGTGTGATTACTGGGAAGTGTGGAGTGCATGAGGATACCTAACAATAACTGGGTGGATATTTTTAGGGAAGAGGTTTAAGTAGGATTTCAAGTTCATCCATTCCTATTCTTCCTACACCATCCCTCAACCAAGGAGTTGGGAAACCCTTGAAATTTCATGTTAGAGATAGAAAAGACATTGTAAAGACTTTGTAAAGGAGGAAACAGGCTCCAGAGAAACGTGACTTACCCAAAGTTAGAGAGGAAGACTCCTCCAAGCTTTACAAAAATGAAGACTGAGCTACTATGGAGTCAAATGAAACAGACATTTCATAGAATCAGATCCTGTTAGAGCTAGAAGAGATCACATTTTTCTCATTTTACAGAGGAAAAACATAAGTACAGAATAAGTGTTAGAACAGAATATAGAATTCATATCTCCTAACTCCTGGTCTAGCACTCTTTCCTCCAGGTTATTGAAAATTTTCTTCACTTGTAGACTGATTTTTCATAGCATCTGCCTCTAGTCTTTTGACCTGGGGAAAGGAGATTAGCAGGGAGGAGCCAAAACTTCCAAGAATATTCTAGACTCCAAGATGGATTCCTTCCTCTCATTCATTCTTCCATTGACAAGATGTTTTTGTGAAGCCATGGAGAACAAACATCCTGTGAGGGAAAGAAAATGTTTTGGGTGCAGCTAACCACTCTTTGTGCTGAATTCTTCTATGGTCTCTTAGCTATAAGGAGTTTCAGAGAGACAGCAAAATTCACAGGATGAAGAATATAAAAGTATCCCTAAGTAACCATGGTTCTCCAGAAGGGACAAACTACTATCTCTTTTTTTCTGACCTGGACCCATTTAAATAACCACCTTTAGTCTTTCTCTTCATGCAGAAGGCTGTTTATTAGTATAACTTGGATTTTTCTAATATTGACAGTGCCTACTCTCACAGAGTCAGAAGATGCTGTAAGATGACCTCATCAGAACAGCCATTGTTGTCAGAAATGAGAGGTCCAGCTCTCTGAATTTCCATCCTATCTCAAGACTGAGGCGGCATTTGGTTCTGTCTTTCACAACCTCAGACGTCTCCCAACCAAGGAAAATACCTCATTCCTCTCACTTAGCAAGGAAAACAAGCTAGAGCTCAATATTTAGCTTTTGTAGAAATGCTCTACCCCCTAGTGGAAGCTCATTTCTGTCCTCATGTTTACTGACTCTATCTTCAGCACTTTTACCTATGGCACGATTCATGAGACTCTTATTTCATATACACCACAGATAAATATAGGCTAAGATTCAATAATTAGTTAACCATTAGCCTTTGTAGTCTTCTTCCCCCAAAGTTTGCAATTCCCAACAAAAACAGAATCTACAAAAATAATTACTTGGATCATGTAAACTTCAGCTGTTTAATTGTAGAATAATTGAGAGTGTAAGTGAAATTATCATATCTTAAATTGACATTTTTGTGACATATTTGTTTTTGCTTTATATTAAATGAAAGGCAATATTAACTGCAAAAGAGACCACCAAAAGTAATTTGAAAAATGTTTAAGATAAAATGGAGAAATATATTAAGAATGGATTGAAACTGTATACTTTATGAAGACATACCCCCAAAATATGAATTTCCTAGTTTTATTAGCTGTCTAATTTTCAAAGATCTACCTTATTTCATTGATAAATCTATAGGGATATATATATATATATATATATATATGTATATAGGCATTCATTGGTACATTTATGTGATGGAATGTAGAATGTTTGAAAAATAACTTTCAAGAATAAAATATGAAATATCAAAATGCAGATGGTAAATATGTACGTAAGTGATGAATATCTCCAATTCATATGTATTTAATTGGTCTTATTTTTCAGAGTACCCATAAAACATTTTGAGTAAAAGCTAATTTCTAAATATTTTAACTTCATGAAATATTCTTCAAATCACTTTATATGAATCTGAATCATTTCATTTTTTCATAGTGCATAAAATCAAGCATCAGTTGTTGTTTCTCCACCCAAAGAAAAGGTAAAGCAGTACAAAAGAGCAGCACTTTGATAAAGCATTAAAACATCAATTTCAGGGCAAATAGGTGAATTTGCGAACACTGACTCTCTTTAGTTCAAAATCTGTAACTTCATAAACATCAATTGTTATCTGAACTTCAATATTGAGAGCAACTGCTTTGATTCAATATCTTGGATTTTTATCAGTCTTCTGCCTTTTTCTTATAGTCATAGTCATCACAATTTTAAGTCTAGGACTAGAAAAGACCTGAGAGGCAATATGATCAAATCTGTCCTTATTTTAAAGATTAGTTTCTGTGTTCCATTATGGGAAAATATGATTGTTACCCATAATATTATTGGCTTTTTAGATCTGATATAATAAAATACAAATATTTTAATAATCTCCATTTAAACCATGAAATAACTAATTCAATGCATTTCACCTAATAATTTTCCCAAAAGCTAATATGCTATATTTTCAGAGCAACAAGATTATATATGATGTTAATTTAGTTCAGCTTTCACAAGTACAATTTGTTATAAACATTAAAGGACAATAGGGAATTACAAAAAGTAATAAGGTAATTTATATCTCTTCTCTACCCTCCAAATGCACATGATAAAAATATAAAACTAGAATAATTTTCTGGAATGCCAGCATATGTGTGGTAGTTCTGAAGTAATCTGTGGTTTCTGGTTGTCTGTCTTATCATTTAGTTTTATAGTACCTCTTTAGGGAATTCTATTAATTCCAGATGGATCACAGAATTAGCTCAATGCATTATATATCATTGGAAAATTAACTTGTTATTACCTGGAAAATCATCAATTTAGATAAAATGATTTAACTTTAAATGCTTCTCTTTTAGGATGCTGAAAAGATGGGAAGACAAAGGTGTTGTTGATTCTCTCCCTCCCTCTCTCTCTCTTTATATACATATACATATACATACACATACATATATATATATATATATATATGTATGTGTGCATATATATGTGTGTGTATATATATATATGTACATATATATATGTATATATATATATATATGTATATATATGACCTAGAAGTGTAGCAGAGGATTAGCTGAGGTGAAGGACTTATCTTTGAAACATAAAGGAAACTTGCTAAATCATGGTTACACACTGAATGAATATTTGAAAGAAACTAAAGTTTATGAATTAGCAAACTAAATGCTATTTAGAAGTTATCTTTGGGATTATGATTTAATTTTACTACTTTTCATTGTTGAATGTATCCCTTGTAATCCAGTCTTATTCCTATATGCAAATGCATTTATGTCTGATTCCACTGGACAAATATTTATTAAGTGACTACATTTTGGGAAAACATTTTTTTTTCATTTCTAGACATGTTCTCTGTTCACTGAAGTTGTGCTCTTATCCCTTATTATAAATAGGAGATGAGCCAGGCTTTTAAAAGAATAACAGAAGGGAGCATCCACTCCAGAGGAGTATATCCACAGGCATGTTCTACCAAACTCAGAAACCATTGAGAATAGGTCCAATGAAGGATAGTGTGTTTATGGTCTCATCATCAGCTTAGTTAAGTGAAGGGAGAATGTCATGAATAAATGAATGAATGAATGAATGAATGAATGAATGATATATATTCTGTTATATACTTTTATACGGGAAGCACTTTCGTAAATGTTGGGGATTCAAGTGAAAAAGCAAAACAGTTCCTGCTCTCAAGAAGCTCAAATTCTAATGGGGGAGACAACATATATAAAAGGTTTTAGAGGCAAGTGTAGTGGCATGGAAAGATATAGTTAGCACCTCATTTCACCTTTCTTTTTTGAGCTTTTCCCATGATTATATCAAGTCTTTATTAAGAAACTGGACTTGTGGAAAGAAGCTAGAAATCACCCTTCAAGAAATTCTCAAGGAAAATTGCCCTGATGTTTTATATCCAGAGGGCAAAACAGAGGTTGAAAGAATCCACCAAACACCTCCTGAAAAAGATCCCCCCCAAAAAACTCCCAAGAATATTATAGCCAGTTTCCAGAATCCCCAGATCAGGGAGAAAATACTACAAGCAGCCAGGAAGAAACAATTTCAATATTGTGGAAACACAATCAGAATAGCACAGGACCTGGCAGCTTCCACCTTGAGGGATCGAAGGGCATGGAATATGATATTCCAGAGGGCAAAAGAGCTGGGAATGAACCCAAGGGTCACCTACCCAGCAAAACTGAGTATTTTGTTTCAGGGGAAAATATGGTCATTCAGTGGAATGGAGGACTTTCGAGCACTCTTGAGGAAAAAACCAGAATTGAATAGAAAATTTGACATCCAGACACAAGAAGCAAGAGATGCCTGAGAAGGTAATCAGGGAAAGGAAATCAAAAGGAACTTATCAAAAGTTGAACTATTTACATTCCTATATGGAAAAACAGTAACTGTGACTGAGGAAATCTTTCTCACTATGAAAATAATGGAAGAAGAGTGTATGGTCATGTGAATACATATGTGAATGTGTGTGTATATGGCTACAGTTATATATGGATAGAGGGCATGAATTTGTTGGGAAGGGAGGATACTCAAGGGGTGAAGTTGTGAGGTGAGAGAGGAAAGTGGCAGGAGGAGATGGGGAGAGACAGGGTGGGGTAAACTATCTCATGTAGAGGAAGCAGGGGGAAGTGGTTGCAGGGGAGGGGAAAAATAGGAAGGCAAAAAGGCAAAACCACATTCTCATTGAATTTGATTCAGGGAGAGAATGACATACATACTAGGTGGGACATCTCAACCTACAGCAGAATGGGGGGAAGGGGGAGGAGAGGAGGGATGATGGATGGGAGGGCATCCTTGGGGGGAGGGGAGGTTGGAGGTACCCACTATGGAAGAGGGACAGGATCAAGTGGGGAATGGACCAGGTGGGGGGTGGGATGAGTGGGAGGGAATTATAAGCAGCCTTGTACAATATATCAACTATGATAATGTTTTGCATAGCTAGACATGGACAACATATACTGAATTACCTATCTCCCCAGAGGGAATGGGTGACAAGGGAGGAAGGAAATGGATCTGAAATTTGAGGTCTTAAGATTAAATGTTTCAAATATATATAAATACTATTATTAATACTCTTTTGCTTGTAATTGGGAGATAAGATGTGCAGGCATTGGGACACAAACATTCACCTTCCTCTAATGGAGAGGTCGAAGGGGGTGTGGGAGAGGATAGGGGAGAGAGCAGATTGGAGGAAGTGATATCTTCGGGGACTGCTCTTCTGGGAAGGTGGGTAGGGGAAAAACAGGGGGGGATAATTGTAACTTAAAATCTGGTGGAAATGAATAATGTAAAACAGAAGTTAATAAAGCATTTGTTTAAATAAAAAATATATAAAAATAAAATAAAATAATGAAACAGGACTTGTGAAACCCACAGTAGGAGGAACTTGCTGATGGGACAGAGGGGCAGAACAAGGGCGAGCTAATGACCACATATAAGGAGAAGCCCAAGCTGGGAGAGAGCAGAATTGAGAAGGGGACCTTTGTGGTGGCCAAGCACTCTCTTTGTCTGTTCTGATTTGATTTTTGTTCGTGATTCTTTGTACAGAAGCCCTGGAACTTTCCTGCAAGCCCTGAAATAGGATTTTCTTGTCTATTTACAGAAGTCTGGGAAGAGGTTTTCAGAGGTCCTTGAATTATACTGATGATTTCTTTTGAGTTCCCAGACCTTGCATATGTGTCTTTGTTGATTTCACAGGCAGATACTGAATTGCTAATGGTGCTGGCAATGTGAATGAATGTTGTTTTGGCTCTGTTAATCTTTGTCTTCCCAGGAACAGGAACTGTGAAGGACTTGAGGTGGACTAGACACTATGAGCTTCAATATGGAACTGGCCAAAGAGCTGTATATGTAACTGGATGAAGATCTGGATTAGGAGCTGGACAAGGAACTGAGAGCTGTTTACCTGTGAATCCATGTGACAATTGTGTAGATTCAGGCAGGAGCTGGATTCATGGAAGAGGAACTATGGGATTTGGAACCCAGCCTTGAGTCAAGATGAAAAGACCTCTCTTTGTGTCTTTAATGCTGACTGATAAGATCATGATTTAATGTTGCCTAGGAGTGGGAGAGGTTTGTCCTCTGTTTCTTGTACCTCTTAAGGATGATTGCATTAAGGAGGATTGGAAACTAATGTCCAATCAAGAAGAAAGAAGACCTTTTGACTGAGAGATTAAGACAATGTGACCTAGGGGTGGAGAACTTTGAACTTTCTACTTTGTGTCCCTTAAGGAAGCCTGCTCCTTAAGGATGATTGAGTTGAGAATTTCCTGAATGACATATTTTGTTTAAAAGTATGTGACCACTTAGGTGAAAACTATGTGACCACTTTAGTTATAAGTTGTTATGTTTTAACATTGTGAATGCTGTACTTTCATTTCTGTGAATATTTTGTGTTAGTTTACCACTGAATAAATAGAGAGTTCACTATACTATGTGATCAGAGCCATGAAGTGGTTCACAGCAGCAGTCCTCTAGGAAGTTGCTCTTGCTTGGCTTTACAGCAAGTCAGATGGAAAGAGCCAGTGGTCTTTCTTGAATAGTAGCAAAGTACTCTTATATCTTCTTTAATGCTATTTCCAATGATAAAATTATCTATCTATCTACCTATCTATCTATGTGTGTATATGTACATACAGACATGCCTTTATATATATATATACATATATATACATATATATGTATATATATACCCATATAGCTACACATATACACATACATATATACACATATGCACACACACATGTCTAGTCTGTGCTTGCCTGCATGTATATGTGTAAAATATTGATTACTTTATGTTGAACATTTTTTTCAGGTACAGCCACTCCTGCAGAACTATCAAGGTGTAAAATGATTATAATCTGCATTGAAGGAAGGGATAAGCATTTGTGAATACTTACTATAAGCCAGGTATTAATTATGCTAAGTACTTTATAAATATTACCTCATTAAATCCCCAAGAACTCTCTAAAGTCGATGCTATTATTAACCTCATTTTATAATCGAGGAACCTGAGTCAAACACTAATTAAGTGACTTGTTCATGATTACACAGCTAGGAAATGTTTGAGGCTGCATTTGAATTTAGGTCTTCTAAACTCTAGTCATAATTTTCTATCCACTGTGTCACCTAGCTACCCTAAAGGAGCAACCACATAAATGAAATCACACATCTTTTAAATATTGAAGTCCTGAGATGAATGCTAGATGAATTCTCTTTGAAGCACATAAAATATTTTAGAAACATTTATTGTTAATTAGTATGGGAAATAGAAAAAATATTGTTTCTTCAATATGTTCTCATTCCCTTATTGGAAAATATGATTAACTTTTCAGTCTTTATGAGCTACAACCATGAATTTCCCAAGATTTTATTCAATTCCCTCTCTGAGACAGTGCCTGATGCAGGCTGATCAGACAGGGAGGTCACTCTTATATGAGAGGAGACAGCTTCAATGCAGTTAGACACATCTGATATGTCTTATGACTATCAATAGTCATTAGTATCGATAGTCACAACTTGATTTCAAAGGAAGTGTCTATGATCATAAGGGAGTCCCTCTTCAGATGACATAAAATTGACCCTTGCTTTCTACAATTAGGCTCAGAGTATCATACTACCCCTCTAACTTCCACTGTAGATGCAGCTCTCAATAGATTTAAGTCCTTATCAGAGTACTCAATTTATGGCTAAGTAGAGGCCCATGGGCCAGCCAGAAATGTCAGGAAAAATGATACCTTAATGAGATCAGATGCTGAAAATAACCTGAAAGACAATGGGAAGTCGTTCAGTACAAAGTTTTATTAGCAAATGGGATAGAGAGCAGATGGGAAAAGAAGAAGGGAGAAGGGGGCTGTAGTGGTAATGGAATTTAAAGATCCCTTTGTATTGGAAAGTTAAGAGTTACTTAGCACCTAGTTCAGATTAAGCCTCAATTAAAAAAGGTAGTTTCAGGGAGGCAGAAGCTGCTGCCTCCAGGAAGGCTGAAGAGGAAAGGCCCATCAGGCTGGAGAGAATGATTTTGATTTTGGGAATCTGGGTGAAGTGATTTTGATTCTGGGAACCAGCTGAAACTTATGCTGAGTCTGAGGGCCAGCCAGAGCTGCTGAGGATTTTTAAAGGCCAGACAGGGCTGTGGAAGACTAAGGAAACATGACAGTGAGGTTAGTACTTTGTATGTACCTGCTTGTGGATTTGTTGAGCCTTTACTTCCTGGGAACTGAAGGATTTAAGGTGGACTGGATGCTGTGAGCTTCAGCATGGAACAGAAAGTGTGTGGGTAACTGGACAACGACCTTGGAACTGTCTGCCTTTGAACCCAGGTGACAGGTTGGTAAATCCAGGTAGGATCTGGGACCATCAAAGAGGATAGGATCCAGGGAATCTGAGACACCACCTCCAGTCAAGCTGAAAGAAGACTTTATTTGCTGTGTACTGACTAAGAAATTCTAATTTACTAGTGACCTAGGGGTGGAGGGCTTGTGTATTTTCTGATGATTGAACAGAATAAGTGACTGAGTTAACTTAGTGTGCCCCATGAGTGGAGAACTTTGAGTATTGTACTTTGTGTCCCTTAACGAGGCAAACCTCCTTGAGGATGATAGGAAGTTTGAGGTGATTGTATGATTGAGTTACTAAATGTTTGTTCTTTGTTCTAAACTTTGTGACCACTATGGTGGAAACTATATGGCCATTTTCTATGATAAGTTGTCATGAATGCTACATTTTGATTTTCTATGATTAGTTGTGACATTGTAAATGCTGTACCTTGATTTACTGTGAATGTTTTGTTCTGATTTGTTATGAATAAATAGAGTGTTAACCATACTGTGTAATCAGAACCTTTAAAGCTATTCACAGTAGCATTCTTCTGGAAAGCTGCTTGTGCTTGGCTTTACAGGGACTCACTTTAACACACAGACACACACACACACACTAACATAGAGCATAACTCTCATGCATGATTTCTATTCATCAGGAGAGGCTTGCTCCAGCAGAAAGGTATGCTTCTGCTTGAGCGGAGGGTGTACCTTAAAGTGCCTTTCTGAGAGGGACTTCTTATACTCTGATTTTGTGTGCCCCATCCCAAGCTGAGTGGTTCACTCATCAGGTTTTAGGGCAAAATATTATTTGGGGGGTTTATCTGGGAGAAAAACAAGCTGGTGATAGACAACATATTATTTAGAGCAGATAACTGTTTTAAACTATGAAAAATATCATTGTTAGTATTTTTCCATGAATATGTTCTATAAACTTACAGTTTTCCTCATGGAGAAACTATCATGACAGCCTCAAGACCATTAGGATTGTAGATTCTCTAAGTTAAAGCTTCCCTTAAGGGGAGACTGTCATAGTGGTCTCAAAACCACCAGGCCTAATCTTATAACACCAATTGACCTCTGTCTTTAACCTTATCTGACAGACCCCAAGATGAGCACATTTCTTTTTTAATTTTTTTTTGCTTTTTGGAGGGCTACTGGGGTTAAGTAACTTGCCCAAGGTCACACGGCTAGGTTTTTGTTTGTGTGTGCGTTAAGTGTCTGAGGCTGGATCCGAACTCAGGTCCTTCTGACTCCAGGGCCGACGCTCTACTCACTGCGCCACCTAGCCGCCCCCAAGATGAGCACATTTCTAAAAGGCCCCAGCTCCCTTTGTCTTTCTATCTGCAAAGCTGCCAAGTTCTTAAGATCTTTGGATCAGTCAGGCTACTATTTCTGCACATCCCACTTTCAAAAGGCATCCAGCTTGTTACCTCTACAGCTTCATTTTCCCAATCCAGACAAAGAAGTACCACTTCTTGGCAGTAAAATAAATGTGCCCATATTTTCTTTAAATTTCTTCTATAAATAAATATGCAATTTATATCATTCAACATAGCCTATAGCTAAATTTAGTGAAATTAACTTAATGTGAGGCTATGTTTACATACTTTGAAATCCTGAATCTGACTGATACAGTGACTAGGAGGTGGGGGGTGAGCATCTATTTTTTTTATTTTTTTTTCTCCATAGCATGGTATTCTCATTTGCTACTGGTAGCTACCCTCTCCTAAATATTCGTTTTTGTCAATTGTGTTAAGGGTTCTGTTCGATGAAAAGGAGTCTATTTAATTTTAAATACCCACATCTTCAGAAAATATAGCTGATTCCCTGCAACACTATGACTGTTAAGAAATTAGTCTATTTCAATGGGGAAAAATTGTCTTATGAATCAAGATACTAATAATCACCAGGCTACAGTACTTTAACTGTCAAAGTAAAATGGACATAAAACTATTTGCTTCATAGGCCTATTAAATGAAAGATGTGTGATGCTTTAAGTTTCTCAGCAGTGAGAGACTTTGTACTGCAGCTATGGGGAGAGAAAGACACAAACACACAGAAAGAGAGGGAGAGAGGAAGATAGAGAGGGAGATGAAGAGAGAGAAAGAAAGAGAGAGAGAGAGAGAGAGAGAGAGAGAGAGAGAGAGAGAGAGAGAATTATGAACAGTTTCTGAACTATTAGATTATAAGTTTCCATGATACATTCTTTTACTGAAACTATTCCACTCTAAAGGTTAACCATCAGAAACTGTTTCATTGTTTTCCACCTTCCTTCCTTCATTTCTTTCTACCTTCCTTCCTTCCGTCTTTCTTTCTTTCTTTCTTTCTTTCTTTCTTTCTTTCTTTCTTTCTTTCTTTCTTTCTTTCTTTCACTCCCTGTTTCGGTCTGGTTAGAACTGTAACATTCAAAAGCATAAGCCTGCTCTTTTTATTTGACCTGAGCTGATTGATCATGCCTTAGACAACCTGGAGGGCTTCAGCTCTTTTGGTTTATCATATTGGTTCCAGTTTAAGGCTAGGCCCCTAGTTGATTTCGAATTTATTCTAGTTCAGAATTCCTGGAGCTGTGGAATCCACCAGCCTCAGTCTCCCCAGAAGGGAGCACAAGTCAGCACTCCCATATTTTTATTTGGGATTCCTTATTACTTTTCAAACTGTCTATAGGGTATAGACTTTATAACTTAAAATTAAGCAAAACATAATTGGTGCTGATTTATTTGGGACTTCATAAAAATATCCATTTTAAAATTTAGCATGTTAATTTTTTGCATCTTTTGATTAAGTAATTTTAGTCAAATTTCCATCATAGGCATTTGAAAATAAACCAAATATGTGTTTTGTATGTGACTGGAAAATGTTTAAATATGTAATTCAGAGATAGTAAGGTCCCTATAAGAAGAAAATGAAAAGTCAAGAAATAACCAGAAGTAAATCTTGACCATTTGACCAAATGTTTAAAAAGGTGTTTGGAGAGGAGAGCTATTTGAGAGTTTGTGAGTATGCCTCTGGTGCCATGGAGAGGGATGTGATTGCTTTGTAACTCCTAGAGAGAACCTAATGGCAAAAATCTCAGGAAGAAAAAGAACCTTTCCAAACAAATACACTTCCTGCTGGGAGAATCTGGGCCAGTTGATCTTCTCAGCAAAAATCTCTGCCTAAATGGAGCCACAGTTAATTATGCCCTGTTGTCAAAAGACACTGAAAATACTTCACAGTTTGTCAGCATGCCACAGTAGAAGAGTGACACGTTTTGACAAGTGCCTATTTGTTGTTTTTTGAATTTGCATTAAGTATGACAAGTATACTTTAAGTTATTATACTGTAGTACTATTTAACCTGCTTTTCTTTACCCAGAAAATTAATTCCATTCAGTTAAGCATACTTATTTTTGTGTTATATATGGCCTTGAGCTTTGAGACCCAAGTTGAAGATCAAGACTAGAAACATTTTTTTTTGCCTTTTGGAGGGCAATTGGGGTTAAGCAACTTGCCCAAGGTCACACAGGTAGGTTTTTATTTGTGTGTGAGTGTCTGAGGCTGGATTCGAACTCAGGTCCTTTTGACTCCAGGGCCGACACTCTACTCACTGTGCCACCTAGCCACCCCAAGAGTAGAAACATTTTGAGATGAACAGTGAGGCCAGTTTATCCAGGACAGTGCAGGACTTAAAACATTGCTTGGGGAGGAATTCAGAAAAAGGAAGGGAAAAAAGAGATCAAAGAATACTCAATGCTTGAGATATGATCATGAACCACAATTTTAAGGACCTACTGTGAAAACCTTCATCAAGATTGGCAGCAGTAGTAGGTGTTCTATCTCTTCTCTTAACCTTAGTACTCTGGGACAAACACAAAAGCTCAAAGTAGTTTGAATTTAATTTTCTGTTAGAAAAAAATAAGGAAGAATATATCTTAAGAACATGGATAGCATTTTGATTACTTTTTTCTTCACATCAAAGGAAAAATGAATGCCTAATTACTGCAAATTAGATATAGTTTTGTTTATAAAACAGTAAAATGATACTCACTATTGCCTTGAAATGCTGGACATTTAGTTAAATACTGCAGTATATATGATGAGCCTGGCAAAAATTTTCCAATATATATTTTAAATTATACATGATAACAGTGTAGGAAAAGCAATGTCTCCATTTTTTAAAAAATTATTATTTCTTTTAGTTTTCAACATTTTCTTTTATAAAATTTTGGCTTCCAAATTTTCTCTGTTCATTCTTTCCTCCCCAATACAGCATGCAATTAGTTATAGGCTATATGTACAATAATATTAAACATATTATATTATTAAACATTCATAATATTAAACATATTATATTATCAAACATTCATCATTGTGAAAAAAGAATCAGAATATAATGGGAAAACCGCAAGAGTGAAAAAAAAAGAAAAAATAGTTTGCTTTGATCTGAATTCAGATTCTGGACGTGGATAGCATTTTCTGTTATAAGATTTTTGGAATTTTCTTAGATCATTGCGTTGCTGAGAAGAGCTAAGTCTATCAAAGCTGATCATCACACAATGTGGCTGTTACTTTGCAAAATGTTCTCCTGGTTCCACTCATTTCACCATGCAATATCATTTCATGTAAGTCTTTTCAGGCTTTTATGAAATCTTCCTTTTCATCATTTCCTATAGAACAATAGTATTCCATTCCATTCATATACCATAAGTTTTTCAACCACTCCTAATTAATGAGCATCCTCTCATTTTCTAATTCTTTGCCACGACAAAAAGAGCTGCTACAAATATTTTCTGTACATGTGGGTCCTTTGCCTTTTTAAATGATCTCTTTGGGATACAGAACTAATAGTGCTATTGTTAGATCAATGGTTATGCATACTTTTATAGCCTTTTTAGTATAGTTCAAAATTGCTCTCCAGAATTATCATATCCAGAATGATCAGTTCACAACTCCACCAACAATCCATTACTGTTCAGTTTTTCCCATATATTCTCCAACATTTATAATTTTCCTCTTTTTGTCTTACTATTCAATCTCATAGTTGTGATTTGGTACCTCAGAGTTGTTTTAATTTGCTTTTCTCTAATCAACATAGATTTAGAGCATTAATGTCTCCAATTTTCAATATCATTTAGAAGATATCAGTTTAAAACATTCATGTTTGGAAATGTCTTTGACATGTCTTGGCCATTTAATTTTACAACATATTTATCCCAAAGCCTTAAATAAATATTCTATGTAGAAACTAGGTATCCATTCATATTGATTATAAAGTTTTATTTGGGGGAATCAATGTTTTAAGTTTACTTCCATAGCCTATGGATTACCACCACAGGGAAAGATGCTCATTTCATGTAGATCTGAGTTTATCTCTGGGAATCCTGACCCCAAACTGGGGGAAAGGGATGGTTTCCAAATATTTCTCATTTTTATCCTCCTACTCTGGAATAGAAATTTGAGAAAATTTCCAAAACAAAGCTTAGGAATTGTTCATGTCTAGGATCACCCCAAACTGTTGATAACAGTGTGCATTCAAAAAAGAGTGTTCATTTTAAAGTGAAGGTATCAGGTGTGGGATAATTGTTTATTTATATCACCATAAAACTACACTGCATAAAGAAGAATCAATAAACACAAACAGAAATATTTAAAATACCAGAGAAAAGACATTATACTTAATCAGTCATTTTCCAACTTCCCTTCCCACCAAACACAAACAAGTAAACTTTCTGGAACCCCACAGGACAGATATTTTATCTTTAACTTTGCCTTTTTTTTCTTAAACAAATCCTTAATCTCTTGAGGTAAAGTCCAAGTGGGCTAAAGCAACACTTAACATGACCTGAGGAAATTTAGTCTTTTCTTTCTCCCTATGTTGCATTGTTTCTATCACTGCCTTCTCCTTAGATCACACCTTACTCCTCCAAAGATTCATCACTGTTTGGCCAATCATCTGGTAAGTCCCTATTTCACAAACTTGGTTCTCAGAGAGCAGAAGCATGGCCTGTTTCAAGGCCAATGCTAGAATCCTTTCCTAGAAAGTTGTCATAAAAGTTGTCAGATCTTGTTATCTCTTAAATCTTGGGTCCCCTTTATACCCAGGAGATGCTGTAGGACGGTTTTTACAAGAAATATTTTATGTGATGTACCTTGCCCATTAATTACTGCAGATAGTAGTTAATCCCTAATTACTTGCATGTAATTTGGGATGTTTCCTTACTTATTTAAAATATGTCTACCTATTCTCAGAATTCTCTTCAAACAAACTAATGAATTCCATTTTCTAAGAGTGATCTTGTGCAAGGAGAAAGAATCTATAGGTTGATTCCTGTGTCAGATAAAACTCCCCAAGAGGGGAACAAATTAAGTTAGATCTGTTACTGGCATCATTTAATAAATTAAATAAAAACCAAGGAACAAAAGAACCACATGGAGTTTGAGGCCAAATTACCTATCCGGTTCATTCCCATGAGTTATTTGAATAATAAACTTATAAAAGTGTTTTTTACCTTCTATCAATCTATACTTCACCTAAAGAAACAAATAAATAAATAGATAAAAAAAAAATCCACTCATTCACTTATCCATTCATTCCAAAGCAATGGAATTCCTTGCTTGTTAACTCTCTCTAAGGGATCGCAAGGCAAAAAAGTTTAAGAAGGCCTGGATAGCAGAAAGAATATTTACTCTAGGAGGTACTCATGTAACCTGAGGGCAAACATAATGCTAAAGTAACATTAACACTAAGATACAGGTACCCCATCTTTGTTTTTTTTTTTTATTTTTTTGCCTTTGCAATGATTGGTCCTTGAACTGGGGAGAGAGTTGTTGCCTAACCAACTTTCAAGAGCTCTCTCATCAGGAAACTCAGGGGAAGGTTTGAATTGATCTCCAAATGATGGACAGCAAATGAGGGCAGAAGTCTCATTGATAATTTCAGCTGTAATTACTTAACAATAGATTCATAAGAAAAAGCCTTCAAATGTTGTGTCTTCTGCTTATGTAACTTCCTTTTTGAAAAAAAAATAATTTGGTAGTATTTTTATTTCTTTTCATAAAACTTCACAATAAATTTTCCTCTGTTGCTTATTCCTATATTATTTCCTTTTGGTTGGTAGAGAAAGATGGTGAAGAGAAGAGAAAGTATAAAGAAAAATGTTTTGATTTGTTTTTTTGCAGTGGCTTCCTTTTGAACAAAATACGTGCAGCTTCCATGTCAACAAAGACAGATCCCAAAGGTCTCCCAGTATCTTTTTAATAAACATCCACCATCTATTTTTACTTTGCACCTAGTTCAGTGCTGCCAACATGAAGAATAGACATAGCAGAAATGTTACTATTTCAGGAGGGTTTTGACAGATCAAAGACCTATACTTCTGTACTCACTATATCAGCTTCAAAAGGGATTCTGGCTTTTTAAAAATTTCCTCAAGTAATACTCCATGAAAGTCTCTCAAAATGAACTGGTCCTGCCATCACTATGCTCTTTTTATGTCCAACACCTGCAGTTTCCAAACACTATAAAGAGCACTTCTCCTAGAAGAATTCTCCGCTTCACAAGAGACCACATTGCTTGCTATCTTAGGGTCATGGTATCCAGCAACTGAGCTCAAACTCCTTTTCCCCACCCTACTCTTATACAGCATCTCGCTGTCCCTGGATCAAGAAACTTACAAGTGAACTGTTTCCTTTTTTACCTAAAGGCCCTTTTTGGAAATAAATTGCATTTCCAAGGAGCATCTTTTAGTCTTCTTGTAATGTCCTCATTGTTCTGAATGTAATAGGTACATAATGCATGTTGAATCAAATTAGCAGCATATCACAATTTTTATGCTATATATTTTCATCAATGTTTCAAGGAGCTGTGATTATGAGAAGCTGGATGCTCCTTCCAATGAAGCACATTGAACATCCATTTTGGTGACTTTTGCCTGGAACCAAATGGCTGAAACTACCCAGCTCTGCTGGGAGACATGTAAGAATAAAAGTAAGATTCTCATATATATATATATATATATATATATATATATATATATATATATATATATATATATTCAAAGGAAAACTTCTGTTGGCACAAAAGAAAGTGAGTGGATATGGAGTTAAGAGCCCTGAATTCAAATCAAAGACAAAGTCTTTGATCTCTCAGTTTAAACTTATACATCATCAAAATGGTCATAATAGCACCAGAGTTGGTAGGATCAAATGAATTAATATGTAAAAACTGGTTACAAAATTTAAAGTACTAAATGAATATTAGTGTTGATAACAAGGGTTGTTATGGTCTCAGACTATAATGCCTATACTTCAAAACTATTGATAAGTCACTGTATTTATCTTGGCTTTTCATGTAATTTTGAAGAGGCCTCAGTGGCCACATGGCTCAAGTAATACTTGAAAAAGAATTCCCTAAGCATGCATATTTACAAGAAAACTAGTAGCCCTTTTTTTATAGTGGAAATCTAATGGGTCACTGGCCTGTCAAGATGGCTGCTTGAATGGGAGCCAGACAATCCAGATCCCCTATATCAATACCATTAAAACCCTGAAGTTTTCACCACACTGAATAATAATAACACAGTAAAAAACTAGAGGGTGTGGTTTATTTCACCCCATAATTGCATAAGAGATCAGATAGAAGTCTGAGAGCATTAGAAAACTGTCCCCAGCCAGCAAATTCAATATCTACCCAGTATAGACTCCCAGCAAAAATCCAGAGACAACAAAAATGCCTGGAGTCATTCCTAAAGAAGAAATAGTGTAAGAGTCCTTTGAGAAAGCCCAGGTATAGCCAAAATGTCCAGCATCAACAAAAAGCTACAGGATGAAGACATGGGAAGTCCCAGCAGTGGGAAGTGATCAGTAGAGGACTGTTCCTCCTGAGAGACTCCAAGGCTTTAGGGTCCCTAACTTTCCAGAGAGGCCCTGAAGATACAGTACTCTGAATCTCAAAGATGGGGGAATCCAAGCTCCAGATGGAAGAGGTCAACCAGATCAAGAGTCCTCAGGGTAAGAGCAAACAGGAGCAAATATTGTACCTAAAAGTATAGCCTCTTCTAGATACAAAGCTTCAATTTGGCAACTAACTGGAAATATCTGTAAACAAAAGAAAACACCAAACAGTGCCAAAAACCATTACAAAGCTAGAAATTCTTCAAGAATAAGAAAAATTCTGTAACAACTCCAAGTAGCAATTAAAAAGGAAAAAAATGTTTCTTTGCTTTTTTTTTTTCTATAAGAACTACATGAATACCTAGATACAGTTAATTGAGGGATGAAAAAAAAAATTGAGAAAAAAATCTCTGGGGGAAAGAATTGAAAAGATATTTTAGAGTTTTTAAGGGAGAATGGCTAACCATCTCCACCTCCCCAAACCCCTATAAATATACTTTTTGAAATGAACCAAGCAGAAATTAATGACTTCAGGAGATAGCAAAAAAAAATAGAATAAAATTTTAAAATAAAATTAAAGAAAATTGTAAAGATAGCAGGTCAAGTGGAGACGATTGTAAAATTCTCTGCATTTCCTATAAAACCTCATTGAAATATATTTCAAGAAATCACAAATGAAAACCATTCATATCTATTAGAACCAAAGAACAAAGATATAGGGGGAAAATCACCATTGCCTAAGGAAACTCTAATACAGATAGAGCCTCAGGAATGTCATAATCCAAATCCAAAGCTCCCACATCAGAAAAAAAAAATTTGACAAACATCCAGATAGAATCACTTAAAAAACAAACGGGCGCAGTCAGGATCACACAAGAACATGCAGCTACTACTAAAAAATTAGAGATGTTGGAATGCAGTATTCCAATAGGCAAAAGATGCAAATTAACAGCCAATAATAACTTATTCTGCAAAGCTGAGTATAAGCTTATTGGGAGTGGGCAATGGATATTTAATGGAATACATGACTTTCAAGAATTTATGATTAAAACAATAGAGAGTTTTAGGAACTTTTGAATATACCATAGAATATTGGGAACATTAAATATAATAACAAAACAACTGATTTGAGTAATTGGAAGAAGCTATATGTTGATATAGTTATATCTATTGGGTAGAAAGGCAAAGATTCCTTCAGGATTTTAATGCCTTCAAAGGTCATTTAGAGTTAAATAAAGAAAAAAGAAAAACAGTCCTGAGGTTTTTCTTTCTTTTTTTGTTTTGCTTTGCTTTGTTTTTGCGAATTGAAGTGGGCAGAAGAATAAATACAATGGTTTAGAAAAGAGGAAGACAAGTTTGAACTTGTCACAGTATAGGGGGATATGAAGAAAATACACAAACATTTTGCTGGAAGAGACCTTTAAGGCTGCCCTTTGCTCCACTGAGTAAAGTGTTTGTGTGTGTGTGTGTGTGTGTGTGTGTGTGTGTGTGTGTGTGCGCGCGCGCGCATGCATGTGCATGCACGCATGTGTGATTAAAACAAGAAGCACAACAATAGCCACAACAAGCACAACAGGATCCTGGTTTCCCCGATTTCCTTCAAGTCTCTTTCACCCCACCTTTTACAAGAAACCTTTTCCCAAACTTCTTAGTGCTAGTACCTTCTTCCTATTTTTATTTCCAATTTATCATATGTGTGTTTGCATAGATAGATAGATAGATAGATAGATAGATAGACAGACAGATATCTCTATGCAAGTATACATTTGCATATTTATTTGCATGTACCATTGAATAATGAGCACCTTGAGAGCAGGGATTATTTATTTCCTTCATCCCCCTCAACATATAGTGTAGTGCCTGGCATGGCAAATACTAGGTACTTAGTAATTTCATGTGGTCTTCACTTTTCAGTCAATTATTTGACTGTGAAGACGTATGATATTATAGAACACACTTGTTCTATTATAATACAGAACATAAAGAACAAATATGCTCTTTGCATTTTTGGGTAATTTAAAAAATAATAGTAACACTAACATATGAAGCAGATTATTTTCATTACGTGAAATTGATGTTTTTGCATGAATAAAAACATCACCCATAGGATTAGAAGGAAATCTCTAGACCAGGGAAAGTATTTGCATTAAATATATCTGATATCATGATATATAAAGGAGAATTAACAAATATGTAAAACGTGAGCTGTTCCCCAGTGAATAAGTGGTCAAACCTTAGAATAATCTATTCTCAAAAGAAATGTAAGCAATTAATCACCATGTAAATATTATTCCTGTCATTAACAATACGTTCAGATCAAAACAACCTTAAAGTTTAACTGCATACCCATCAAATTGGCAAAGATGAAAAATGTGGAGTAGATAAAGCAATCAGAATGATGGTGGAGCTGTGAACTGACCTAATCGCTCTAGAAGACAATTGTGAAATATGCTTAGAAAGTTAATATGATATCCGTATTTTTTACTTAGAGACCTCACTTCTAGTCAAGGAAGTAAAATGTAGAAAGAAAGCAACAACATATATAATTGATGATTAATATGAACACATAAAGACATGTGAAGACATACGAATTGATGAGTAATTAAATGAGCAGAAACAAGGCCACTATTGCAACAATTGCCATGAGGCAAATTAAAAGAACAAATACAACAAAATCAAAGCTGAATTCTGTGAATTTATAATGATCAAATTTTATCCTGAAGAAGCAAGAAGATATAATTCTTATGCCTCTTGCAGACATATAAGATCATATATATATATATATATTGCTAATTATAGGGCTCAGCTGTGGGTCCTCTCTCTTCTCCTTCATATTATTTCATTTGGTGATCTGATCAGCTCTTAAAAATTCATTTATAATTTCTATGCTGATGATTCTCAACCATGTTTTTCCAACCCTCACTTCTCTGCTGATATCCAGATGGATATCTCCAAGTACCTACTGGACATCTCAACTTGAAAGTCCCATGGATCTTGAACTTCCCAGGCTGAGCTCATTGTATTTTTCCCACATTATCCTTTTCTTAACTTCTGCATTAGTGTTGAGGACTCCAACATTCTTCCAGATACTCATGGTAACTGTGTAGGTGTCGTCCTCAATTCCTCACTTGCTGTCAATCCAATCCTTACACCAGCATATCAAAGGTTTGTTCATTCTACCTTTATAATATCACTTGTTTATGCCCCCTTCTCTTTCATGACACTGCCAATATCTTAGTTCAAAGACTCATCACCTCTTTCTAAGACTGTCAGGATAGTCTACAAATAGTTCTTCCTGCCATACAAGTCTCTCTCAACTCCAGAGAAACCTCCAGTCAGCTGTCACAGTGGTCTTTATTTTTAATGATTTTATATTTTTATTTTATTTTAAATTAAATTTTATGATGTTTATTTTAGTTTAAATCATCCATTTCCATGAGATTTTGGGTTATAAATTTTATCCCTGGCCTTCCCCTACCCATCACCACCAATCATCGATATGACTGTATACCCCCTCCCCGAATCTGCTCTCTCCTGCATCCTTCCCCATCCTAGTCTGACTTTTCAGTAGGGCAAGATAGATCCCCATACCTCAGTGCCTGTACATGTTACTTCCCAGTTGCATGCAAAAAAAATAATACATATTTTTAAACATTTGATTCAAAAACTTTGAATTCCAGATTCCCTTCCTTCCTCCCTCATCACCAACCCTTACTGGGAAGATAAGCAGTTCAATATGGGTTTTGCATGTGTAGCTACACAAAACATTTCCATCATGCATATATTGTTAGAGACTGACTATATTTCCCTCCATCCTATCCAATCCCCGACTTGTTCTGTTCTCTACTTTGACCCTGTCCCGTTTTTTTTTTTTTTTGAGGGCAACTGGGGTTAAGTAACTTGACCAAGGTCACACTGCTAGGTTTTTTTGTTTGTGTGTGTTAAGTATTTGAGCCTGGATCCGAACTCAGGTCCTTCTGACTCCAGGGCCTGCACTCTACTCACTTCTCCACAAAGTTGCCCCAGGACCTTGTCCCTTTTCAAAGGTGTGTGCTTCTAACTTCCCTCTCCCCAACCTGCCCTCCCCTCCATCATCCTCGCTCCCATCACCTTCCCCCCTACTCTCCTGTAGGGTGAGATACGTTATTTAGTGTGGATATTATTCCCTTCCTGAGCCCAAATCACTGAGACTAAGATTAACCCATTTCCTTTTGCCTTCCTGTTCTTCCCCTACATTGTAAGAGTTTTTCCTAGCCTCTTCTATATGAGATAATTTACCTAATTCTATCTCTCCCCACCTCATCTCATTATATTCCTCTCTCACCTCTCAATTTCACCATTTTAGTATCATCCATTCCTATTCAATTGGTCCTGTGCCCTCTATCTATGTATACCTGAACACACACACACACACACACACACACACACACACACACACACACACACACACTCACACATGTATTCATATGTCCATACACTCTCCTATATATACATGTATGTATGTATACATAAGTGTGTATATATATATATATACACATATACATATATGTATATATACATATATAATATATGTAATATAATGTATGGTATATATAATATAATACACATATATATATATATATATGTATGTATATATATATATATTTTTTTAATGTAGGAATGTAAGTAGTTCAACTTTGATAAATTCCTTATGATTTCTTTTCCCTGTTTACCTTCTCGTGCTTCTCTTGCTTCTTGTATCTAAATGTCAAATTTTCTATTCAACTCTGTTTTTTCATCAAGAATGCTTGAAAGTCCTCTTTTCCATTGAATGACCATATTAGCCCCTGAAACATGATACTCAGTTTTGCTGGATATGTGATTCTTGGTTTTAATCCCAGCTCCTTTGACCTCCAGAATATCATATTCCAGGCCCTTCAGTCTCTGAATGTAGAAGCTGCCAGATCTTGTCTTACCCTTATTGTGTTTTTACAATTTCAAATTGTTTCTTCTTGGCTCCATGTAATATTTTCTCCTTGATCTGGGAATTCCAGAAGCTGGCTATAATATTCCTAGTTTTCTTTTGGTGATCTTTTTTTTTAATAGGTGATCAGTGGATTCTTTCCATCTATATTTTTCCCTCTGGTTCTAAAGCATCAGGGCAATTTTCCTTGAGAATTCCTTGAAGGATGATTTCTAGGTTCTTTCTTTGATTATGGCTTTCAGGTAGGCCAATAATTTTTAAATTATTTCTCCTGGATCTATTTTCCAGGTCAGTGGTTTTTCCAATGAGATATTTCACATTAACTTCTATTTTTTCATTTGTTTTAATCTTTTAATAGCATCTTGATTTCTCAAAAAGCCATTAGCTTCCATTTGCTCCAATCTAATTCTGAAGGAATTATTGTTTTTAGTGAACTTTTGAGATTCTTTTCCCATCTGGGAAATTTATCTTTTTTAAGCCTTCTTCTTCTCATTGGCTTTTAGAGCCTCTTTTGCCATTTTAGTTAGACTATTTTTAAGGTGTCATTTTCTTCAGTCAGGTTATTGACTCTCTTTTAATGATTTTATTGCATCATTCTCATTTCTCTTCCCAATTTTTCCTTCACTTCTCTTGTTTGGTTTTCAAAATCCTTCATAAGCTCCTCTATGGCCTGTAACCAGTTCATATTTTTCTTGGAAGCTTTTGGTGCAGGAGTTCTGACTTCATTGCCTTCCTCCTGTTCTATACTTTGATCCTTTTTGTCTCCAAAAAAAGAATCTAGAGTCAGGTTGCTGTGCTTGCTTTGCTTTATTTGCTTGCTCATGTTGCCAGTCAATTACTTGACTTTTGAGCTTTTTGCCACAATAAAACTCAATTTCCAGAGAGAAGAGCTTTGTCCCAAATTTCTGGGGTTTTCCCAGCTGCTGGAGCTATTATTTAGCTGCCCCCTATGAAGCCTCCAGCAGCTGTGGAACCTGGTCATGCATCCCAGGACCTCCACCCTAGATAGTAATCCAGAGCCAAGCAGGTTAAAGCAAGAGTGATTACCGCTCAGCATAGTCACTTGGTCGCCCTACAACCTGCAGGCAAGGATATCTGAAACAGTCACATTGCAGTGGCCCTCTTTACACAGCCACTTCTGCCTCCAAGTACAGAGGCTACACCACACTTTCAAGCATTCTAGATGAAAAAAAAAAAACAGAGTTGAATAGAAATTTTGACATTCAGACACAAGAAGCAAGAGATACTTGCTAAGGTAACCAGGGAAAAGAAATCAAAAGGAACTTATCAAAGTTGAACTATTTACATTCCTACATGGAACAACAATAACTGTGACTAATGAAACCTTCTCAGCATGAAAATAATTGAAGAAGGGTATATGGACAAATGAATACATATGTGAGTGTGTGTCTATATTTTTACAGGTATACATGGATAGAGGGCATAGGTTGAATTTGGTGGGAAGGGATGATATTTAAGGGCTGAAGTTAAGAGGTGAGAGAGGAGTGTGGCAAGAGGAGATGGGGAGAGAGAGGGTGGGGTAAACTATCTCATGTGGAAGAGGCAAGGGGAAGGGGTTGCAGGGAAGGGGAAGAACAGGAAGGCAAAAAGGCAAAACCATATTTTCACTGAATTTGGCTCAGGGAGAGAATGACATACATACTAAATGGGATATCTCACCCTGCAGGAGAGTAGGGTGAGGGGGGGGAAGAAAGGGAGGATGATGGAGGGGAGGGATTTCTGGGGAGAGGGGAAGTCGGAGGTACCCACTATCAAAGAGAGACAGGATTAAAGTAGGGAATGGACCAGATGGGGGTGTGGGATGGGTTGGAGGGAAACATAGCCAGTCTTTTACAATATTTCTCCTATGGTAATATTTTGCATAACTATGCATGTACAACATATACTGATTTGCTTATCATCTGAGCAGGAGTGGGTGACATAGGAGGAAGGGAATGGATCTGGAATTTGAAGTTTTAAAATTAAATGTTTCAAATATATATTCATACTATTATTAAAATTATTTTGCATGTAATTGGGAGATAAGATGTGTAGTCATTGGGTCACAGAGATTCACCTTGCCCTAATGGAACATTTGAAGGGGGTATGGGAGAAGATATGGGAGAGAGCAGATTGGATGAGGGGATATCCTGTGGTACTGCTATTTTGGGGTGGTGTGTAGGGGGAAAATGGGGAAAAATTGTAACTTAAAATCTGGTGGAAATGAATGATGTAAACCAGAAGTTAATAAAGCATTTGTTTAAAAAAAAGAGTCATATTTATAGGTATTTGAGGTGGTTATGTTTTCTTGCTTCTATGCTTCCACCTTGGCTCTTCCCCAACCATAGTGGTCATTTTAATTGTAGGGCTAATCATATTATCTCTTATTCATTAAAGTCTATTATCTCCCTATCATCTCCAGGATCAAATATAAAATCTTTTGAGATTTATTATGTGACCTGATGCCACTTAACCACTGTGAACTTGTTTCTTTATCTCTGAAATTAGAATGATGCCTGCACTACCTTCCTCATAGGGTATTTGTGAAGAAATACTATTATAAGTGGGGCTATTGAAATTATCTTTTGCATATGTTTGTTATGTTGTTTTATGTACAATTTATCCAGAGCTTTCTAGCTTTCCTTTCAAAAAATGTTCATAATAGAAGGGCATGGAGCTTCTAACAATCTATGAATCTTTTAAAATATTCAATTTTCAATATAGAACTGTATTTTCACCCCGCCAACTTCTATCTGTCTTCAAAATTAACCCAACAACTATCAAGGTAAATTTTGACTTTTTAAAATTATGGATGGGAAAAGGAAAATTCATTATTTCCAATAACCTCTAGCTGAAATTTAGTATTTTTTCAACTATGAATTGATTTATTTTTTCAAATAAAATCCCATAGGCTTCACCTAGCAATCTATGACAAAAAGAGAAAAATAAAGGTTAAGAATCTCTAGTTTAGAGGATTTAACTAAATTTATATATATATATATATATATATACATGTATATATATTCTGCTTCTTTATCCTTTGTAAGTGATACACACAGAGCAATTATCTTTATGATGGTTAGTTTTTACATTCTTATTATAAATAATTTAAAGCAAGAAGACCAATAATCCCATGGGATTATCTATCCATCTATCTATCTATCTATCTATCTATCTATCTATCTATCTATCTATCATTTGTTTTTGGTAAACTGGGATGCATCGTTGTCAACTAATTATTCACTAATCCAGGAACAGCATAAAATCCACTCTACTACTTACCTAAGACTATGGTATGTCTTTTGATTTTATTGATGGAGAGATTATTAGTGCTTTAAAAGTCTTATAATTGAATCAAATTAGATTTAAAAAGAAAAAATAATTTTCTCATCAATGTGCTCATAAATCACTAGATATTTCACCTTAAAATATTAATAAAATCACAATTTTCATCTGTCTAAAAATTTGATTTTTCTATTCTATTTTTCTATTCTCTGGTGTTCCTCTTCTATCTTTGTGGGAAAACAAAAGTGACACACACAAAACAGAGGACCATTGTTTTCTTCTTCTTTTCCCTATGGATCCACATGTCCAAGGAAGGCCAAACTTCTGCAGTATTGGCAAGCCCTATTTCTTATATAAATCTGCCAGTTTCTCACATGACCTATCATAGTCCTCTGCACATAATTAGTACTATATATACGTATTTTGATTATTGATTGGTAAATAAACCAAAAATATAGTTTTAATTATAACTTTTTATGGTCTTAATGGAAATAGTAGCATGAATATCTCCTAAATCATCATATGTAACACACTTGACACAAATGCCATGGGTGATAACCCATGATTAACTGTAATGCACTTTTAACACATGTTCATGTTTATTTAATAGGATAGTTTGTTGAATAGAATTGGAAATAAAGGAAAACATACATGTTATATGTGAAATAATTAGGAAGAAAGACTAAAATGCTAAAAGTTGTTTAAAAAAAGATGATGGTACCTTTCAAAACTACACTAATGGTTATATTGTAAGACAAAAAAAGAAACAATTCAATATGTGAGAGAGAAAATTGTGTACTAGAAATTAAAATAAGCTTCTTTACACTTAAAAATTTTGATCTGAGGAAGAGTTGTGACTTCAACACATTGAGCATTTTTATTTCTTCTTGAAAGGACCTATTATTTTAAGAATTATGGGGGCGGAGCCAAGATGGCGGAGTAGAAACAGCTCGTCCAAGCCTCTCTGCCCCTAGATTCTCCACAAACTATGTAAAAAAGGACTCTGAAAATCTTCTGGAACCCCAGCACCCACAGAACGACACAGAGAAGCTAACCTCCCGCTGAGGACAGCCCAGCACCCTGCAGGAAGGACCAGCGCAGTGGTCTGGGAGCCGGCAGCGCGCAGAGCGCAGGAGCCGAGCCGAGCCCAGGTCCACCTGAGCCGAGGTTTTAGCCCCAGGGCGGCAGGGCCAGCAGCCGGCTGGAGGAACCCCAGAACACCAGGAACTGTGGAGACGCCAGAATTATCAACATAGACTTGCCTAGGACAAAGTAAGAGGTTAGTGTCCTATGGACTTTGGGACCTGTATTTGGAGAATGCGTCAGCTCCCTCCCCTGGGGGCTAGAAGCTGCTGAGGAGACAGGCCACTGTGTAGTTTTCAGAGGCATTTCCAGCTCCCAGCCTACAAATCATGGGGAGATCCAGCGATCAGTCTTGGGGGGTAATCGCTCTTGCTTTAACCTCCCTGGATCTGGATTGTGATCTAGGGTGGAAGTTGTGGGTGGGTTTATAGCTTGCCAGAAACGGAAGTTGCCCCCCACACGTTCCGGACGAAAATTCCTCTATCTGGCCTTAAAGCCATAGTGTGGCAACAAGCCCAAAAGTCAAGTAATTAAGTGGCAACATGCCAAGGCAAAGGAAACAGAAAAATGCAACCTAGACTCCTATTTTGGGGGCATAGAGCGGGAAAAGGACTGTGAGGTCAGAAGTCCTGCTCCAAAAGCCCCAGGGGAAAACATAGTGGGTTGCAGGCCATAGAGGACCTTAAGAAGGACTTTAAAAATCAAATAAGAGAAGTGGAGGAAAAATTGGAAAGAGAAATGAGAAGGATGCAGGAAAAGTATGAAATGAGGGTCAACAGCCTGACTGGGGAAAACAACACCTTAAAAAATAGACTAACTCAAATGGCAAAGGAGGCCCAAAAGGGCAATGAGGAGAAGAATGCCTTAAAAAGTCAGATTTGCCAGATGGAAAAAGAATTTCAAAAGTTCACTGAGATTCATTCCTTCAGAGTTAGACTGGAGCAAATGGAAGCTAATGACTTTATGAGAAATCAAGATGCTGTTAAGCAGATCCAAACAAATGAAAGATTAGAAGGCAATGTGAAATATCTCATGGGAAACCACTGACCTGGAAAATAGATCCAGGAGAGACAATTTAAAAATTATTGGACTACCTGAAAGCCATGATCAAGGAAAGAACCTAGAAATCACCTTTCAAGAAATTCTCAAGGAAAACTGCCCTGATGTTTTAGATGCAGAGGGCAAAATAGAGGTTGAAAGAATCCACCAATCACCTCCTGAAAAAGATCCCAAAAAGAAAACTCCCAGGAATGTTATAGCCAGGTTCCAGAATCCCCAGATCAAGGAGAAAATACTACAAGCAGCCAGGAAGAAACAATTTCAATATTGTGGAAACACAATCAGAATAGCCCAGGACCTGGCAGCTTCTACACTGAGGGATTGAAGGGCATGGAATATGATATTCCAGAGGGCAAAAGAACTGGGAATGAACCCAAGGTCACCTACCCAGCAAAACTGAGTATTTTGTTTCAAGGGAAAATATGGTCATTCAGTGGAATAGAGGACTTTCAAGCATTCTTGAGGAAAAACCAGAACTGAATAGAAAATTTGACATCCAGACACAAGAAGGAAGAGATGCCTGAGAAGGTAATCAGGGAAAAGAAATCAAAAGGAACTTATCAAAGTTGAACTATTTACATTCCTGTATGGAAAAGCAATAACTGTGACTGATGATATCTTTCTCAGTATGAGAATAATGGAAGAAGGGTGTGTGGTCATATGAATACATATGTGAATGTGTGTATATGGTTACAGTTATATATGGATAGAGGGCATAGGTTGAATTTGTTGGGAAGGGAGAATACTCAAGGGATGAAATTATGAGGTGAGAGGAAAGTGGCAAGAGGAGATGGGGAGAGACAGGGTAGGGTAAACTATCCCATGTAGAAGAAGCAAGGGGAAGTGGTTGCAAAGGAGGGGGAGAATAAGGAAGGCTAAAGAGGCAAAACCACATTCACATTGAATTTGGTTCAGGGAGAAAATGACATACATACTAAATGGGATATCTCAACCTGCAGCAGGATAGGGGGAAGGGGGATGAGAGGAGGGATGATGGATGGGAGGGCATCCTTGGGGTGAGGGAGGTTGGAAGTACCCACTATAGAAGAGGGACAGGATCATGTAGGGAATGGACCAGGTGGGGGGTGGGATGAGTGGGAGGGAACTATAAGCAGCCTTGTACAATATATCTACTATGATAATGTTTTGCATAGCTAGACATGTACAACATATACTGAATTACTTATCTCCCAAGAAGGAATGGGTGACAAGGGAGGAAGGAAATGGATCTGAAATTCGAGGTCGTAACATTAAATGTTTCAAATATATATATATAAATACTATTATTATTACTCTTTTGCCTATAATTGGGAGATAAGTTGTGCAGGCATTGGGACACAAAGATTCATCTTCCTCTAATGGAAAAGTTGATGGGGGTATGGGAGAAGGCATGGGAGAGAGCAGATTGGAGGAAGCGATATCTTGTGGGACTACTATTCTGGGAGGTTGGGTAGGGGAATAATGGGGGGAAAATGATTGTAACTCAAAATCTGGCAGAAATGAATGATGTAAAACAGAAGTTAATAAAGTATTTGTTTAAAAAAAAAAGAATTATGACAATTTCACCAAGAGAAGGTTGGATGATTTGATAATTATTTTCTATTTCCTATATGTATTATGATGTGTAACATTCAAAACTGTAGCTTTTTCTCTAAAAATATTTCTAGAAGAAAAGAAGTGCCATTTGTATGGCAGCAAGTACATTAAAATTATTGGAGAAAGGGTCGCTAGGTGGCACAGTAAATAGAGCACTAGCCCTTCAGTCAGGAGGACCTGAGTTCAAATCTGGATTGACACACTCGACACAATTACTAGCTGTGTGACTTTGGGCAAGCCACTTAAACCCAATTGCCCTCCAAAAAGCAAAAAAAAAAAAAAAATTATTGGGGAAGGTTATAGACAAGGTGCTGTCTTGATACATATTTTAGGTTTATTTAAATTTGATTTATCTGAGGACAGTTCTGGTTTTCATATTCTTATTGAAAATTTATAATTATTCTAGTAAATAAAATAATTTGTTGCCACTTTAAACTGACTATATTTACTCTTACCTTACAGCTGGTAGCTCATGTTTTCCTCTCCGGCATTTGGAGCAGGACTTCTTACCTCAAAGTCCTCTTCCCGCTCTATGCTTCGACCCTCTTTGCCCCCACAGTAGGAGTCTAGGGTTGCATTTTTCTGTTTAATTTGTTTTCTTTGCCTTGGCATATTGCCACTTAATTACTTGACTTTTGGACTTGTTGCCACAGTATGTCTTTCCAGCCAGATAGGGGAATTTTCATCGTGAACGTGTGGGGGGGCAACTTCCCTTTCTGGCAAGCTGGAAACCCACCCACGACCTCCTCCCCAGATCACAATCCAGATCCAGGAGGTTAAAGCAAGAGCGATTAGCCCCCAAGACTGATCGCTGTATCTCCCTACAGTTAGCAGGCCAGGAGCTGGAGCTGCCTCTGAAAACTACAAAATGGCGTTTCTCCTCAGTGGCTTCTAGCCCCCAGGGGAGGAAGCCGACCGTTCCCCAAATACTGTTCCCAAAGTCCATAGGGCACTAACCTCTCACTTTGTTCTAGGCATGTCTATGTTGATAATTCTGGAATCACCACCACTGCTGGTGTTCTGGGGACCCTCCAGCAGGCTGCTGGCCCTGCCACCCTGGGGCTAAATCCGTGACTCAGGTGGACCAGACCTGTGCTCTGCTCCCCATGCTTTGCGCACTGCGTGCTGCCGGCTCCCAGAGCACTGCGCTGGTCCTTCCTGCAGGGATGCTGGGCTGTTCTCATGTTGTTCTGTGGGTGCTGGGGCTCCAGAAGTTGTTCAGAGTCCCCTTTTACATAGTTTTGAGTTAATCTGTGGTCAGAGTGGCTTGGACACGCAGTTTCTACTCAGCCATCTTGGCTCTGCCTGTCCATAGTTTTCTATCATCCTTCTATTTAAGATTCTACTAATAAAATTCCATTGACAGTCATCTCCCTTCTTTTGTTAATTAAGTTGTATGTTTATTGACTAAAAAGTTTTTTGGAATTCCTTTGTATCCTGGTCATGGCAAGTAGCTTGCGCTAGTTAAACCTTAGCATTAAATTATTATAGTTGGTATTGATATTGTTTTTCCATTGTTAATTTTCAATTACTTGTCTATAGTTCAGGTTTAAATCTTTTTAGGTGTATGTCATGTTTTTATTAGTATTCTTTCTGGTTTCTCTCTCTGTCTCTGTCTCTGTCTCTCTCTCTCTGTCTCTCTGTCTCTCTGTCTCTCTCTCTCTCTCTTTTTTTTTTTTTACATTTTGATATTATAGTTGATGAGTTGATGATCTGATTGGACATGGATAACTGACTCAGGGATAACTTCCACATCAATAACTAATCTTTTCTTGTCTGTTAAAAATAATATTTTTTTTCATTCTTTATGGTCTTATTCAATGTTCAGCATGTTTAATACTAAGATTTTTTTGCTAGAGAAATTGTTCATGCCATGAACAAATGAAGTTTCTTTACAAACTACAACTCTTTGGATTCTTTCATTTCTTTATATGAACAATACTTTCACACATATTCTTGTGTGTATGTGTGTGTACATGTGTGTGTAAGTGTGTGCCTGTATTCTTTCTCCATCCTTCCACTTTTTCAAAGAAGTCACTAAGTACCTGATGACATGGAGATTTGATAGGGAGGTTTAAATTAAGTTGTTGTTGAATTTCTATGAACCAACATAGATATATTTATCATTTATTTTTTGGTATCACCAGACCATGTTCATTTAATACTATGGTATTCTCCTATATAAAGCCTCAATTACTTCATTTAATTTTATCCTCTGTACTTATATTTTCAGTGTGGGCGTTGGTTAATTAGGGTATGACACATCTTATCCTTAAAATGTATTCTGGGGGCAGAGTCAAGGCAGAAGAGTAGAAATAACTTGTCCATGCAGCTCCAGCTCCCAAAATTTACAAATTTATGTAAAAAGGGACTCTACACAACCTCTGTAGATCCAGAACCCACAAAATGACACAGAGATGCTAACCTCCCACTGAGGACAGCCCAGCAACCCAGAAGGGAGCAGACAGCTCAGCATTATGTGAGCTGAGCCCAGGCCCCCGTGAGTCTGAGGTTTTATCCCCAGGGAGGCCTGACCAGCAGCAGGCTGGAGAGACTCCAGAACACAAGCAGCTTTGGCATTACCAGAATTACCATCACTTAGATGCCATGGACAAAGTGAGCGGTTAATACAGTATTTACCTTGGGAACCAATAGTTTGGAGAGCGTGAGACCTCCTTTCCTAGGTGCAAAAAGCAGTTGACTTGCAGACACATGCATGCAGCAGCTTCAGTTCCAGGCCTGCAGACTGTACGGGAATCTGGCTGTATGTCTGGAGGGTAATTGCTCTTGATTTAACCTTCTTGGATGTGGATTGTGGTCTAGGGTGGAGGTCTTTGGGTGAGTGACTGGCTTGCCAGAGTGTGGGGAGGCTTCAGAGTGGCAACCCAACTAATACTTCTGGCAGCTGGGAAAACCCCAACGTTTGGGAAAGAAGCTCCCCTGTCTGTAGGCAACAAGCCAAAAAATCAAGTAATTGAGTGGCAACATGTCTAGGCAAAGGAAACAAAATAAACAGAAAAATTCAACATTAGACTCCTATTTTGGGGGCAAAAAGGATCAAAGCATGGAATAGGAGGAGGACTAGAAGGTCAGAACCACTGCACCAAAAGCTCCAAATGAAAATGCTAGCTGGTTACAGGCCATAGAGGAGCTTAAAAAGGATTTTGAAAATCAAATAAGAGAAGTGGAGGAAAAATTGGAAAGAGAAATGAAAATGGCGCAAGAAAATTTTGAAAGGAAAGTCAACAGCTTTACTGAGGAAAATAATGCCCTAAAAATAGACTAACTCAAATGGCAAAAGAAGCTCAAAAAGGCAATGAGGAGAGGAATGCCTTAAAAAGCCGAATTTGCCAGATGGAAAAAGAATATCAAAGGCGCACTGAGGAGAAACTTTACTTCGGGTTTAGAATGGAACAAAGGGAAGCCAGTAATTTTTTTTTTCAATTAAATTTATTTGTTTATTTTTAGTTAAAAAGATTCAATTCCATAGTTCCTTGATTTTTAAATTTCCTTTCCCTCCCTACCCCCACACCCCACAACACCATATGGTCCAGTATAGCATCTGCAAATACTTTCATATTAGACATTAGTCAAGTTACAAAGGCGTATTGTACTAGGTGGGATGAAAAATTGTAAAGAAGAAATAAAACCATACGATGAAAATAAAAAGATCCATTAGTTTGCTTCAATCAGGATTCAAGCTCATTTCTTTCTAATTAATTCTCTGGATGTCACATCTCTCTCCTTCATAAGTCTTTCAAGATTGACTTATATCACTGCATTGCTGAAGAGAGTCCAGTCTGTCATAGTTGGTCATCACACATATCTTGTGTCTGTGATTGTATACAAATTTCTCCTGGTTCTACTCTTCTCACTCAGCATCAGTTTGTATAAGCCTCTCCAGGTAAATATGAAAACCACCTCCTCGTTTCTTATAGCACAGTAATATTCCATTTCATGCATATACCATAAATTGTTTAGCCATTCCCCAATTGATGGGCACCCCTTTAATTTCCAATTCTTTGCAACTACAAAGACTGTTATAAATATTTTTGTACATATGGGTCTTCCTCCCTCTTCTATGATCTCTTTGGTATATAACCCTAGAAGTGGTCTTGCTGGGTCAAAGGTTATGAAATTATTTATAGCCCTTTGGGCATAATTGCAGTGACTTTGTGAGAAATCAAGATGCTGTTAAACAGATCCAAACAAATGAAAGAATAGAAGGCGATGTGAAATATTTCATGGGAAAAACACTGACACGGAAAATAGATACAGGAGAGATAATTTAAAATTAATTAAATGATTAAAATTAATTTAAAATTATTTGCCTACCTGAAAAGTATGATCAAAGAAAGAAACTAGAAATCATCCTTCGAGAAATTCCCCATGGGGGGGTGGAGCCAAGATGGAGGAGTAGAAAGAGCACTTCCACAGTGATCCAGCCCACAGCACTTCAAAATTATGTAAAAGGGGGTCTCTGAACAACCTCTGCACTCCAGAACCCATAGAATGACACAGAGAAGTTAACCTCCCACTGAGGACATCTTGGCAGCCCAGGAGGGAGCAGCCAACACAGTGCTCTGGGAACCGAGCCCAGGACCCTGTGAGACCTGGTTTAAGCCCCTGGGTGGCCAGACCAGCATCTGACTGGAGGGACCCCAGAACACCAGCAGCTGTGGCTTTTTCAGAATTATCAACACATAGATGCCTAGGCCAAAGTAAGAGGTTAGTGCCCTATGGACTTTGGGACCAGTATTTGGGAATGCATCAGATGTTTCCCCTGGTGCATGAAAGAGCGAATGCACAGCCACTTTTGTGCAGTTTCAGTTACAGCTTGAACTCCTGGCTGGGAGAGTATAGGGGGATCTGGAGATCAGTCTGGGGTGTTATAGCTCTTGCTTTAACCTCCCTGGATCTGAATGGTGGTCTGAGGTGGAGGTCTTGGTGTGTGTGTCCAGCTTGACAGAGTGTTTGGAGGCTTCAGAGAAGCCACCCAAATATTACCTCCGAATGTTGAGAAGAACACAACATTTGGGAAAGAAGCTCCCCTGTTGGGTGGCAGAGTCCTACTGTGGCAACAAGCCTAAAAGTCAAGTAATTAAGTGGCAAAAACATGCCTAGGCAAAGGAAACAAAATAAAAAGAAAAATTCAACATTAGACTCCTATTTTGGGGGCAAAGACGATCGAAGCATGGAACAGGAGGAGGAATGTGAGGTCAGAAATCCTGCACCAAAAGGCTCAGATGAAAATATGAGCGCATTACAGGCCATAGAGGAACTTAAGAAGGACTTTAAAAATCAAATAAGAGAAGTCGAGGAAAAATTGGGAAGAGAAATGAGAAGGATGCAGGAAAAGTATGAAATGAGGGTCAACAGCCTGACTGAGGAAAACAACACCTAAAAAAATAGACTGACTCAAATGGCAAAGGAGGCCCAAAAGGGCAATGAGGAGAAGAATGCCTTAAAAAGTCGAATTTGCCAGATGGAAAAAGAATCTCAAAAGTTCACTGAGGAGATTCATTCCTTCAGAGTTAGACTGGAGCAAATGGAAGCTAATGACTTTCTGAGAAATCAAGATGCTGTTAAACAGATCCAAACAAATGAAAGAATAGAAGGCAATGTGAAATATCTCATGGGAAAACCACTGACCTGGAAAATAGATCCAGGAGAGACAATTTAAAAATTACTGGACTACCTCAAAGCCATGATCAAAGAAAGAACCTAGAAATCATCCTTCAAGAAATTTTTAAGGAAAATTGCCCTGACTTTTAGAACCAGAGGGCAAAATAGAGGTTGAAAGAATACACCAATCACCTCCTGAATAATATGCCAAAAAGAAAACTCCCAGAAAAAGAATCTCATAACCTCACTGAGGAGATTTATTCCTTCAGAATTAGACTGGAGCAAATGGAAGCTAGTGACGTTATGAGAAATCAAGATGCTGTTAAACAGATCCAAGAAACTGTAAGAATAGAAGGCAATGTGAAATATCTCATGTGAAAAAAAAACACTGACCTGGAAAATAGATCCAGGAGAGATAATGTCAAAACTATTGGACTACCTGAAAGCCATGATCAAAGAAAGAACCTAGAAAGTATCCTTGAAGAAATTATCAAGGACAATTCCCCCTGATGTTTTAGACCCAGAGGGTGAAATAGAATTTGAAAGAATCCATAGATCACCTCCTGAAAAAAATCCCAAAATGAAAACTCCTTGGAATATTATAGTCAGGTTCCAGAATTCCCAAATCTAGGAGAAAATACTATATGCAGCCAGGAAGAAAAAAATTTCAATATTGTGGAAACACAATCAGGGTAGCAGAGGAGCTGGCAGCTTCTACATTGAGGGATTGAAGGGCATGGAATATGATATTACAGACGGCAAAGGATCTGGGATTAAAACCAAGTATTGCCTACCCGCACACCTCAGTATCTTGTTTCAGGGGAAAATATGGTCATTCAGTGGAATAGAGGCCTTTCAAGCATTTTTGAGGAAAAAAACAGTTGTATAGAAAATTTGACATTGAGACACAAAAAGAAAGAGATGCTTGAGAAGGTAAACAGGTCAAAGAAATCAAAAGGAAGTTTTCAAAGCTGAACTATTTACATTCGTAAATGGAAAAACAATAACTGTGACTGATGAAACCTTTTTTAGTATGAAAATAATTGAAGAAGGGAATATGGGCATATGAATATATGTGAATGTGTGCATATATGTTTACAGGTATACATGGATAGAGGACACAGGTCGCATTTTGTGGGAATGGATGATGCTTAAGGGGTGAACTTAGGAGGTGAGAGAGGAATATTGGCAAGGGGATATGGGGAGACAAAGAGGGGTAAACTATCTCATGTAGAAGAGCCAAGGGGAAGTAGTTGTAGGGAAGGGGAAGAACAGGAAAGCAAGAAGGTAAAACTATATTATTATTGAATTTGGCTCAGGAAGAGAATGACATACATAATAAATGGGATATCTCACTCTGTAGGAGAGTGGGGAGGAGGGTGATGAGAGGGGGGATGGAGGGGAGGGCATGCTGGGAGGAGGTGATGTTGGAGGCACCCACTTTTGAAAAGGGACAAGATCAAAGTAGGGAATGGACCAGGTGGGGGTGGGATGAGTGGGAGGTAAATATAGTCAATGTTTTACAATACATCTACTATGGTAATTTTTTTTGCATAGCTATACATGTACAACCTATACTGAATTGCTTATCTTTCCAGGGTGAGTGGGTTACAAGGGACAAAGGGAGTGGATCTGGGATTCAAAGGTTTAAAATTAAATGTTTCAAATATGTGTAAATACCATTATTAATAGTATTTTGCATGTTACTGAGTGATAAGATGTGCAGACATTGGGGCACAGAGATTCACCTTGCCTTAATGGAAAAGTCAAAGGCCGTAAGGGAGAAGATATGGGAGAGAGCAGTTTGGATGAGGGGATATCCTGTGGGACTGCTATTCTGGGGTGGTGGGTAGTGGAAAATGGGGAAAAATTGTAACTCAAAATCTGGCTCAATGAATGATGTAAACCAAAAGATAATAAAGCATTTGGACAAAAAAAAGTAATTCTCCAGGAAAATTGCCCTGATGTTTTTGAATCGGAGGGCAAAATGGAGGTTGAAATATTTCACAAATCACCTCCTGAAAAAGATCCCAAAATGAAAACTCCTAGGAATATTATAGCCAGGTTCCAGAATTCCCAGATCAAGGAGAAAATACTACAAGCAGCCACGGAGAATCAATTTGACTACTGTGAAAAAACAGTCAGGAGAGCGCAGGATCTTCCAGTTTCTACACTGAGAGATTGCAGGGCTTGTAATATGATATTCCACAGGGCAAAGGACCTGGGATTAAAACCAAGAATCACATACCCAGCAAAACTGGGTATCATTTTTCAGGGGAATATTTGGCCATTCAGTGGCATAGAGGACTTTCAAGCATTCTTAATGAATAAACCAGAGTTGAATAGAAAATTTGACATTCAGATACAAGAAGCAAGAGATGCTTGAGAAGGTAAACAGGGAAAAGAAATCATAATGACCTTATCAGAGTTGAACTATACAAATTCCTACATGGAAAAACAATAAATGAAACTGATGAAACTTTTCTCACTATGAAAATAGTTGAAGAAGTGTATGTGGGCATATGAATGCATATGTGAATGTGTGTATATATGTTTTCAGGTATACATAGATAGAGGACACAGGTTGCATTTGGTGGGAAGAGATGATACTTAATGGGTGAAATTAAGAGGTGAGAGAGGAATATAACAAGTGGAGATGGGGAGAGATAGAATGGGGTAACGTGTCTCATATAGAAGAGGAAAGGGAAAATGGCTACAAGGGAGGGGAAGAATAGGAAGGCAAAAAGGCAAAACCTTATTCTCATTGAATTTGAATCAGGGAGAGAATGACCTACATACTAAATAGGATGTCTCACCCTACAGGAGAGTAAGGGGGAAGGGGATGAGAGGGGGTATGATGGAAGGCAGTGTGGGAGGGAAGGGTGGAGGGAAGTTGGAAGTACCCACTTGTTACAAGGGACAGGATCGAGTAGGGAATAGACCAAGTGGGGGGTGGGACAGGAGGGAGGGACATGTAGTCAGTCTTTTACAATATATCTACTATGGTAATGTTTTGCATAGCTACACATGCACAACATATACTGAATTGCTCATCTTCCCAGTAAGGGTTGGTGACAAGGGAGGTATGGGTTGAATCTGTAATTCAAAGTTTTAAAATCAAATGTGTAAAAATCCATAAATGCTGTTATTAAGATTATTTTACATATTATTGGAAAATAAGATATAAAGGAATTGGGACACAGAGATTCACCTTGCCCTTCTGAAAATGTCAAAGGAGGTATGGGAGAAGATAGGGGAGAGAGCAGATTTGATGACTGGATATCCTGTGGGACTGCTATTCTGGGGTGGGGGGCTAGTTAAAAATGGAGAAAAAAATTGCAACCCAAAAGCTGGCAGAAATTAATAATGTAAACCGCAATTTAATAAAGCATTTGGGGAAAAAAAAAGAAAATGAATTATCTAATCAAGTACTCATGTGACACAAGGTTTTCATCTTTCCTACCTTTTCCTTTTTGTTCAGAAGAACTTACACAATATCAGAATCTCTTGTCTTTCCTGCATCTTTTGAAGAAGTAAAATAGTATTCAAACAGTATAGCTGTTTGCTCATGTGCACTAAATTATTTATAAATGGAAAGAGCTTAGGTTGTGAGATCAGTCAGTTTTTCCTCCTGTCTCAAAACCTCTTTCTTTCCCAGGTTAATCAAAATATAAAAATAACTTAGTTATTCCTTGTTTTATTTCTCCTTTTGTGCCATTCAATTTATTATTTTTTTTAATCTTAAATGTCTCTTAAGGGCAAGATATTCTACTGGATGATTCTTATGACAAAGGGCATTGTCTTGAACTAAACAGGGCCATTAACTCTATAAAGTAGAATGAGGAAAGTATATAAAGAAAGATAATACAGGGGAGGCTAGGTGGCACAGTGAGTAGAGCGCTGGCCCTGGAGTCAGAAGTACCTGAGGTTGGATCTGGCCTCAGACACTTAAGACACACACAAACAAAAACCTATCTGTGTGACCTTGGGCAAGTTACTCAAACCCAATTGCCCTCCAAAAAGCAAAGAAAGGGGAGTCCTGGCTCCTTTTATAACCCCGGGGTTCGGGAGCCCAGGCACTCTACATTTCTGGGTCATGCAGAGGCTCTGAAAAGATCTCCTTCAGCAAAGCTGAAGCACAGGATGAAAGTAAACCAGTTAATTTTGTTAATCTGGAGTTAACTACCCTATTTCTGTGAGCGTCTAATTCAACAAAGCAGCTTTAGATGGCTACTATGGCAGTTTAACTCTTTGCACATTAAAAAAAAAAAATGAAACATTTCAAAAAAAAAGCAAAGAAAGAAAGAAAGAAAGAAAGAAAGAAAGAAAGAAAGAAAGAAAGAAAGAAAGAAAGAAAGATAATGCAACATATGATAAATAGAAGGGAGACATTCTAAATTCTATAAGATAATTGATGAAGTAGAGATTTTTCCCCCCTCTGGTGAGAAGAATAAGGAAGGCTTCATGAAAGAAGTAATGCCTAAGATAGACTTTGCAAGAAGGGAAAGAGTTGAATGGGCAGGAATGGGGAGTTAATTGTTACATAAAAATTCATTACAAATATAGGTGGTAGAGTGTATAATGGCAAGGGGATACGGTAAGAGCACGCCCAACATAGGAAGGCTTGGTCTAAATCTAGAATGTGTAAGGTATAATTACATGTGATAAAATTATAAAGTTAAGCTGAAACCAAAATGAATAGGAGCTCAAATTCCAGAATATGAATTTTATTATTATTTGATAAGTGAAATGAATGATTTTGAGTAAAGCAATAATGTATTCAAAGCAATGCAATAGGCTAATTGAATAGAAATTACTATGAAGAATGAAATAGAGAAAGGAGAGTATGAAGGCAAGGATACAAGTTAAAATGATATTTAAATAATCCAAATGAGAGGAGAATACAACTTTGAGCTGGTACTGCTACAGGAAAAGTTTAAAAAAAGGGAACAATCATGAAAAACATTAAAAGTGATATTTGAGACAGAATCACAAACACACGACACCTCAATTGAATAAAAGAGAAGAGCAAGAGGGAAGAATCAAATGTGACTGAAATTTAAAATCAACAAAATAGTCATTTGATCATGTTTGGCTAGTAGAGAGCATGCCCTTCATTAAAGGCTTCATTTTTACCTGCATCTTCTGCTGTTTCTTTAGTTCCAGTGATTCATTGTTTTCTTCTTGGTTACTATGGTACCTACTAGCATAGTACGCTGTAACCTTGGTACCCACTAACTACCTAAAAGATACCAATGCATTATCTGATGTGCTATAACCACAAATCGTTCAATAGTATCAGAAGAATGAAAATAACTATGCTAAGATTCATAAAATATGTAAGGACATATTTTAATTATAGCTTAATAAATTTCTACTGTTAAAGTAGTTCTAAGAGAAGAAAAGATTATTTTATTTTATTTTTTGTCTATTTTTCTGGGAAAAGCAGGGCAATTGAGGTGGGGAAGTTGGGACTTCCCCAAGGTCACAGAGCTGGTAAGTGTTATGTGTCTGAGATCGGATTTGAACTCAGGTCCTCCTGACTCCACAGTCTGTGCTCTATCCACTGTGCCACCTAACTGCCCCAAAGAGTATTTTTTTTTTAACTGAGACACTTCCCCCTGCAATTTCAAATTCTTATGTTATCATCAAATAATTCTCTCTATTTGTAACCCTTTGAAACTGACAGGAATATAAGGTGAAGAGATATATATTTTTGTAACAAGGATTAGCTAAGAGCTTTGACTGAAATTACTATTACCACAAATTTTATTTGTAACAAGTTTATTTGAGGAAATTGGGCAAAAATTAGAGCATACTAATCAGTATGTTTCATTTTTCTTCCCAAATTTCAATTATTTCTGCATTCTGGGAAATTTTACTTTGCTTACTACTGAGTAGAGAATCTTAATACTAATAATATTTGATTTGATTTAAAATAAAATCAATTTATAGAAAAATAAAGTTATAACAGCATAAAATGAAAAGAACATGTTTGATAGTTAAATTTGAACTTTTGACTAAATCTTGAATTTAATACTATTTTAAGAGTAATAAATTCCATCATTTTAGTCTTGTTTTGATTTACTTCATTTTTATTGTTGACGTTTCATTTGAAATATATACTTCAGGTGAAGAGTTTATTTTTTAATAATTATTATTTAAAATACTATGGGTATCTTAAAGGTGGTAAGTTTGTTTGTGAATAAGCAGATCAAGGTAACAAGTAGTTATTAACTAAGCTATGAAGTAATATAGGTTTGGGGCAAGCAGGAATAGAAAGAGGGACAAATGCATCAAAGTGAATTTTAGGAGTCTGAAAGAAAAGTACTTATGTATAGTGTATCATTTTCAAAGGAGGGAAAGGCACTTCTTTAATATCATGTAATAGGCAAAGTGACAGTGTAGGTTGAGGTAGTTCATCTATATTTTGCATAAGCATTCCAAATAGTATTTTAAATTTTATTTTATAAATTCTGAGGTTAAACACTAGAACAGAGCACTTCCATACTGTAGGGTTAATAGAATATAAGATCTTCCCCAGCAATCAATAGGCCTATGTGACCACATGTGCTTCTTTGTTTCCTTGGAACAAACAGAGGCCATGTTCTCAGGTCTAAAGGTACACAGTTATTTCAGTCACAGATGTCTTGCTGCTTTGAACTCCAGCCCAGTTCACAGTTGTGACACATCTGGAGTCACATAGACCTATGGGGGTGGGGGGCTTGCCTAAGGGAAGCTTGCTTAGGGGCAAACTTGCTTAAGAGGAGACTTGCCTAAAGAAGACATTCCCACCTTTTGGTAATAAGCCAATTAGGCTGAGCCCCCTGGGTTGTGATGCCTTCTGGCTCTGAGCCTAGTAGTAGAAAGTATATATATATATATACACTTTATATATATATATATATATGTATATATATATATATATATATATATATATACTTTCTACTATATATATATATAAAGTATATATATATAAAGTATATATGTATATACTTTATATATATAGTAGAAAGTATATATACATATATACTTTATATATATATACTTTATATATATAGTAGAAAGTATATATATGTATATGTGTGTATATATATATATATATATATATATATATATATATATAAAGTGTATATATATATATATATATACTTTCTACTACTAGGCTCAGAGCCAGAAGGCATCACAAATATATATATATATTCTGAGGTGAAATTTTACTTTGGGGCTCACTCATGGGAAGAATGATCACCTGAGGTCTTTGTGATTTGGCCAGATGAAACTCTGGGTAGCCATTGTTAACCCCCCTGCTATCCCCTTTTGCTTTGTGAACTCAGATGTTGGTGCTTCCTAGTCTGGTGATTAGGTATCTATTACTTTAATTAATTACTTTCTGTTTCTTTATTTTATGTATCCATTACTCTATTTGTATTGGATTCTTTCTTGAATACTCACTTCTTTCTATTTATCTGTCTACATTGTTTAATTAAAATAAGATTGTTGACCCCTTTGAAGCTGTCTTTCTTTTAGAAAAGGAGATCAAAGAACCTGTGCTAGCAGCCCTTCTGTTTGCTGGTGTTACTGTCTTACACCTCCACAGGAGGTGCAAGTATCATTAATGATACACATAGATACCAGAAAAATACAAAATAAGGATTCTATGTTAAACTGTGAATTTTCATGTCAGATCACCTTTCAAAAAGCAAACACATTATATTCAAATTTGTCTTCTTAACTTAAATTCTGATCTTCCTTCTGGTTTCTTTTGTACTTAAAAATGATAATGACCTCATTTTTTGCCATTACTATGACAAATCTTCCCACAATTAACTGAGAAAAAGAATGGGAGGAAACAAAGAACCTTTGTAACAAATTGGAAATCAAGCACAAAAAATCTTTATAGTGGCCATGTCTAAAAATGCATGTCTCTGTAATTTGTGTCCTTTTCTTTTTATTTTTAGCATGAATTTTTTTAAATTGAGTTCTAAATTCTCTTCATCCTTCCTGCCCATTCTCTATACATTGAGAAATCAAGCAATATGATATCAATCATACATGTCATGTCATGAAAAACATTAGAAAAAAAGCAAGAAAAACTGAGAAAGTGAAAAAAAATATGTCAATTTGCTCTCAGAGTTCATCAGTTTTTTTCTCTGGAGGCAGATAGAAATTTTCATTAGTCCTTTAGAAATGTATTAGATTGTTATTTTGATCAGAGTAGATAAGTCTTTCACAGTTGATCATTATTACCCTATTGCTTTTTACTATGTACAATGTTCTTCTGCTTCTGCTCATTTTATCATTAGTTCATATCCATCTTCCCAGGTTTTTCTGAAACCATCGAAATTGTCATTTCTTAAAGGACAATCATAATCTTTCATAATCATATATCAAGGTGTTATTGTCTTCAGTATTTTTGTTGCCTCTTTTACTAAACTATTCAGTCTCTTTTTACAATTGTATTGCATTGTTCTCATTTATTTTATTAGCTTTTTTCTCTAACAGTATAAATTTAATTTTTCATGTAATTTTTTGTATCTTTACTTAGCTCTCCCAGAAATTCTTTTTTGGGCTTGTGTGCAATCTATACATTTCTCTGAAGCTTTGTTTGTAGCTGTTTTAACACTTGTATTATTCTGAGTTTACATTTCGGTTTTCCCTGTTGCATAGTACATTTTTATGACTAAGTTATTTTTTGTTGTTTGCTTATTTCTTTAGCCTATTTCTTGATTTTGAACTTCATATTAAAGTTGTGTTCTGTTCGCCTGTGTGGTGGGGTGGAAGGGAGAAGTCCTGTTCTAAGCTTCAATATTTTTTCCTTTGCTGTTTTCAGAGATGGTTCTGGGGGTTTGGAAATTCTCATGTTTTTCCAAGGTAGTCTGATCCATGGAAGGGTATGATCATTGTTCTTTGCTGGTCTGTGCTCAGGTCCTTATGCTGGAAGAATCCTTACTCCTTTGCAATTTCAAGGGCTCTCTAGGGCCCCTGCTTTCTTGTGACCATAGATATTATTCATCCATAGGTACCCTGCTCCCTTTTCCAAGTGCTAGACCTGATGTTTACCCTGTTATTTTGGTCTGGAAGTGGGTATGAACAATGGAGTTGCCAAACAATGCCCTGTCCTGTCACAGCGATAGCATAGGTATCTCTTGTGATGCTTTTCTGACCAGTTGTCCAATACCCTTACCTCTTCTGTCTGAGATCTTCTGAACCAGTTGAGGCTTCTATTGCTGCAGTCACCTCCTCTGAGGCCTACATTTGGGTATTACTGCCCACAGAATTTTGTACGTGTTCTACCCAATATCACAGACCACACCTTCTGACCTCCTAAGTTGTCTTGGGTTGGAAAAAATGCCTCAGTTGGGTCTTTTTTTGCCTGTGCTGCTCCATAATTTGATTTGATGCATTATTTAAAAAAATTGGAGAGCAATGTTGGGAAAGTTGGGCTACATTTCTTCATCTGCTCTGCATTCTTTCCTCTTCCTCTGCTCTGCCATCTTAACTCTGCTCTTCGAATTTCTAATAAATTCTAATTTTCTAATAAAATGGTATAAATATCAAATTAAAAAAATCTTTCATGGGAGAGAAATTTGAGATAGATAATATTTGTACTTCTAAGAAAAATAAAACAAGGATTTAGTGAACCTGTCTTCAACATCTTACAAAATAAATTTATGATTACATCAAATTCTCAATTTTTCTAGGGCTTGTCCAGTGTATGTAGTTGCAGAAATTTCTAGCTTTTCCTTTCTGCTATGATATTGATCCATTTCTTTGCTTAAGACTATCCTATTCAAAGAAGTTATCATGAAAATTAATTCAGTAATAGTATCTTTTAATAGCATCCTGGGGAAATATTTTGGCAGGGTAGAATGTTGAAACTACCAGGTGAAATGAATTTGGAGTCATCTGCTGTTTTTCATCTCTCCAATGTTTGTGTGTGTGTGTGTGTGTGTGTGTGTGTGTGTGTGTGTGTATGTGTGTGTGTGTGTGTGTGTGTGTATTACTACTGAGAGCAATTAAAAACAGAGCCTAAATGAAGATTATAGCTGAATACCTTTTCCAAACAACCACTCAAGAAATTCAATATTCACTCCAAATTTCCCTAACCAACAATCATATGACTGTTTGAGTTATCTCCATTCCCTTTAAACTTATTTTGAGAGGGTTTATTTTTTTTTTTTTGCCTTTTATCTCAGCATCAAACATGTTTCACATAGGCATTTGTATTAAGCTTTGGCTCTTAAATACTTAACTGAATGCATTGTTTCTATTTCACATGAATCCTAGGAAAATCATCCATTATGCATTAAGAGGAAATGAGTGTCATATAATCTCATCTTTTGAGAAAAGATAAGTCTGAGAAGTCTTTTACTGTAGTATTCTTAGTTGCCAATTACCATATGAAAGATATGGTTAAGGGCAAAGTTTCTGCAGTCTTTTTGCACATAGCCTGGAATTATTCCTCTTTGTTTGGTAGGGTGCCCAGAACATCACAATGGCAATATATCCTAGCCACTTACAATTATTAATAATGTTCATGATAATAATAATATCAATAGATGGTCACCATTACTGTTTATAGCTGAATATATCACCTGGAAATAAAAGAGAAAATCTCAGATCCCTAGGGGAATATATAAACAGATAATGGGCCTCTAAAAATGTGCTTTCATATTTTCAGGTGCATGTATTTGTGTGTATGCCCCAAAGAGATAATTGCTCACTTATACTGATGCACCTGCAGAGCAATCAAAAGAAGTCCATTGGGAATGTGGGTCACAGTGACTTGGATTAATAACAAGTAAAGTGTAGTCTTACAGTACACTGCAGTCTTTCTGAAACAGCCTTATTATTTTCCAAATTCTGGTGAGAAAATATGCCTTTGAAATATATTTACTGGGGAGGTTGTATCAATCAAATATTAAAATATGTATTTTCAAAACTTCTATTCAAAAATAAAATTAAATACTTATAATAACTATCATTTTACCTTATTTGATAGTTTTCTCATTCATCTGAATATTGTAACTTATTCCAGGAATTCCTACAGACTGCAAAAATTGCAAACAAAAATATTAATTATATAAGAAAGTTATTTCTATCTATGCATTTATTGATTCTGAATTTTGGTATATTTAGTATGGATGATAACTTAATCAGTTGCTATTGGAACACAATTTCAAAAAGCTGGAAAAGTCAGGAGAAAAAAAGTATAAAAATTATCAAGAAATCATATAAATGTGGACTAGAAAATAAGGTTTCTGTGGCATAGAGGCAGAAAGATCAAATATACTGTTCAAGACAACAGTTTATTACATTTATTATATTTTAAAACCAATGAAAAAATATTGAGGCTAATAAATACATTTGAACATAAGGTTTTATTATGATTCCAGTAATCATATAGAGGAAGGATGCTAAGCCCAGACATTAATTACATGCAAAGTGTGCACTGTTAATGTAACTCTGATCACTTTGGAGCAAGTACAGGCATTGTGTAGTGCTGGTGCACTAACCATGATGAGTCAGAAATGGATGTGCATTCAAAAGTCACTACCTGCCTTCTCTCCCTCTCCCCTCCCCTTTTTCAACCCTCAGCTTTGTTTGAGTGAAAGGCATATGTTATAAGACTCTACAGGGGAGAGGTCCCAACATTTCTCACTCAGAAACAACAGGTAGCCTGTGTATACCAAACTCTGCTCTTTGCATCAGTATTGGTTTTTTCCTTGATTGTTTTCAGGTGACTTTTGTAGCAGCAAGCACCCCAGCATCCCCAGGGTTGCTTCCAACACAGGTTCTTAGACCTGCTTTTCTAAAGGAAAGCAACTCAAAATGGTTTAACAATCTTGCTGTAATCAATCAAACTTAGCATTTACCTAGTTCAGGGGAAATAGTCAGCACCCTGAACTTCAGAGTATACAGACAGAAGTTACAAGAAGACAAAGAAACACTTCAAGGAGACAGGCCTCCAACTGTCCAACCATTACATCCATATCTAGTCAGTTACCAGAGAGGGAAGCATCAACATACGGGTTTTTCAAAGCCGGGGGACTCAACGACTGCCCAGAGTCTCGCCTGTTCAAATCACACAACACTTCTCAAAGTGAGCCCCAAAAACAAAACCTCACATCGTGGTTTATATAGCCTTCTACTGGCTCAGAGAATGTAACAACCCTCTTGACCCACTGCCCAATCAAAAAGCATTCCTGAAAACCAACCCTCTAGCCACAGGCAAAGGGGCAGGGAAGATCGTAAATTTCCATTCCCATAACAACTTTTTGCCTTTTTGGACTTTTAAAGGTCAGAATAATGGGCCACCAGTGTTTTAAAAGGGGGTTCCATGCCAGATTGTGTAGCCAGTTGAGATGACGTTTGAACTTGATGTTTGACTCAGTATAGATTAAAGGCCCACAAAGAGGGAACAACAGTATTTCATTCCTTGGCTGTGGTGAATCCAAAAGTGACCTTAGGTAGGGAAAAATTTTATATAGGAGCTTCTTTAATTTTGAGCTTTATTTAAAGGATCCAAGTGGTTCCGGGAAAAATGTGTCTCCATTTATTGGAAGAAAAATGGTTGTTCTTCTTTTCTTGCTATATCTTATCAGTAAATATTTCTTTGTAAAAGCTTCTTAAAGTTACTTGGTTAACTGGTATTGGGATGCTAATTTTGATTGGTATTTGGGAGAATTAACTGAAATGAAGGGTTGAGTTAAGATAATTAGAAAAATAACCCCTCAATTCTCATGGGTACTACGGAGCCTTAAGGGAAGGGGATATGCAGGATAACATGAGGAACCATAAGTCTGAGGTAGAATTTGGTTAAATATCCTCAGAAGTTATAAGGATAAATATGTCAATTTAATTGAAATGATGGAAATTTCAACCCATCCATGATTTCTCATTTTGTGCAACTCCTAACTATGTCTGCTATTTAAACATCCAAAGAGGGTCCAGTAAATATGCTGGAGACCTTCCTCTAAGTTTTAATATGAAATAGGTACTAATCTACCACATTGGCCTTCATCTTTACCTCACTGGATCACCTTCTTTTCTAGTCTTACTCTTTTTTTTTTCATGGTGATTCTCACAGGAGATGCATTCCTAATGTAACAAGAGTGTTGTGTAGGGTTTACAGCACTGCTAAAAAGATGTACATACAGCAACCACTGATACCCTACTCTTTAATATTCTTAAGAAAATCAGGATCACATGATTTTATCATTTAGCCAAGAGAGAGTGTAGTATATGTTTTGGCCACCAGATGGCAACCCAGCTACCTGTGAGTTGCCTACTCCCCTATAATCCTTCCCTCTTGATTTTCTCCTAGTCCTACAAGATCTAAATTGTCCCCAGGTTCAAGGAAAACCTATCTCTATGACTAATCATAAACAGAAAAAGCCCAAAATGTGGCAACACCAACACAGTTTTAAACTCATTTACCCCTCTGCTGATTCCTATGAATGGGTTTTAAATTCATGCCTCCCTCTTCCATAAAAAGGAAGAAAGAATGAAACTCATAAAATGCAATATTTTACAGTTAATAGAAATTTATTAACTTTATCATACAGTATAGGAATCACCAAGCAAACGATAAAACAAAGCTTTCAAATAGAAAGGCACAAAGTCCTTAAATCTTGGGTTAATTTTCTTTTTCCTTCCCTCCCTCCTTCCAGCCAGTCTGAGGAGGTACACAGTCATATAAAATATTTAAAAACTAATTGATTTTCCTCTGCAAACTCTCAAAAAACAGATAAATAACAAACTATAGCCTGAAGTTCTGTTTGAGATCACAGTGATGGTGTAGTAGGGATTGTTACAAACACTTAGTATGGAGGTGTCATTGAATTGTTAAATGGGAATCATAATTATCTTTAGCATTTCCTGCGCTCCACCTTCTCCAAAGGAAACTTTATTTCTGGCCAAGAGGAACATCTCGAAGTAGGTTGGGGCTAGAAGTTTGATCACCCTGCTCTCTTCAGAGCAGGAGGGCACCAGTCTAGAATTATATCTTTCTGTTCCCTAAAACATTGTTAGTCTAGAGGGAATGCAATTTACAGGTTCATGTTATACTTCTTATTTATTTATTTATTTATTTATTTTCTTTTAAACAAATGCTTTATTAACTTCTGTTTTACATCATTCATTTCCGCCAGATTTTGAGTTACAATCATTTTCCCCCCATTATTCCCCTACCCAACCTCCCAGAATGGTAGTCCCACAAGATATCGCTTCCTCCAATCTGCTCTCTCCCATACCTTCTCCCATATCCCCATCGACTTTTCCATTAGAGGAAGGTGAATCTTTGTGTCCCAATGCCTGCACATCTTATCTCCCTATTACAAGCAAAAGAGTATTAATAATAGTATTTATATATATTTGAAACATTATTCTTAAGACCTCAAATTTCAGATATACTTCTTATTACTATTCATTATTGGAGGAAGCAGGATCCTAAGTTTTATATCAAACACTTGATTCCCTTCTCACCAAATTCTAGTTTCAAAATGAACACATACATAGCTATTAGCAAAGAAACTTCATTTATCCAAATCAACAGAAAATCAGAGAAAATATACACAGGAAATATATTCCAGACAATACATTGGGAATGGTGAAATTCAGTGAGAGAGAGAGAGAGAGAGAGAGAGAGACAGAATGCTCAAGATGAAGTTCTTTCGAGTCTTTGGACAGGAAAGTCATGAAGATTACCAGCTCCTCTGATGTTCCTGGAATTTTGCTTTTCCCTCAGCAAGCTAATGTGGGGTAGAGCATGATCCATCTTCTCCTTCGAAGCTAGAAAACCATTAGCACCTGAAGTGACTGCAAAATCTCAAAAAAAAAAAAATCTCAGAGAGCTCAGTCAACTCCATGCCATTTCTCCCCAGGTGAAGGGCATTTCACTCCCATTATGAGGAGAAAGTCTTGTACCCATGGATTTTGGGTCTTGGATTATAGCAGTGACTCTATATCAGCTCTGCCCCAGGCATCAGTTTGTTTGCTCTGATCAATATCTTACATTTACTCCAGCTTTGCTCCAACCCTGTAAACAATGTAAGAAAATGATCTTTTTCTTTCCTTCTTGACTAGACAAGCACACTTTGCTCTGCATGGTATGAAAATCACAGTCCTGGAGCAGGTTTTTCCTTCAACTCCAAGCTCCAAGTTTATTGAGAATATTGAACAGAAATCTCTCCAAGAGTAAAGGAAAACAGAAACTCAAGATCTCTGGAAAAGTTTTCTCTTTATACATTTTCTAACTTACTAAAAACTTTACAAAAACATTTCATACTTTAGTACTCCTGGAATTAAATACACACACAGAGAGACATACACACATGTGCACACACAAGTTATAGCAGTGAGGAAATAATCAAGTGGTATAGTGAATAGAGCAGCAATCCTGGAGTGAGAAGGACCAGTGTTCAAACCTGGCCTTAGATACTTGGTAGTTTCATGACCCTGGGCAAGTCACTTAACCTCTTTTTGCCTCGTTTTTCTTTTATATAAAATGGGCATAATAAAAGGACCTTCCTCCTAGGGCTGTTTAGAGGATCAAACGAGTTAATTATAAAACACTTAGCATAGTGCCTGGTGTATAGAAAGCACCATATAAATGGTAACTATCAATATTAACATTATTATTTTCCAAATTCCCTTCTAGTCTGGCCCATGCTCAGATCATTTCTTATAAGAAATCTACTGTCCCTTGGTAAGGACATGTCCAAACACAGGCTCATGTTCCATTCTTTGTTCCATGGAATTGGGAGGTCGACAGGGAAATAATCAATTACTAAGCTAAGAGTCACCATGCTCTCAGGTCTTTACATGGAGAAGTAAAAGTCCTTTCATTTCAATTCCTTGTTAAAGTGTCTCCTATATTTGATGTCTATTTTGTACATTAGGTAAAAATATGATTTGCTATGGAATATTTTTTGCAAAAGCCTATGTTTTCAGTTCTTATTTTTTTCATCAAGGATACCTTTAATCCATGTAAAAATTAAGTAATTATAAAGATGTTATAAGAGACCTCCTCCTTTTTTCTCAAGAAAGTATCCATTTTAAAATTATCATTATATATTCTTATCATTTTATGAAATTTTAAGAACTGATTCTTTAATACATTCAAAATTATTCCACTGCCAGGGCAGAATTTTTCTTGTCTATGCATCTGACTTCTTATAGCTGCTCTATGTGTCTTTATTTTCCTTAGAACTATTTTTTTTCCTCAAGTCGCTATAATATTGGAATCTAAACATTGTAGTTCTGCTCTCATTTGGGATAGTTTGTTATAGAAATGTTGATATAATTTATTTTTGCACTGTTTGTCTCCTTATTGGCTTCATCCTATTTCATTCCTAAATGATTTTGAGATGATCTGACTCACTCCCCTAGCCTGGGCTCCATAGGCTCTTCTCTAGGCTCTTCTCTCTTGGTTTGTCTTAAACTAGGGCCACTATTAACCTGACACTCACCAAGATGAGTATCACTCTTATCACAATTTATTTATACTTCAAGACTTAGATCAAATAATGATCTTTAATGCTTTCATTGACAGGACAACCAGTTCTTTAAGTGATCTCTCACTATTTTGGATTCATTAAATATTCACACATATTGTCCATAGTCTTAATTTGGTTCTTGACATATACAACCATATACAGTCCTTTATTTTATCTGTGTTGTCAACACAAAAGGCTTATAAGCCCTTCGAGACAAAGGCTATGTCTTACTCTGCTTTGTATTCATTGCATTGCCAACTAATGCACTGTGTGCATAAAAGATCCTCAAGAATAAATATTTGTTGGTTATTTTAGGATTGATTTTTGATTGTCTCTGTTATGCATACTTGTTAAAGTGTACAATTGAAATATATAAGAATTGCCTTGTATATCTTTTGAAACTTCACTTTATTTAAAAAGCAATTGAAAAATAGGGATAAAGCAGACGATTTTATCTTAAGGCCTCTGCATGATGTCTGAGGCTAACGGCTTGAAAAGATTTCAAATAGTCGTATATGATTCCCCTATCATTTATACTCAAAGCATTACTTACCTTTACTGGTGAAATGTATTGGAAAGAATTTTCATTGCAAAAACATAACCCACTTTTAGGAAGCAATTTGCATTTCTGCTATAGTTGTGCCATGTAGGCCACAAAACCAGCTGAGATTGTGTTATTTTTGCCCATCAGTTAACAACTTTAGATGAGAAGGCAGATAGGATTTATCATAGAGAATAAGCCAACAAAGCCCAGCTGGAAACATTTATGCTAGGGTAGTTGCAGAATAGAAAACTGTTATTCTCGAAATGTGAAATGTAGTCTATAGCACATTGTAAATAATTCATTTCTGTGGGGCTTCCAGACAAATTACTTAAAATAAAATTGTTTACATTTTCATTTGGTAATTAAAAATTGCCAGCAAATATACTAAAATTGTGATTGGGAAAATTAGTTTGAGGTCTATTTTAATTGAAAATGCATTTATAACTTCCTTTTTCCCCTTATAGATAATAAGAAAAAGAATATACAGCAAAAAAATAAGCATTTCTGAAGAGGGAAGGGTGATAAGGAGGGAGGGAGGGTAAGTGGTTCTGCCAGGGATACCACCATGGCATCCAGTCTGGAAGGAATTCACCAGGCTCAAGCAAACTTTGAAGTGGAAATTGTAAAGTTTATTGTTATGCTGTAGAGAACAGCGGGCTAGATGCTTATGGAACCTGCAAACTCGCAGAGGCTGCAGGCATAGTTTTAAGGTGTCAATTATGCTAACTAGGTGAGTAAGGGTGGGATCAGGGAGGAGTTAAGGAGTGGTCAGTGCTCAAAGGACCATACACTTTTAATATCTACTGCGCAGGTGTATTGCCCATGATTCACTGAGAAATAGCTCAAGCGGGGCTAACTGGAGGTGTGGTTTTAGGCCTGACATGTCACTAAAGAGTGCCCAGTCTGCCTCCCACCAAGGTCATCAGAGAGAGTGTGGGTATATAATTGACTAAGGAGTTACCCTATAGATAAGGTATTGAAGAATTTATGGTGGGGCTGGCCACTCTAACTAAGGGAGATAACATTTACATAACTTATTGTTTCAAGCAGAGATAAACAGGTCATGAGTTATTGCTGAGCAGAGTGCTGGAAGGGGTAAGGGGCAGAGTGAATGCTCTGAGGCTGGGGGGGTGGAAATGTGATCTTACAGACTGCTTTTACAAATTGATTTTACAGACATAAATCCCAAAGCACCCCATTTACAAACTGATGTTACAGATTGATACTACAAACATATATACATCACAAGGACCCCATCATTACCACTACCTGCTCATTTTTGGATCGGAGCACCTTTGATATAAAATGATAATAATAATAATAATAACTGACATTTATAATCATATAATCATATATATATGTATGTATGTATGTATGTATGTATGTATCTCCCTGGCTTTGTTTTAAGTGCTTTGCAATTATTATTATTATTATTTTTACCTTTTGGAGGGCAATTGGGGTTAAGTAACTTGCCCAAAGTCACACGACCAGGTTTTTGTTTGTGTGTGCATTAAGTGTCTGAGGCCAGATCCGAACTCAGGACCTTCTGACTCCAGGGCCAGCGCTCTACTCACTGCGCCACCTAGCTACCCCTGCAATTATTATTTCATTAAATCCTCAAAGCAACCCTCAGAGGTAGCTATTATATTCCATTTTACAGATGAGGACCCTGAGGAAAATGAAGTTAAGCAACTTGCCCAGGGTGACACGCAAGTAAGTATTTGAGGCTGGTTTAGAACTTGTCTTCCTCCCTCCAAGTCTAGTGCTCTTTGCATAGTGTTAAATATCTTTACCTTTAATACTAGTTTTATAGATGGAAGAAACTTTAAAGACCACATAACACAGTTATTTCATTTTACAAATAGGGACACTGTGAAGGTTAATTGACTTGTCCAAGGTCAAACAGGTAGTAAATGGCAGAGCAGAGATCAGAACTGAGGTCCTCTTAATCCATGTAAAATGGATGACTTTTAAATTTTTTATTTTTAATTTATAGAATAAGCATTTACATATAAAAAGATGATTGAAGATGAAACTGTAAATCCACTACACACAACATATTATTCCTTTCAAAAATGCAATAAAATTATCATGTAAATTTATTTTTTTCTTCTCCCTTGCCCTAGAGATGGCTATCATTAGACACAAATAGGGGAGGATGAGTTCACAATTCCATCAATAGTGAATTAGTGTCCTAGTTTTTCCACAAGCCTTCCAAAATTTGTAACTTTACTCTTCTATAATTTTAGGAGAAGAAAAATAAAACATGATGGTTTCTGAGATATATTTTCTTTTGACCTGAATTTGAGAGGAAAGGAGGTAAAGGTTTCTTAAGTTTCTGAAGTGGTGGTAGTGGTGGTGGTGGTGGTGGTGGTGGTGGTGGTGGTGGTGGTGGTGAAATGGAAGAGTAAAGAAAGAGCATTCATGCAGAGAGACTTTGTGGGGATAGTGTCCCTTCTTAGTGAAGAGATATTGTGTCAGGGAACACACAAAAAAATATTCCTTGAAAGGATAAGGGGTGATAGAGACCTTACAATTTGCTTTGTTTTTTTAAGGCTTTGAGAAACTTAGGAAATCTCCAGGTAGAGACAGGGTTCCCTGGCCTGCATTTCCCCCAAAGAGAAGGGAATACATTTCCCTTTGGGTAAATATAGGCCCTGTATAAGGAAAATGAAAGAAAATTCCAGAGGTAGCAAATATATTTTAAATAAACAGTTAGAGGTGTTTTGTTTTTTTTTTTTTTTGAAGGAATAGACTTAGGTCATTGAATTTTGGGGAAAATCTCTAACCACAGGAATGCAACAGAAGATGGAACAAAGGTGTGACATCTAGAAAACTTGTAATAGGGATAAATAAAAAAAATAAAAGTTGTATGAACACATCGAAGGAAATAATTTTCCTTCCTAAGTACTGGATAAATCTATCAGGAAGAAAAAAACAAAAGAAAAACATAAAATCTAACAGACTATTCACAAAATTAGATTTAAAAGACTAATTGCATTTCTGAATGGAAGCACTAAATATGTATTTAAATACTTAAAAAGTGTTTTTCATGAAATACTTATTCATTGTATCTCATGATATCCTAACAAAAATAGACTATGCACTAAGACATAGAAGTTATAAGCAAACACAAAAGACAAAAATGCCAAAAATATGCTTTATTGACCATAGCACAGTAAATTGATAAGGAAACATGAACAAAAGATACACACTTAAATCTTAAATACACAGTACCAATAAGTGAGCCAAATAATAAATAATACAAATAATAGCTATAAAAACAGAATGAGAGGATGACATGTCAGAAAATTTGCAAAACAATTAAAGCAGTTCACAGAGGAAAAATTTTAGCCAATGAAAGTTTAACAGGAGACAATGGGTTTGACCTATTGCCTCACTGTATTGTCTGTACTAGAAAAACATGTTAATGGACATATTCTATTGAGTCATGGAACAAAATAGTCAATTTAGAAAAAAACTCTAATAAAAATTCATCAAATCAGGGGGGCTAGGTGGTGTAGTGAGTAGAGTGCTGGCCCTGGAGTCAGAAGGACCTGAGTTTGGATCCGGCCTCAGACACTTAACATATACAAAAAAAAAAAAAAAAAACCTAGCCGTGTGACCTTGGGCAAGTTACTTAACACCAATTGCCCTCCGAAAAGCAAAAAAAAAAAAAAAAAAATCATCAAATGAACAAATCCAAAAGTCACAAAAGAAGAAATATTGAAAAGTGAAAAAATAACATTGGAATCAAATTAATATTAATCTAAAAACTATTTTAAGATCAATAAATTCATTTTCACTGATTTGATCAAAAGAAAAAATATATATGAAAGTAAAATTGCTAAAATAAAAATGATGGTGAATTTCTTGTTAATGAGAGGAGAAAAGTAATTTGATATTATGATACACTATCTTGTGCCAAGAAAACAAAATTTAATTGAAATTATTAGCTTTCTAAATATAGAACACCAAAGAAGAATAAGGAATAGAATTATTATACAGTGAAAATTGAGAATGAGGCCTTTAGTAATTCACAGAAGAACTATGAAAGAGAATGGTGAGTGGGTATCCAACTTGCCAGAGCATGTGAAGGCTTTACAGAGGCCACCCAACTCCAGAAGTTGTGAAGACCCCAACGATCGGGATGGAAGCTCCCCTATCTGGTGGCAGAGTCCTACTGTGGCAATAAGCCCCAAAGTCAAGTAATTATGAGGCAACATGCCTAGGCAAAGGAAAAAAATTTAAACAGAAACATTCAACATTGGACTCCTATTTGGGGGCAAAGACGATCAAAGCATGGAACAGGAGGACTGTGAGGTCAGAAATCCTGCACCAAAAGCGCCATTGAATATATGAGTGGGTTACAGGCCATAGAGTACCTTAAGAAGGATTTTAAAAACATAATAAGATAAGTGGAGGAACAATTGAGAAGAGAAATGAGAAGGATGCAGGAAAAGTATGAAATGAGAGTCAACAGCCTGACTGAGGTAAATAACACCTTAAGAAATAGACTAACTCAAATGGCAAAGGAGGCTCAAAAAGGCAAAGAGGAGAAGAATGCATTAAAAAGCGGAATTTGCCAGATGGAAAAAGAATCTCAAAAGCTCACTGAGGAGATTCATTCCTTCAGAGTTAGACTGGAGCAAATTGAATCTAGTGACTTTATGAGAAATCAAGATGCTGTTAAATAGATCCAAACAAATGAAAGAATAAAAGGCAAAGTGAAATATCTCATGGGAAAATCCACTGACCTGCAAAATAGATAACAGGGGAGACAATTTAAAAATTATTGGACTACCTGAAAGCCATGATCAAAGAAAGAACCTAGAAATCATCCTTCAAGATATTCTCAAGGAAAATTGCCCTGATGTTTTAGACACAGAGGGTGAAATAGAGGTTGAAAGAATCCACAGATCACCTCCTGAAAAAGATCCCCAAAAGAAAACTCCCATGAATATTATAGCCAGAAGTCCCAGATAAAGGAGAAAATACTCCAAGCAGCCAGGAAGAAACAATTCCAATATTGTGGAAACACAATCAGTATATCACAGGACCTGGCAGCTTCTACACTGAGGTATTGAAGGACATGGAATATGATATTCCAGAGGGCAAAGGACCTGGGATTAAAACCAAGAATCTCATACCCAGCAAAACTGAGTATTTTGTTTCAGGGAAAAATATGGTCATTCAGTGGAATAGAGGACTTTCAAAGCATTCTTGAGGAAAAAACCAGAGTTGAATAGAAAATTTGACATTCAGACACAAGAAGCAAGATATGCTTGAGAATGGGAATCAGGGAAAAGATATTAAAACGAACTTATCAAAGTTGAACTATTTACATTGCTACATGGAAAAACAATAACTGTGACTCATGAGAACTTTCTCATTATGAAAATAATTGAAGAAAGGTATATGGGTATATGAATACATATGTGAATGTGTGTATATTTGTTTAAAGGTATATATGGAGAGAGGGCACAGGTTGAATTTTTTGGGAAGGGATGATACTTAAGGGGTGAAATTAAGAGGTGAGAGAAGAATGTGGCAAGAGGAGATGGGCAGACTCAGGGTGGGGGTAAACTATCTCATGTATAAGAGGCAAGGGGAAGTGGCTACAAAGGTGGGGGATAACAGGAAGGCAAAAAGGCAAAACCATATTCTCATTTAATTTGGCTCAGGGAGAGAATGACATACGTACTAAATTGGATATCTTACCCTGCAGGAGAGTAGGGCAAAGGGGTAAGAGAGGGGGTATGATGGAGGGGAGGGCATCCTGGGTGGGGGGGGAGGTTGTAGTTACCCACTTTTGAAGAGGGACAGGATCAAAGTAGGGAATGGACCAGGTGGGGGGTGGGATGGGTGGGAGGGAAATATAAGCAATCTTTTACAATATATCTACTATGATAATGTTTTGCATAGCTATGCATGTACAACACATACTGAATTGCTTATCTTCCCAGAGGTAGTGTGTGACAAGTGAGGAAGGGAATGGATCTGGAATTCAAAATTTTAAAATTAAATGTTTTATATATATATATATATATATATATATATATATATATATATATATATATATATATATATATCCTATTATTAATACTATTTTGCATGTAATTGAGATATAAGTTGTGCAGGCATTGGGCCACAGAGATTCACCTTGCCCTAATGGTAAAGCCGAAGGGGGTGTGGGAGAAGATATGGGAGAGAGGAGATTGGATGAGGGGATACCTTGTCGGACTGCTATTGTGGGGTGGTGGGTAAGGGAAAATGGGGAAAATTATAACTCAAAATCTGGCAGAAATGAATGATGTAAACCAGAACTTAATAAAGCATTTGTTAAAAAATAAATTTCTGTCTTATGACCTTATCATTCAACCAAAAATGTTCTCTTTGCTCCTTTCAAAGCAAGCAAATAATCTTTTAACTCACAAATCCAATGGTCTTTTCTCAGTTCTCATCCTTTTTGACCTTTCTATCATGTAAGTTCTCATCTCAGGCTTGCCACTTCTTCTGCCTTCTACTAGTCTATCCACTTCAGTCCACCCTCTGCTCAGACACTGAGGTGATTTTCCAAGGTGCAGATATGGCCAGTTGCTCTATTAAACTCCTTACCTCCCAGATCAAACACATAATCCTGTTTGTCATGTAAAGCCTTTTCTGTCTTCCCACACATCCCCTTCCATCCTCTGAAACCTTATGTCCCCACCCATATACTATTTATTTTTTTGTTTATTTTATGTTTAATTTATAAGATAAAACAAGCCTTTCTATAATATAGTATAATTAAAAGAAGATTGCACATGAAACTTCAAATCCATTATATAGAACTTGCTTTTCCTTTTAAATATATGATAAAGTTATCATGTAAATTTCTTTTACTTCCCTTCCCAGACCCCCCTGGCCTAGAAGAGATGGTTACCATCACTCACACACACACACACACACACACACACACAGACACACACACAGACACACACACATTGGAATAGTGTCTTTCTATATGTTTTTTTGTAGTTAATTTGGGTATTTATAATAGTCAAAATGACTTATTCTCTCGCAGTTGTTCTTAAAACAATATTGTTATTACTGTATATAGTGTTCTTTCAGTTCTGCTTATTTCATTTTCCATTATTTTATACAAGATTATCCATGTTTTTTCTAAGATTATCAAGCTCATCACTATCTTATATCACAGCAGTATTTCATCACATTCGTATACCACAACTTGTTCGGCCATTCCCATATTGATGGCCATCACATTTTCCAATCCTTTACCACCAGAAAAAGCGCTGCTATAAACATTTTAGAATATATATGTTCTTTTTCTCTTTCCCTAAATATCTTTGAAATAGATCTAGTAGTGGTATTTCTGGGTCAAATTTTAATAATACTTTGGGTGCAATTCCAGATTGCTTTCCAAAATGATTGAATCTGTTCACAATTTCACCAACAATGAATTAGTATCTCATTTTTACACATCCACATAGTAAATGGTATGACATTGGTCTATGCCCAGTTTCTGCCCATACTACTTTCCAGTTTTCCCCAAAATTTTTACAAATAATGAATTCTTATACCAATATCTTAAGTCACAAGGTTTTAATATTTATTTGCTGCTATAGATTACATGTCTACTCTGTTCCATTGATGTACCTTTCTATTTCTCAGTCAGTACCAGATGGTTGTGATAAGTATTGCCTTATAATATACTTTAAGAAAGGGCACTGTTGAACCTGCTTCCTCTATGTCATATACTCCTCAGTTCAGTGACCCTGGCCTCCTTGCTCTTCCAAGAACAAGATTACTCCATCTTCCAACTTTAAACACTTTAACTCTCTGTTTGTCATACATGTAATGCTTTCCCTCCTCATTTCTGTTTCCAGGATTACCTGGCTTCCTTCAAGGCCTGGCTAAAAACCAATCTTACATAGGAAGTCTTTCACAAACCTTCTTAATTCTAGTCCCTTCCCTTTGGTGATTATTTCCTATTTATAATTCAGACAGTTTTTTTCCCCTTGAGTATATAGCTGTTTACATGCTGTGTTGCCTATTAGATTGCAAGTTCCTTCAAAGCAGGGATTGTCTTTGGCTTTTATTTGTTTCTTCAGTGCTCAGTGCAATGTCAGCATCTAGTAGGTGCTTTATAAAGCTTTATTCACTTTTTGACTTTAAGATTGGCACAGTTTTTTATACATGTTATCCTATTTTTTCCCTCACAACTAAGGAGGGAGGTAGAATTATTATTTCTATTTTAAAGAAGAGGAAACTGAGATAGGCCATGTTTAAGAGTCATAAATTCACACAGCTAGTGCCTGAAGCTATATTTGAGCTATCTATCTGAATAGTTATCTATGTGCCAGACACTGTGGAAGGTGATTTACAATTATCACCTTATTTGATCCTCACAATAACCCTAGGAGGTAGGTGTTATTGTTACCCCCTTTCACAGATGAGGAAATTGAGGCAAACTGAAATTTTAAATTCTCTAGGGTCATAGAGCTATATTTGAATTCAGGCCTTCCTGATTCAAAGTTTGATGCTTTATTCACCATGCCACCTAGCAGCCTGAAAATACAATGGGTTGTATTTTTGTAATTGTAAATTGTAAAAAATTTATAAAAAATTATAAAAATATTGTAAAAACAATGGATCATTTTTAAAAATAAAAATATATTTGAATAATTGAATGTCACCCCTTATATGAGGCTTTTCTTAATCTGTCCAGTAATTAGCATTCCCTTGAAATTAATTTTCTTGTACTTCGTACTTACTTAATTATCTCCATGTTATAGTCCCTTGTAGAAATTTAAGTTCTTTCAAAACTGGAGCTGTTTCTTTTATTTTTATTGTATGCTGAGCACTCATGTTAGTATATTAAATTCATGGTAAGGACATAAAATTACAATAAAAATAATGATTCTACCTTACCTAATTTGTAAGCAATAAAGTATAGGGTTGTGTTTGCTTATACAATATGTCATTCTTTTTTGTTTAATGTAATTTATTAACTCATTCATTTTTAAAGGTATAATTTATGTTTGTATTTTGCTCCATTTATCTCTAATAATGAGTTTTTTTAAAACTATGATGTTTCCCCTCTTCTGCTGTAAACAAAGTACTATGCACTTTGGATTATTTTAGCATTTTTATTTAAAGGTGGCCCTATTCCAAATGACTCTCTTCCCCTCATTATTGATCCTTTCCTCTCTTTATTTACCTCTTTTCCTTTTGGGTTTTACATATTAATGTTTTTTTTTTTTTATTTCTTGTTCATATTCTGGTCATTTAATTCTTCCACTCATATTTTCCTCTCAGTCAAGTAGATTATCACATTCTACTAGTCATGTTCATTACTTTTTGGGGGATGTGTGTGAAAGCAATTGGGATTGTGACTCTCTCAGAGTCACACAGCTAGTAAGTGTCTGAGGCCAGATTTGAACTCATGTTCCCCTGCCTCCTGTACTATGTCCACATCACCACCTAGCTGCCCCTCATTCTTGTATGTATGTATGTATGTATGTATTTATTGGTATACTTTCCAGAGGGGGTTTCTTTTACTCTCTTCATATCTATCTTCTCTTTCAGTCTATTCCAAATTCTCTCTCTCTACTTCCTCGACCCTGTAATTATCTACTCTCTATTCTCTGTGTTCTTCATGGGAAACATAGCATTGATGTTACACATTTTGAATTCTCCCTTCTTGTTTTTTTTTTCTGCCACTGCCTTGTAAAGGGTGCCCCATGGAATCCCTTTTTCCATTGTGCCTCACCCATAGAAAAAAATTCAATTTCTATGGATGGCAGAGAAGATACTTCTCCATCATAGAAAACCTTCCTTCTATTACATCTGTGATTGTGGAGCTTACCACTGATTTATGCCCTCTTCCTAGTTACCCATTTTTATCTGTTTGCCTCAAAATCTCCTCCCTAGGTCCATGCCCTCCCATTCTCCTAAGTTCCAGTTGCCCATAGGATATCCAATTATCTCTTCCCATTCTCCCTCCCCACCAAGGTAAGATAATCGGTCTTTTCCAGAACCAAGGTCCCAAAACCACATCTAGAACAAAGTTCCCATATTCTTTCATAGAATATCTTTCTTTGTTCAGAGGAGCCTTCATCATTAGAACCTTCATCCACTACCAGTGAATCAATCAATAAACATTTATTAAATATTTCCTTTGCTCCAGCTACTGTGCTAAGTGTTTGGGATACAAAAAAAGAAGCAAAAGTTATTTCTCCCCCTCAAGAAACTTACAATATAATACTTAAAACTAAAACAAGTACTCCCTTCTATCCCTCCCCATTTTCAATCCTTTCCCCTCTTTACCTACTCACCTAAAAGTTCTTCAATTCCTGAGATGACTAATATTATTTTCCTATAAGTATTAATCCTCACTTTGACCCATGGACATTAAACTCCCTTCTATCTCCCTGCCCTTCTTCCCTTTTATTCACCTTCTGCTTTTGTAAGGTTGTTTTCAGTTGTTTCTATTATGTCTGACCCTTTGTGATCCCATTTGGAGATTTCTTAACAAAGATACTAGAGTGGTTTGCCATATTCTCCTTCATTTTGTAGGGTAGTCCCAACAATAATCATCGATTCACTTATAGACAGCGTGTCATCAGTCACAGCTTTTCACTATTACCTCCACTTACTTTCTGACTTCACCTCTCTCTTTTCATTTACATTTAGAAAAAAGTCTCTTCTACATGATGGTTTTGCAGTTTCATGTGCAATCATCTTTATATTATTCTACTCTATTATGGTAATACTCATCTTATTTCACAAATTAAAAATGCAGCAAATATATATTTTTAAAGAAAGAAGTCTTTTACTGGTGTATACTATCTGTTAGTTGCTGTTGCATCCTTAGTTGCTGCATTCATTCTTCTCTCTCTGATTTTTTTTTTTGTTTGGTCTGTTCAAGAAGCAAATAATCTCTTAAGATATTTTTTCTAAGAATATTTCAAATGACTCTTTATTATTAAATAACCATCTTTCTTTTCATTTATGGTTAAGCTCAGATTTCAAGGGTAGGTAATCCTGGGCTACATCATGGGCTCTATTGCTCTTCAGAACACATTATTTCAGTCCTTCCTGCATTTTCTATTGGGTATAGAATAGACTTGTATTATTTCAATTCCCTTTCCTTTGTGTTTTTATTTGAAAGTATTTCTCCTGATTGTTTGCAAAACTTGTTTCTAAAATGATTCACTAAATTTAACCACTATGAGTTTTGGAGATTGCAGTCTTTTCTTTCTTTTTTTTTTATTCTAAGGTCTTTTTGAGTTCCCACTTTGAGTGATGCAATGTCCATGCAGTGAATAGGCTTCTCTAAGAAGTGAGTGCAGGATGTAAGGTTATAAGACAACTACAAAAGACTCATATTCCAAAGAGATATCCACATGCAGAGAAAGAGATGTGGAGTCTCAATGCAGATTGAAACAAACTACTTGCTGTGTTTCTTTTTCTTGTTTTATTTCCTTTTTCCCAGTGATCATTCCATCACTTATAATCCTTCTTTACAACCTGACTAATAATTGATGTGAAGATATTTGTAGATACTATATTTGAGAGGGGAAAAATTTATAACCCAAGGGACTGTGGAACTGAATGTTGTAAACCAAAAGTAAATAAACAAATCAATTTTTAAAAAGTGAGTGCAGAGATGTCTTCTTTCATTAAGAAAAAAAAAAATTAAGCATGGTGACAGGTGCCTGGCAGACCATCAGGGTTGCCGGTCCAAAGAGAAAGAATTACTATGTAAATTCACTCTGAGCAAAGGAGGGGGGTCATTTAAGGGTCATATAAGTCCAGGAAAGGAATTTTGAAAAAGGCACCTCAGATCTGGAAATAAGGGAAGAGTGGACGAACAAACAAGAGAAAGAGATGATTACTGGAGGTAAAATAGATCATTCTGATTCTGTGAAATTTAAATGGTTTTGCCCTTGGCATATGCAATGCAGACCAAATAAGAAGTGAAGCAAGGAATCTGTTCTGGTCACTCTCCCCCACCCTCCCTTCTCCACTCCTGATAACAAGCCAAAGTATAGGCCTGTTTAGCTTGACTTCCCAGGTTTAGGGAGTATCTTATTTCTTTTGTGCCTTCCAAATACGTGGAGGGAAAGGAGGAATGGAGGTAGGGCAAAGACTGAGATCCAAAAAGAAAATTGGAAAGAACAAGTCACTTTTTCCCTCTCGACGTCCGGGCTACCCAGAGGAGCAGATGGAGGACTGGGTTGTGTCTGTTGGTTCTTTTCTCTCTTTTCAAGTTTTTTAAAATTGATTTTAAATTATTGCTACTCTTTTTCTCTGTTTCTCTGAAAGTGGACAGTATCTTTTGTAATTGTTAGCATAATTAGCATATTTTCTGTTAATGGTTTATTATTAGTATTATTATTAGCTACTTTTCTTCTAGATTGTCCTTCATTTCAGTATGCTTGAATTCTCAGTCTTTTGGTCTCTTTTGTTTCTTTGATGAGATTAGATATTGCATATTCTATTTTTTTTATTTGGCTTTATCTTTGGTGCACAGTTTCTGTTGTGAAAAGATTTGAAAGATTGAAAAGATCAGAGAAAATGTCTAATTTCCAGTTTATCACATGACCCAGAAGTTTTAAGAGAGTGTTTAAGATTGGACAAACAGATCTGAGAGTGTTCTGCATAGAGATAATAGTTTACTATGGACTTTAGACCATAAGATCTGAAGAGAACATAAAATGAAATGATATTGAGGGATGAGAAAAGGACTCAGGACAGAGTCCTGGGCTTCTCCTGCTCTTAGTGGGTGTGATGTAGCTGGAAGATCCAGAAAATGAGAGAGAAGGAACAATCAGACAGATAAGTGAATCAGAGATGTGGCATGAAAACAAAGAGGGAAAAATATCACCAAAAAGAAAGCTACAATGTCAAGGGCTGCAGAGAGGTAAAGAAGAATGATGATTTAGAAACAGATATTTCAACTGAAAATTAGAAGATTCTTGCTAATTTTGTAGAGAGCAGTTGAGTTGAGTATGGAGGTCCAAGGTTGGACTGAAGAATTAAAAACAGAATGAAAGGAAAAATAGAGGGATCTGTTGTAGATGAAACTCCCAACCACCCCCCCCATCTTGGTTCTGCTGTATGTGTACCTTTATCATTTTTCAATCATTTTATTTTAGACTCAAGAGCCAGAGCAGAAATACAGACTAGAGAAAAAAAAATATCACAGCCTTCCATATTGCAATTTAAATACAAAATTAGAAAGAAAAGAAAAAGCATGTTGTGTACATAGCAGAACATAAGAGAGGATTCAAAATATGTAACAATTTTCATTTCAAGCAAGTCTAGATGATAAATAGTCCTCATTGTATTGAGAATTGTCCTTCTTTTCTTTGCTTCCTTGTGAGTTTTCTCTTGTTCTCTGCTGTACACTTTTTTACTTTGTTCTTTTTTTCCCTTCCCCCAAATCCACTTCCTAAGGCCACAATAAAGTTTTGATGTTTCTCGATGGCTATAAATATATACATATCAGAAATGAACATTTTGTAAACAATCTTGGAAGAAAAGGAGGAGAAATATGAAACAATATCTAGGAGAGACAGATGGAAATAGATGGATCAAGTGATGATTTTGGGGGAAAATAACTAGGTGGGAGGGAATGTTCTAGACCTGTAACTTCATCAGTGTACACATTTTTTGCCTCAGAAACTCTTTCTAATGATGTGGGCAAACAGCTTTTTTTTTTTTTTTTCATTTTCAGATTCTTAGGGAGTTCTTGGGAACTGAAAAAAAGGTACTTTTCCATGATCAAACTATTATTATATGTCAGAGATAAAATACAGTTCCTTGACATTCTGAATTCAAAGACAACCATCTATGAAAAATGGCATTATTCTATAATATTATAATAGCCACTTTGTAGACCACCAAAAGTATTTTTCTATTTAGAATACCTCAAATAGCACTTTTCTCCCGTAAATTTAATTCCTCCTCAATATCATTAAACCAGTTGCAATGGTTTTCTATTTTGTGATATTTCATTTCATTAACTCCATTACTAACCATAGTTGACAACTTTTACAGTAATTTTTAACTTATAACTGATATTAAAAAATAAATAACTTTGAGATTGTAACCTTGCCCTTTTCTCTTTCTAGCATTTAAAAGTTTTAACACTCTCAGTTAAATATAGATATTAAACTCCACACTTCTTGATATTGACTAGAATTAAGCTAATGCAAAAAATAGTCACACATAATCCATCAAGTTGTGAATGCAATTGAATATTTTTTCTACCACAAACTGATATCATTTATCCAAGGTAGTCATTCACAGAAGTATACTTCACATTTCTAAAACATTTACTTTTATTACCTTAACATTCTTGTTTCTAATACTGAAGTTATTGCCTATTTATTAGCTAGCTGATTGCCATCTTTGATGATATTAGCTACCACTTGAATTAATAGCTTGTACTGTCATATTGTAGTCACATGAACCAAGAGGATGAATCAATATTCCCACATATGCTTCCCATTTTAAGCCTAATAAAGTTCTATCTAATACTCTCTTGGAAACCACTAAAATACACTTTTTTTGTTGTTATGAAGTTGACAAATAACAAAAGTGAGAATTATCTTACACATTTAAGTATAGGAAAAAAAAAAGATTTCATATGAGGGTATATCTATCATTTGCCCCTTCGATCTGTGATCCTCTAAGACGACCCTGGAATCAAGTTATCCTTTTGGATGATGATTCTAGTTGTGACTTTTCTTCAACAGGAGGTTCATGCTAACTTTTCTTTAATGTAATCTTTAAAGAGCTCATGAATATCCATTGCAAAAATTTAATGCACTTAGATAAAGCATCTTTCAGTTAGCTGGAGAGATGCACCACTGCTTGATTTCTGTGCCATTTCATTTTGTTGAGACTCAAACATTGCTTCATCCCATTGCTCATCACAATGGCTTTTCAAAATAATGGGCACTTTTCGATTATGCCCATGGTAATAAGTGTTATCTGTGCTTAAAAAATACTTATTAACTACATGGTACAACTACATTGTTGAATCTATCCAAAAGTGATAAAGTTGTAATACTATCCTTAATACTTACTTTAGTTAAAGTATGTTCATTATTTCCAAATGTGAAATAAGTTGGATTTTTAAAATATGTCTCTTCAGATAGTTCTGCTGCCCTTTTATAAGTGAATTAATTAGTACTACTCACTTGAAGTTTCATTATTTAATATTGCCTTTCTCTAATCAGGTGGAGTAAAGTAACCTATATTATTCTCCCCCAAGAGAGGATATGTATTGAAATTTTTCCTCCATGAATTAAATAGAGGATTAGATTAATTCTATGATTCAAGGTACTTACTTTTAACTAATGATCACTTGTTAAAAGTCAAAACAGTGTCATGGAGAGAAATTTGTTTGGCAAAGATTGAGGACTTACCTATATGAAAATTATTAAATTCTCTAGGTTACCATCAATTGTTTTTATAGCACTGACTGCTATGAAAATACTGCTATATGACTGCATCCTTTATAAGTGATTTTAAAGAGCAGAATGTGTTGATTATGCTAACAGTCCAATTTGGTTGTTAAAATGCATAAAATACTTAACCCATATGAGATAGAGACATAGAAAGATGAACCCTAATAAATGAATGAGATATGAGAAGCTATATTTGCCACAAGATACATTTAATAACTTAAATGAATTTATTTTTCATTTATAAAGTTTATAATTAGCCATGCAAGTGCCATTTATTTTATTTATGTAGTCAGGTATATTAAAGGCTTCAAATTAAGCATCTACAATTTTGGCACCTGTCCTACATAGCTGTTCCCACTAAAAGTCATCTGTAATATTGAATGCTCCAGTTAAATCCTTCCCTGTTTCCTAGGAAAATAGTGAGAGTTGCAGGTTAGCCTTGGCAGAAATCTCTCTATTGAAGCACATCTAATTTTACTTGACAGTATTAGACAATACTGTTATTCCTGTTTTCTTGCCATGGCTTTTAGATGACCCTTTCTATACACAACACATTGACAATGCTGCTACCATTTCATATGCTCACCCTATGCCTGGTATATGTTGTCATTTATTTCCTCCTTGCGTGTTTTTAAGCTATTTATTGTCTGTAACAATGACTATAGTGGCAATCCCCATAGAAGAAATGTATTACAGAAATAGAATCTCTCAACTACCATATGGGAGCAGACAGATATACTGGTTGGCCACATTCAACAACCATTGCCCATGTCTTCTCATTCTCTGTAGGGCTGGTAGCATATTATGAACTCCTGTACCACTTGTCTTCACCAAGGTGTTCCATTTATAAAATTTAAAGTGAAGCAAGAGAGATCATTGCCTTACTACAAGAACTATTAGATGCTGGAGTCACAATCTGTACCATTTCTCAGTTAAATAGTCTATTGTGACCAGCAAGGAGGGAAAATAGTACTTGGCAACTAACTATAGACCATTGGTGACTAAACCACATTGTGGGAATGGTTTTTCTTCTATACCAGACATAGTGGCTGAGATTAAACTCTGGTGAGCATATTCTTTGAGTTGGATACTGTGCCAATGCCTTCTTTTCTGTTCTCCTAAAGGAGGGAGAGCATGCCCAATTTCTTTTTACTTGGCAGAGAATGTGACATAAATTCATGGGGTTGACCCAAGGATAACTTAATAGTCCCAACATTGGATACCAATAGGTTGGATAAAGAGTAGCCTATCTCTAACTTGACTTTGGCATTAAAATTACCAACCAAAATGATATTATTATAGTGGGAACAACTTAGGCAAAGATGGGCATTACCCTAATTCCCCAGAGGGCTCAATTAGAACAGGATGAGCAGGCAGTTAACCCAGAGAAGACATAAGCACTATCCCAATAAGCCAAGTTCCTGGAGGTGAAGTGGGCAGGGATCCAGAAGGATACCCCTGAGGTCAAAGTAGTCCCCTGGTCCTGAAGCCCTGTGCACCCCAAAAAAGCTCAGGCTCTGATTAGGCTTTTAGGTTTTTGGAGGTAGAATGTCTCACATTTAGAAATGATGGTAAAGCACCTCTACATATACTGCATGGTTTTAATGTGGACTTCAGCACCAAACTACAGTGGAATTTGTCCAGTCATCTGATCTACAGACCATTTCACTTGGAATACTGCCACCTACTAATGTTATGAATTTCCAAATGTCAGAACTTTAGTTACAGAAAATTGTATCCAATGACAGAAGGATTCCACTGTGATCTGGAAAATTCTTGGATTCTGGATCTGTACATTTACAGGAGCAATATTTAATTACACCTATTTTGAGAAGCATTTATTAGCCTTCTATTGGTTCCTGATTGAGACAGAGAGATTGACTGGGGGCATTTACATCCCATAGAGACTTCAGATTCCCATATTCCAATTGATTTTTACTGAGACCAAGTACCATAACATGGGGCAAATATAAATGTATTTTTGTAAAATGGGAATGGGACATTTAAAACTGAGTGAAGTCTGGTCCTAGAAGGCGTGAGTAAATTATGAGAATCATAAAAGAAGATGTGACTTTAAAGAATCATGGTCCAAACTCTTAGCAATTTAGGATCCTTGTTTGTCTGATGTCCTAGAAGATCATGGAGTTGCCATGGAACTGAAAACACTATGAAAAACTGACCAACTGGAGGTTTGTATATCATTCAGAGAAGCAAAGAAAGTCAGGGTTAATTGAATTTCCTGTCAAATCTATTGCTATGTATAAAGGGGACCCATAGGGATGATCCCCTATGGTATACAACCAACTATATTTTGATAAATAAATTATACAGGACCTCTTCTATGACACCAGGGCTTATAATATATCTTATTAACAGTAGTTACCTATATTGGGTATAGGGTGGTCATAGCTATAACCTTCCCTGATTTGAAGGCTATCATTTCACTCCTTGAACTGAACATTTTCTTTCTTCTTGTCTATTCTGATCATATTTTAGTGACAATGAAACTTAATTTGTCACAGCCCAGGCTCAATAAGGAGCTACAAATAAGAGTATACAATAGGTCTTGCATATTCTATACCACCCACAAAGAGTAGGAATTATAAAATGTTGAAATAGGCACACACAATAAAAACTCCACTCAAATTATGATAGACAATTCCATTCTGGATTTCTGGTAAATTAGTCTACTCTTTGAACACCTCCATCTTCCATTATGTGTGACTCTTTTTTTTTGTTGTTTTGTTTTGTTTCGTTTTGGATAAATATGTCATCTTATATTCAAGAAGACCAAGTCTTTCATAAACAGAAACAATAATATCCACAAGGATGTAGCTATAGCAGCTTCTTTCTTACAAAGTTAATGCTTTATTTCCCCATTTTTTTTATTTAAACAAATGCTTTATTAACTCCAGTTTTACATCATTCATTTCTGAAAGATTTTGAGTTACAATTTTTCCCTCATTTTTGCCCTACCCACCATTTAATTTTAAGACCTCAAATTTCAGATCCATTCCATTCCTCCCTTGTCACCCATTCCCTCTGGGAAGATAAGTAATTCAGTATGTGTTGTACACGTATAACTATACAAAATATTACCATAGTAGATATATTGTATAAGGCTCCTTACAATTCCCTCCCACTTATCCCACCCCCTCACCTGGTCCATTCCCTGTTTGTCCCCTACCCACTCTCCCAGAATAGAAGTCCCACAAGATATTCCTTCCTCCAATCTGCTCTCTCCCATGTCTTCTCCCATACCCCCTTCGACTTTTCCATTAGAGGAAGGTGAATCTCTGTGTTCCAATGCCTGCACATCTTATCTCCCAATTATAAGAAAAAGAGTATTAATAATAGTATTTATATATATATATTTGAAACACTTGATTTTTAAGACCTCAAATTTCAGATCCATTCCCTTCTGCCCTTGTCACCCATTCCCTCTGGGAAGATAAGTAATTCAGTATATGTTGTACATGTCTAGCTATGCAAAACATTATCATAGTAGATATATTGTACAAGGCTGCTTATAATTCCCTCCCACTCATCCCACCCCCACCTGGTCCATTCCCTACTTGATCCTGTCCCTCTTCTATAGTGGGTACTTCCAACCTCCCCTCCCCCCAAGGATGCCCTCCCATCCATCATCCCTCCTTTCATCCCCCTTCCCCCTGTTCTGCTGCAGGTTGAGATATCCCATTTAGTATGTATGTCATTCTCTCCCAGAACCAAATTCAATGAGAATGTGGTTTTGCCTTTTTGCCTTCCTATTCTTTCCCTCCTCTGCATCCACTTCCCCTTGCTTCTTCTACATGAGATAGTTTGCCCTACTCTGTCTCTCCCCATCTTCTCTTGCCACTTTCCTCTCTCACCTCATAATTTCACCCCTTAGGTATCATCCCTTCCCAACAAATTCAACCTATGCCCTCCATCCATGTATAACTGTAAACATATATACACACATTCACATATGTATTCATGTGACCATATACCCTTCTTCCATTATTTTCATACTGAGAAAAGTTTCATCAGTCACAGTTATTGTTTTTCCATGTAGGAATGTAGATAGGTTAACTTTGATAAGTTCCTTTTGATTTCTTTTCCCTGATTACCTTCTCAGGTATCTCTTCCTTCTTGTCTCTGGATGTCAAATTTTCTATTCAACTCTGGTTTTTTCCTCAAGAATGCTTGAAAGTCCTCTATTCCACTGAATGAACATATTTTCCCCTGAAACAAAATACTCAGTTTGGCTGGGTAGGTGACTCTTGGGTTCAGTCCCAGCTCTTTTACCCTGTGGAATATCATATTCCATTCCCTTCGATCCCTCAGTGTAGAAGCTTCCAGGTCCTGGGCTATTCTGATTGTGTTTGCACAATATTGAAATTGTTTCTTCCCGGCTGCTTGTAGTATTTTCTCCTTGATCTGGGGATTCTGGAACCTGGCTATAATATTCCTGGGCGTTTTCTTTTTGGGATCTTTTTCAGGAGGTGATGGGTGGATTCTTTCAACCTCTATTTTGCCCTCTGGGTCTAAAACATCAGGGCAATTTTCCTTGAGAATTTCTTGAAGGGTGATTTCTAGGTTCTTTCTTTGATCATGGCTTTCGGGTAGTTCGATAATTTTTAAATTGTCTCTCCTGGATCTATTTTCCAGGTCAGTGGTTTTTCCCATGAGATATTTCACGTTGCCTTCTATTCTTTCATTTGTATGGATCTGCTAAACAGCATTTTGATTTCTCATAAAGTCACTAGCTTGCATTTGCTCCAGTCTAACTCTGAAGGAATGAATCTCCTCAGTGAGCTTCTGAGATTCTTTTTCCATCTGGCAAATTCAGCTTTTTAAGGCATTCTTCTCCTCATTGCCCTTTTGGGCCTCCTTTGCCATTTGAGTTAGTCTATTTTTTAAGGTGTTGTTTTCCTCAGCCAGGCTGTTGACCCTCATTTCATACTTTTCCTGCATTCTTCTCATTTCTCTTTCCAATTTTTCCTCCACTTCTCTTATTTGATTTTTAAAGTCCTTCTTAAGGTCCTCTATGGCCTGTAACCCACTCATATTTTCCTTTGGGGCTTTTGGAGCAGGATTTCTGACCTCACAGTCCTCTGACTCTTGCATGCTTCAATCCTCTTTGTCCCCAAAATAGGAGTCTAATGTTTCATTTTTCTGTTTATTTTGTTTCCTTTGCCTTGACATGATGCCACTTAATTACTTGACTTTTGGCCTTGTTGCCACAGTAGAACTATTTCTCCAGCCAGGGGAGCTTTTTCCCCAATGTGTGTGTGTGGGGCAACTTCTGTTTCTGGCAAGCTGGAAATCCGCCCCACAATCTCCCCCCCAGATCACAGTCCAGATCCAGGGAGGTTAAAGCAAAAGCAATTACCCCCGAGACTGATTGCTGGATCTCCCTACAGTTTGCAGGCCAGGAGCTGGAGCCTCCACTGAAAACTGCAAAATGGCGTGTCTCCTCAGCAGCTTCTATCCCCTAGGGGAGGAAGCTGATGTGTTCCCCAAATACTGGTCCCAAAATCCATAGGGCACTAACCTCTCACTTTGTCCTAGGTATGTCTGTGTTGACCATTATGGAATCGCCACAGCTGCTGGTGTTCTGGGCTCTCTCCAGCCGGCTGTTGGCCCGGCCGCCCTGGGCTAAAACTGTGGAACCCGGGCCTCAGCTCTCTGCATGCTGCTCACTGCACTGCCAGCTCCCAGAGATCTGTGCTGGCCCTTCCTGCAGGGCTGCTGGGCTGTCCTCAGTGGGAGGTTAGCTTCTCTGTGTCGTTCTTTGGGTTCTGGGGCTCCAGAAGTTGTTCAGAGTCGCCTTTTACATAGTTTGGAGGTAATCTGGGGGAAGAGAGCCTTGGAGGTGCTGTTTCTACTCCACCATCTTGGCTCCCTGTGTGTGACTCTTTATTGTCTTTGATGTTAGCTGAACTATAATTAGGTGGGTAGAAGCAAGGGAGATATTAGGTTAATACTAGTGGTGCATAACCCAATAGGTAGGCATTGAGCTATTCATTCATTCATCTAATTCATTCCTTTCTTTCCCACCAAAAATTAATCGATCAAGAAGTTGAACAATCTATTCCACAGACCTTACCAATCACAGCTGGTGATTTACTGATCCTTACAAGTTATAACTTGATAATCTGGCTAATAAACCGACTGTTTTTGTTTGTTTGTTTGTTTGTTTGTTTGTTTTTTGGGGCTTTTTTGCATTTGTGCTCTTCAAGGCCCATTTGCCTTTCCCAGAATTATCAATTTTCAGCCTGAGGAACATGTAGGTGTATAAAATTAGCCCAAACAGGGATCACAGATGTACTTGTCCCTTGGGTGAGGAGGGGAGAGAAATATGGTAGAAGTTAGCAGGTGCTGATAAATGAGTGCTAGCCAAGATAATGGGCTGAGAACAGGGGGATATTTTGGATCCTGCCTACTAAATGGCAGACTTATCAACTTGTGGGAAAGGAAGTCACTAGACCTGGAAGTGAGGATGTGGGCTGCTTAGGAAGAGAACCCTAGACTTTGGCCTACACTCTTCCATATTTAATTTCCATTGGCAACACCAGACATGGCCAGTGGCCAATTTTGATGTTCTGACTACATTCTCACTATTCTTGGTGGCCTTTTTGATTTTCCACTTGATATTTAATCCTGGTAATGACCTACATTATGAAGGCAACTAAATTCAGGCAACATAAGTGATTATGATTTAACAGAAACTCTTTTGTTTTCATTCCTACTCATCCCACTGGGTACATCATTGTAAAGCCACCAACACTGAACTTCTTCCTACGTTTGGCTGAAGTAATAACAGTGCTTCATCAACAGATGGATCTGGGGACTGACTCCAGGAACACATGGTTGGTGGATCTGAAATGACTCTGCATGACAGACATAATCCTGATTATAATCTGTTATGTGCATCCTTTGATAGGTCAGTAATTTCATCATCCACCTTTAGTATGCCCTGGATGAGAAACCTTTTTATTCTTGACAGCAAGATTCTTGGATCACAAGTTGGATTACTGATGGGTGAAAATGGTTTGAGTATTATAGTAGCAGTTTCCCAGAGTGAAAGAAACATATTATGCCTAATAAAGGGCAGATCTGTCTTCTCCCCCTCCACCTCATTTCAGCCTCTGTTAGACTGGTATAGCTGGGGTTAAGTTCTATAATTCCTTGCTTCTAATTTTGCAGAAATTAAGAGAATATCCTCACTTTACTGATCCTGTATATAACAATACATTTTCTATGTAAACTACATATAAAATACAGATAAACTGGCATCAAACTGAGTATGTCTTAAGCTGTATATAAATTTGAGATATCAATTGCTCAAAGCCTTTGACCAGGTGATTACCATGACTGTGCAGTTTTGTGCTGATGATTGTGGGCATGAAGGCAACAAACTTGGACTGTATCTTCTCACAACTATCCTCCTCATCCCCTTGTGTAGCAATACATTTTTTAAAGCTCTTTCTGTCTGCTAGTTGCCCTTTATCTAAATTTCCATCCACAACAGTTAAGAAGAAACTGAGAGAAGAGGAAGGGGAGGCACTGATTAAAGAGAGCCTTCTCAAGAAGCATAGCAACAAAAGAGAGGTGAGAGATCAGTTGATATACAGTGGGAACATGCAGGTCAAGGATAAGGGATAAGGAGGATTCTTTTGAAGAAGTAGAGATATGGCCATGTTTCTTATCAGAATGTAAGCAGCCAGTAGACAGATAGATATAGAAGATTAGTGAGAAAGCCGGGAGAATAGAAGGGGAAATCTTCTAGAGAAGACAGAAAAACACTTGTCAATGTTGAGGGTCACCTCTTCACGTGAATTGGGGTGAAATAGAGTTGGAAATCATCTCATATCATGAGATATGATAATTATCACTTGAAGTATGGGAAGGGGGAGAATTGTGGTAGGTTTGAGAAGGGATGAAAAAGTTTGGAAAAAAATCTTCAGTGAGTGGGTTAGTGAGTTAATTATTGGGCAATAAAAGGATCATCTTATTATAGTGAATACCCAGTATAGGTGATGTACCTGAACTGGTAATGTACCCATTTAGTATAGATTTATGATTTTCTCTAGCTTTTTACTTCAGCAGCACTTCAGTAGGAGGGAAAGTAGCAAATGGAAGGAGTAATCCAAGGCCAAGCTTTATCAATGCCAGAACAGTGATAGCATAATGAGGCATGGGTAGTTAGTTTAGTGGGCAGTGAAGAGTCAAATTGTTTGACCAAGGGTGGTCTGAAGATGGGGAAAGGAGGAGAGTGCAGAGGCAATGGTCTGGAAAAGAACTGAAGGGTGAAGGATGAGGAAGAACTGGGTTTGGAATCCCAAAGCAGAGAGAGCGAGATGGGATGAAAAAAGATGGTTGTCAATTAAAGGAATTTAATAATTCATTAAGCTGCAAAAAACACTTGTGGGGAATGGCAAGAATAAGGAAATGGACACCTTTCTATGTAACAAGTTAGGAGGAGAGGAGCAAGTCATGAGAAATGAGTAAGTTGAGAAACTGAGAGGTAAGAGTATTTGAGAGAGAATCTATATTGTCAGCTTTCGGCAAGGAGTGAGACTGGATGACAGTAGATAAAAGCTACCAGAATCTTAGTTGGTGGTAAATATGGATTGAGTGAACTTCAAAGTAAAAGAAGTTACTGGGGAGAAGAGGAGGGTAGAATATAGATGGCAGAGAAAAGACAGGGACTCACCTGAGTTTTCCCCAAAACACCTTCAAAGAACTTTAAATAATGCCTCAAAACAAGTTCTACCCTAGCAGAACCCACAAAAGGATGTGTGAAACAATTTTCCAGCCCAAAACAACTTAGAAGGTGATCAGGAAAGGTTTATCATACAAGAATAAGAGTGGAGAACAGTCACACACAAGTTGTACCATCACAGACCAGGCCCTGGCAAACCAGCAGGGGGGTATCTGGGGCAACTGAATCAGTGACAGCTTCCAGACCTCTCAGCCCACAGGCTGAATTGGAAAAGTGACCAGGAGATTGCAAGCATCACTTTCTTAGAACTAGGGGCAGGCCTCTGTTGCATTGCTTATACTTGGATATGGGTTGAAAACTTTGGTCTCAGTCTTAGGTCAAGGAAAATTACTAGCACACCAGAGCTTGCTACGTCAGGGGAACTGGACCCTGATCATAGTTCCAGAGTGGAAAAGCAGATATATGGTCATTCACAGACTAGAGCATAAGTCAGTAGAGTAGAAAATACCTCTCCCTAGATCATACCACTTTTTAAGAACTGAAAACTTACAGATTCCCCAGAACTAGATCTCAAAAGAAGCTGCATAAAAAGCCCTGAAACTTGGGACAGTGAGCCCTCCAATCTGGAAACAGTGCTCCATTTTATCATTGGGTTAAAAGTCAAGAAAGAGGCTAGAAAAAGGTGCATACAGCAGAAAAAATTGATCCTAAATATAGGAAGTTACAATGGTGAAAGGGGAAAAAAAACTACAGATGTTCAGAAGAAGATAATGAAGTCAAAACTGCTACATCCAGAACTTCAAAGAAAAATATGAAATTAGTCTCAGGCTGGGGGTGGCTATTTGGCACAGTGAGTAGAGTGTCAGCCCTGGAGTCAGAAGTACCTGAGCTCGGATATGACCTCAGACACTTAACGCACACACAAATAAAAACCTAGCTGTGTGGCCTTGAGCAAGTTACTTAACCCCAATTGCCCTCCAAAAACGAAAAAACAAAACAACCAAAAACTAAAACCAGATCATCAGTAAACAAGGAAACTTGTATACAAATATGATTCTGAATGGGGGTCAATAGGTTTTGCCAGACTACCCAAGATGTTCACAACACACACACACACACACAAAATGAAATTAGTCTCAGGCCATGGAAGAACTCATAAAGGATTTTAAAAATTAAGTAAAAGCAGTAGAGGAAAAATAGGGAAGAAAATGAAAGTGAGGCAAGAAGTCATGTAAAAAGTCAACAGTTTGGTACAACAGGCACAGAAATACTGAAGAAAATAATGCCTTATAAAGTAGAATAGTTCAAAGGATAAAAGAGGGGGAGAGAGAGAGAGTGAGTGAGTGAGTGAGTGAGAAAGAATAATGCCTTGAAAAGCAGAATTGGCCAAGTGAAATAAGGTATACAAAAATTCACAGAAATAAGGAGCTCCTTAAAAAGCAGAATTGGTTGAATGAAAAAAGAGGTACAAAAGCTCACTGAAATAATTCCTTAAAAGTAAAATGGGATAAATGGAAGCTAATGATGTTATAGGTCATCAAAAAACAATAAACAAAATAAAAAGAATGAAAAAAATAGAAAAAAGTCATATATTTTATTGGACAATTGACCTGGAAAATAGATTCAGGGAGATAATTTAAGAATTATTGACCTACCTGAAAGTCTTGATAAAAAAAGAGCATCATTTTTCAAGAAAATTTCAAGGAAACCTTCCTTGATCAATTGATTTCCTCTTAAAAGAGATCCCCAAATGAAAACTACCAGGAATATTATAGTCAAATTCCAGAGCTCCCAGGTAAATGAGAAAATATTATAAGCAGCCCACAATAAATATTTCAAATATCATGGAGTCAAAGTTAGAATACCATAAGATTTTGCCATTTCTACTTTAAAGACTCAGAAGGCATTGCATATGATGTTCTGGAAGGCAAAGGAGCTAGGATTACAATCAAGAATCACCAAATCAGCAGAAATGAGTATAATATTTCGAGGAGAAATAGGGTATTCAGTGAAATTTCTGATGAAAAGACCAGAGCTGAACAGAAAATTGGACTTTCAAATACAAGATTCTAGAGAAGCATTAAAAGGTTAACAGGAAAGAAAAACTATAAAAGGGTTCAATAAGACTAAATTGTTTACATTCCTACATGGGCAATTTTTTTTTTCTCATTAATTCTGCTGTTAGAAGGAATATGCATCGATGGCATGGGTGTGACTTGAATAGGATGGGATGATTATCTTTAAAAAATCATGAGTTGAGCAAGAAGGATGCATTGGAGAAGGGGAAAGGCAGAGATATAATAGGGTAAACATCAGACATAAAAGTCATGAAGGAGATTCTACAGTGAAAGGGAAGATAGGGGAGCTGGGGAGAGGGACCACATAAAACTTACTCCCCTCAGAATTAGCTCAAAAAGGGAATAACACATCCACTCATTCAGGTATAGAAATCTATCTTATCACACAGAAAAGTAAGAAATCAAGGGGAGGGGGCTCACAGAAGGGAAGGCAGATTAAGGGAAGTAAAAATCATAAGCAAACTACTTTTGATAATGGACAGGGTGAAGAGAGAGGAGAACAGGTTAAATAGGGGGGAGTAGTATGGAGGGAAACCCATAACTGAAAATTTTTTTCACAAAATTTCTCTGATAAAGACCTCATTTCTCAAATATATGGGGAACTGAGTCAAATTTCTCAAAATAAGATCTATTCATGAACTGATAAATGGTTGAAAGATATGAACAAGAAGTTTTCAGTTATAGTAATCAAAGTTATCTATAGACACATGAAAAATGCTCTGAATCACTATTGATTAGAGAAATGCAAATTAAAACAACTTTGAGCTACCACTCCACGCCTGTCAGATTGGTTACTATGACAAATTAGGAAAATGACAAATATTGGAAGGTATGTGGGAAAATTGACAACCTGCTGGTGAAGTGGTGTACTGATTCTAACATTCTGTAGAGCATTTTGGAACTATGCCCACAGGGTTATAAAAACCATGCACACCCTTTGAACCCACAATACCACTACTAAGGTCTATATACTAAAGAGATTAAAAAAGGAAAAGGACTTATCCATACAAACATATTTATAGCAGATATTTTTGTGGTGGCAAGCAATTGGAAATTGAGGGGATGTCCATCAATTGGTGAATGGCAGAACAAGTTGTCTTACATGTACATGATGGAAGACTTTTACTATTAAAAATATGATGAGAAGGGTGCTCTTAGGAAAAAAAAAACACTACATGAGCTGATGCAAAGTGAAATGAGCAGAACCAAGAGAACATTTATACAGTAACAGTAATATTGTATGAAGAACAACTATGAATGAATGAATTTCTTAACAATACAATGATTCAACACAATTCTGAAGGAACTATGGTGGAAAATGCTATCCATCTCTAGAGAAAGAACTTATGGAGTGTGAATGCAGATCAAAACATATATTTTCTTTACTTCCTTTATTGTTCGTGTGTGTGTGTGTGTGTGTGTTTTTTTGTCTGGGCTTTCTTTCACAACATGATTAACATGAAAATGTTTTGTGTGGCTACACAATATGACTTATATCAAAATGTTTTCCTAATCAGTGGTGGAAAGGGAAAATAGACAAAGAATATGAAACTTAATTTTTAAATGAATGTTAAAAATAGTTTTTACATGTAATTGGGGGAGATTAAAAATAAATTACAATAAGATAACTAGAAAAAATAAGATACTGAGTGATTGTGGTAGCAGGAGAATCTGGAAATGGCAGTAGAAAGCAAGGAATATTATAACCAGTGAGTAGGGAAAATAAATGAATGTGAAAGCAGTACTAGCAAGGATGGCCAGGGAAGCAGAGCAGGAAGTAGTCATGGTCCATTGAGTATAAAATAGATTAAAGGAACAGGAAGGGTAAAAGTTCATGATGAAAGTAAGTTTGTTACCTATGGAGTAGGCATTCTAAATGCCACAGTTCAAAGAATGACCAAGTTTAGAGTATAAATCTAATGGGTCAGAAAGGGAATTGTGATGAATGGGAATATAAGAGCAAGTAATGAGAGGTAAAGAACAGGTTTTCATAATAACAATTAGAAATTTGGTTGGGATGGGGAGGATCTTACCAGGTAAGAGTTTGTTAATCATTGAGGAGTGGGGGAAGGTAAGTTATTAACATCCCTAGAGCCCTTAGGTATTTATGCAATAGTGTATAAGTGGAAATACGGAAAAGTGATAGGAAGGCTCAGATAGGAGACTGATGGAGGAAATCTGATGGAATTGTGTGTCTCTCCTCAGGATAAAATGATGAAATAGTGTTTTCCTTTATTTCAAGCAGGCTATTGACAGATATGCAATATGTAAAGCATTATGCAAACCTTAAAGTGCTGTATACATACAAACTACTATCATTGTCTTTAATGGGACCTTCAAGGCTTATATTAACCTGTCTTTATCATGGGGTTATTTAAATTAATAATATTCATATACAACTCTATTGCACATTTCCTCTTAAAAAAACACTTCCTTTAATTGCTTCAGATGAGTTACTCAGCTTGTTAAAGTTTTAATAAAAACAACAATAAAAGGAAATTTCATAAAACAAATCAGCCTCTGACAATGTTCTTCCTCCCTCACTTAATAGACAGACAAAAGATGTCTTGCATCCATTACAATAAATGTCTATTTTATACCTGATTATCAATCTATGAAAAAAGTATTCTGTGACAGCTGTGTACCAAACACGATAGTAGATGCTAGGGAAACAAAAAGATAAAAATAAAAAAAAATCAATAAATAAAATAATCCTCTTACTCTAGAAATTTATATTCTATCAAGTAAGAAACGAACATTTTTAAAAAGTTTAAGGTTGTGGGATCAAAAATGTTAAACTTGTGATACTTGGCAACTGTGTTTCTTTTTTGAGTAATTATGTGAATGCTAAAACATCTGGTTCATTGAGTCAAAAAGAAAAAGAAAATAGTAAGTAAATTTAAGGTTTATGCTTCATTTACCTAATATCAGAGAATAATTGACTGAAAATTCCATTCAATTCAATGAATTTTTGTTGTTGTGTAGATGCACCTGCTGAAGTTTTTTGGATAGGATTGTCATAGAAGCAGTTTAAAATCATTTTTAAAATTAATTTATTAGTTTAGTTTGAGTTAACAAGATTCAATTCCATAGTTCCTTGATATTCAGATTTCCTTTGCTTCCCTCCCCCCACCCCCCACGACCGCATATAGTCCAGTAGGATCTGTAAATACATTCATATTAGAGATTGGTCCAATTACAAAGGCATATTGTACTAGATGGGATGGAGAATGGTGAAGAAGACATAAATCCGAACAACAAAAAGAAAAAGATCAATTAGTTTGCTTCCATAAGGATTCAGGCTCAGTTCTTTCTAGTTATGTCTCTGGATGTCGCATTTCTCTCTTTCTTGAGTTTTTCAGGATTGACTTATATCACTGCATTGCTGAAAAGAGTCGAGTCTGTCATAGTTGGTCATCACACATATGATGTGTCTGTAATTGGATACAAATTTCTTCTGATTCTACTCTTCTCGCTCAGCATCAGTTTGTATAAGCCTCTCCAGGTTAATATGAAGTCTGTCTCCTCCTTGTTTCTTATAGCACAATAATATTCCATTACATTCATATACCACAGCTTGTTTAGCCATTTCCCAATTGAGGGGCAACCCATTAGTTTCCAATTCTTTGCAACCACAAAAAGGGCTGCTGTAAATATTTTTGTACATATGGGTCTTCCACCCACTTCTATGATCTCTTTGGGCTATAACCCTAGAAGTGGTATTGCTGGATCAAAGAGTATGAAATTATTTATAGTCCTTTGGGTATAATTCCAGATTGGTCTCCAGAATGGTTGGATAAATTCACAACTCCACCAGCAATGCATTAGTGTTCCAATTTGCCCACATCCTCTCCAGCATTTGTCATTTTCTTGTTTTTTCATCTTAGCCAATCTGACTGGAGAGATGTGGTATCTCAGAATTGTTTTGATTTACATTTCTCTAATCAATAGTGATTCAGAGCATTTCTTCATATGCTTATATATATCTTTAATTTCTTTCTCTGAAAACTGTCTGTTTATATCCTTTGACCATTTATCAACTGGGGAATGACTTGTATTCATATAGATTTGACTCAATTCTCTGTAAATTTTAGAAATGAGTCCTTTATCAGAGACACAGGTTGTGAAAATTCTTTCCCAATTTCCTACCTCCCTCTTGATCGTGGTTACATTGGCTTTGTTTGTACAGAAGCTTTTCAATTTAATGTAATCAAAATTATTCATTTTGCATTTTATAATGCTCTCTAATTCTTCTTTGGTCCTAAAGTCTTCCCCTATCCAAAAATCTGACAGGTAAACTATTCCTCGCTTTCCCAGATTGCTTACAGTATCATCCTTTATACCTAGATCATGCACCCATTTGGACTTGATTTTGGTATATGGCTTTATGTCAGTTTCTGCCATACTGTATTCCATCTTTCCCAGCAGTTTTTGTCAAATCGTGAATTCTTATCCCAGAAACTCAGGTCTTTGGCTTTATCGAACAATAGATTACTATATTCATTTACTGCTGGGTCTCCTGCACCCAATCTTGATTGGGTCAATCATTGATTGACTACTCTACTCCTCTGCCAGTACCAAGCAGTATTGATGACTGCTGCTGAATAATGGAGATTAAAATCTGGCATAGCTAGCCCACCTTCCCTAGCATTTCTTTTCATTAATTCCCTTGATATTCTATACCGTTTGTTTTTCCAAATAAATTTTGTTATTATTTTGTCTAATTCTAAAAAAGTAGTTTTTTGGCAAATTGATTGGTATGGCACTAAATATATAGTTTAGTTTAGGTAAAATTGTCATTTTTATTATATTACCTCAAGCCAGCCATGAGTAAATGATATTTTTCCAATTAGTTAGATCTGATTTTATTTGTGTGAGAAGTGTTCTGTAGTTGTAATCATATAGATTCTAGGTTTGTTTTGGCAGATAGAATCCTCAATATTTTATAATGTCTGCAGTGACTTTAAATGGGATTTCTCTTTCTATCTTTTGCTGTTGAGTTTCATTAGAGATATACAGGAATGCTCATAATTTGGTTTTCTTATTTCTTTTTTTATCATATTGACTAAGGGTCTATCAATTTTATTGTTTTTTTTTTCCCATAAAACCAGCTCTTAGCTTTATTTATTAATTCAATAGTTTTCTTAATTTCAATTTTATTAATCTATCCTTTGGTTTTCAATATTTCTAATTTAGTACTAAATTGGGGATTTTCAATGTGTACTTTTTCTAGCTTTTTCAATTGCATGTCCAATTCATTGACTCCTTTCTCTCTGCTTTAATTAAGTATGCACTCAGGGATATAAAACTTCCCCTAAGAACTGCCTTTAGTGCATCCCACAGATTTTGGTATGTTGTATCATTATTATCATTCTCTTGAATGAAATTATTGATTGTTTCTATAATTTCTTGTTTCACCCACCTATTCTTTATGATTAAATTGTTTAATTTCCAATTAGTTTTTAGTCTAGCTTTTCATGGCCCTTTATTGCACGTAATTTTTATTGCGTCATGATCTGAGAATGATGCATTTAATATTTCTGCCTTTCTGCACTGAATTGTGAGGTTTTTATGCCCTAGTACATGGTCTATTTTGAGTATGTACTATGCACTGCCGAGAAGAAAGTAAATTCCTTTTTATCTCCATTTAGTTTTCTCCAGAGATCCATCATATTTAGTCTCTCTAAAATTCTATTCACCTCCTTAACTTCTTTCTTGTTAATTTTTTTTTTTAAAGCAATTGGGGTTAAGTAACTTGCTCAAGGTTACACGGCTAGTCATTTGATTTATACGTGGGTGCTCATTTTCTGAGGCCGGATCTGATCTCGGGTCATCCAAACTCCGAGGCCGGCACTCTTACTCACTGCGCCACCTAGCCGCCCCTTTAGGGCAATTGGGGTTAAGTAACTTGCCCAAGGTTACACGGCTAGGTTTTTGTTTGTGCGTATTAAGTGTCGGAGGCCGGCTCCGAACTCAGGTCCTTCTGATTCCAGGGCCGGCGCTCTATTCACTGCGCCACCTAGCCGCCCTTTCTTGTTAATTTTGAGGTTAGATTTATCAAGTTCAGAAAGGGGGAGATTAAGGTCCCCCACTAGTATAGTTTTGCTATCTATTTCTTCCTCTGATTCCTTTACCTTCTCCTCTAGGGATTTGGATGCTATACCAGTTGGTGCATATATATTAAGTAATGATATTGCATCATTCTCGATGGTGCCTTTTAGCAGGATATAGTTTCCTTTCTTATCTCTTTTAATTAGATCTATTTTTGCTTTTGCTTTATCTGAGATAAGTATTGCTACCCCTGCTTTTTTTTTACTTTAGCTGAGGCATAATAAATTTCACTCCAACCTTTGACCTGTACCCTGTGGGTATCCCTTTGTTTCAAATGTGTTTCTTGTGGAGAGCACATTGTAGGATTATGGTTTTTAATCCATTCTGCTATGTGTGTGCACTTATGTATGTGTGAGTCTCCTCAGTTTTGTCGGGTAGTTAATTCTTGGTTGCTGTCCTAGCTTTCTTGCCCTATGAAATATCAAATTCCAGTCCCTTCGCTCTTTTAATGTAGAAGATAGGCCCTCTGTGATCCTAACTGTAGTTCCTCAATATTTGAATTGTTTCTTTTTGGCTGCTTGTAGAATTTTTTCCTTAATCTTCTAATTCTGGAATTTGGCTACTATATTTCTTGGAGTTTTCACTTTGGTATCTCTTTCAGGAGAAGTCTGGTGAATTCTTTTGATAACTATTTTGTCTTCTGAATCCAGGACTTCAGGACAGTTTTCTTTTACAATCTCTTTGAGGATGTTGTCTAGGCTGCTTTTTTCCTCCTGGCTTTCTGGTAGAACAATATTTCCTAAGTTGTCTCTCCTGGATCTGTTCTCTAGGTCAGTTGTTTTCCAGTGAGATATTTTACATTTTCTTCAAATTTTTCAATCGTCTTGTTTTGTTTAATTGACTCTTGCTGCATCATAGAGTTCTCAGTTTCAATTTGTTTGAATCTAATTTTTAGCGAAGTATAGTCTTCAGGTTTTTTTTTTTTTAATACCAGAAGGTATTTTCTCCAATTACTTCAATGATTTCACTTTTGAGACTTTTTTCCAACTTCGTCACTGCCTCCCTGATTTGGTCTTTAAAATCTTTCTTAAGCCCCTCTAAGGATGCTATTTGAGCTTGAGACCAGTTCATATTTCCTTCTGTGGTCTCAGGTGTGGGTAGAGAGTCCATATTGTCCTGTGTGTTTGGTTGTTCTTGATCCACATAGTAGGCTCAGATAGACTTTCTTGCCTTCCCCTTCTCCTTCTCTGCTTCCTTCCCTCACATTGTGATGTCCAATTTCTTATTTTCCCAGGCCATGAGCTAAGGGCCTGTTTGTTGACTTTGAGTGTTGTAGCCTCTGGGTGCCTAGTTTAATGCTAAGGCAGAAATGCAAACTGAGAAGACCTTGGAGGTGAATTTATTTCTACCTCTATACCCCTGGGCTATAAGCAGGCTTTTGTTGGTGAGTTGAGGTGGGGCTTATTGTGACCCCTCCCTCTCTTCTCTTCAGACTCCTGGTTTTCTCAGTTACACCCCCTCTTGGAGACTCCCACACCTGAAGCTATTTCCATTAACTTGGGATTTCAGTCTGGGTGGGGGACTTTGGGTTTTCTACTTCATGAGAGAGGGTTGGGAGGATCTGAGTGACTAGAATTTACTTTGCCATTCTAGTCCCTGTATTATATAGGCAGGCAGTTTCTAAACTTCCAAGCTGGGGGTAGATCGCTGCAGGAGAAGCTGCTATCTCTGCTGGGGGCCCAACTCTCCTACCTGGCTCCAATGATTCCTCCTGTCCCCTTGTGAGATGAAGGCAAGATGACTGTGATTCCTATTTGGTAAGTCTGCTGGCTGGGGCTTCTTCTCTCTCTGGTGTAGTCTGCTTGTCTGCTCTTAAGTCTAAGCTGTGCAGACCCCACATGGTCTCTTACTTTGTCCTAGGCATGTCTGTGTTGATGATTCTGGTATTGCCACAGGTGCTGATATTCTGGGGTTCCTGCAGCCAGCTGCTGGCCCAGCCTTCCTGGGGCTAAAAGTGTGGCTCAGGAGGACCTTGGCTCTCTACTCACTAGGCTGCCGGCTCCCAGAGTGCTGTGCTGGTCCTTTCTGCAGGGCTGCTGGGCTGTCCTCAGTGGGAGGTTGGCTTCTCTGTGTTGTTCTGTGGGTGCTGGGGCTCCAGAAGTTGTTCAGAGTCCCCTTTTACATGGTTTTGAGGTGATCTGTGGGGAGAGTACCTTGGACATGCTGTTTCTACTCTGCCATCTTGGCTCCGCCCCCGAAAATCCTAAAATCATTCTTATAAAATATACATACACATAAAACAACAAAACACAGCAACAAAAATGATCCATCCACAATCTTGTTAAACGTATTTGTCAGAAGAGATGTGTTCCTTTTATGTAAGTTTCCCTTCAGGAATATTTAAGCTGCTTTTGACACAAGGACAACCTGAGTTCAAGTACCACTTTTGGTTTTATAAATCTCAGCAAGTTACTTACCCTCTTAGTGCTCTAGTTACATCTCTGAGTTTAACTTTGTCCAGAAGGTACTGATGGCATTTGTAGAGAAAATGTTCTTGTCTTTTTCCCCTCTCCCGTTTTCTAATCTTACGTTCACATTTGTTCAAGAGCATTTATAACAGTCTTCAGTGCTAATGTGCTGTACAATAAGGGATGTTTTTAAAATTTTATCTCTGCTGCTTACAATTTGTGGGGATTTCCTTCTCTTGAACTCAGTTTCTTCATCTGTAAAATAATGAGGTAAACTTGGATAACTATTAATATTACTTCTGGCTCTATATCTTATGATTCTATTATCCTAGGAAACCAGCAGAGATCTAATTAACACATAGGAATAGGGACTTACTATAAAAACTGGCATGCCACATCAGATGATCCCTTTAAATGTATCTAACTAGAGACCACAGTGTGCACTAAGAAAATCTGCTCTTTGATAAAGTCTACAGCAGTTCCATCCCTGATACTGAATTCTACTCGCAAAGATTTCTTTAAAAATTGCAATGAAAATAAACGATCAAATAAGCTGAGCAAGAATTTCTCAAGCTTTCTAAAACATTTTCATAAAGGATAATATCTTTCAGTTTCTTCCTTTCCCCCAAATTCTATTTCTTTTATTTGGGGGGATAGTTCTAGGTCAAATGAAATTTATATAACCCCTTCGGGAAGAAGAAATCCTTAAATAAGGTTGAAATATATCAATACATTTTGGCTGTGAATAAAAATCAGTGTCTGCCTTTCTCTCTGCTTTATATTACTTTCCCTAGGTGTTGATTAGTCTAAGATGACTACTGCTGTTGCAATTAACACTAAATTAGGGTTGTTAATTGGCTTATTTTGAGGCAGATCAAGATTTTTTCTGCCCTTATCCTTAATGTTTAATATGACTTGCTATCTGGAGCAGAGGGGATTCAAAACTGACTGTGGAGGGATTGACATTTAAATTGACACACTAGAAATTTAAATAAATATACTTAAAATTATTAAATGCTATTTGTAAGGTTGGAATCTCATCAAGATATCTGTTGCACAATTTGTTTATTTGACAAGTTAGATTAATTGAATTTGGTGACTTAGCCTTTAAAAACAACAATAACCAAGGTCTTACAAACATAGCAGTAATCCAAGTTATTAAACACCTTGAGGGGCCATATCTAAGCCATATGTATAGGAAAATGTCTTTTATAAGGTAATTTTCCTGTTGATGATGGTTTTGTTCATTTCGTAATTTTACTTGTTAGCTAGGGGCAGGGAAGAGAATAATAAAGATGAAGTAATGACAGAAATTAAAAATTAAAAGAAGATTCTGTATAAGGAAAATTATGGCCTAAAAACATGAGAACAACAGTGTGAAGGGTTTGAGATACTGCTTTAGGTATGCTTTCTTTTCTGAGACCCAGGCTGGTCCTTTCTTTAAAAAAAACAAAACAAAACAAAACAAAACAAACAAAAAAAAAAACCCAAAAACCAACCAAACAAACAAACAAAAAGAACAACCACACACACACACAAAAAAAACAGTATCTCCTCAGCAGTTATGTTCAGGATGAATATAAGTAATCAGTTATCTTCTTAAAGTTTCAAAAATTACCTAAAATCATAAAATATTATTCTTCTTATTCTTCTTATTATTATTAATAATAAATTATGAAATGTTTATTAAATGGTAGGTTCTCTAACACGTTTTAGAGAGTTCCCTGAGGCTCAGAGAGGGTAGGTGACTTGCCCATGGTCACCAAATTATTAAGTATTTGAAGTAGGAATTGAACTGAAGTTTTCCTGATGAGATATCAAGCTCTCTATGCAGTAAAGAACTTGGAAATGTGGTGCAGTAGAAAAAATGCTGCATTTGAAGTCAAAGGACCCAAATCCCAGCTCTGTTACTTAAAGTCTTTGTGACCTTGGCCAATCATTTACTTTCTCTGGATCTAAGTTAAGTATCTCTAAAATGAGAGCATTGAATTAGATAATCTTTAAAGGTCTCTTACATTTCTGATTTTATAAATTGTTATTGCAAACAACCTATAGAAAGAACCATTACAATCCTAAGAATCTATACAACAACAATGGATGAAATAATATTATTAGAGAATTTACTGCTTGATTATTGTAATTACCCTTAATATATTTCTCATTGTCCACTGCTAAGCCAGTGACTAAAAGGGACCTACTCCCTTGTCTGGAAAGTGCGATTGTAAGATATACCTTTTCTGATACTGGTTCCAGATGTAAATGTTATGATTATAAGATGGAGGGAATGCATGGGGTGGAAACAATCAATAATTATGATGCTGGCATTTATCAGTAAGTAGCACTATACTTAAATATTATTTTAGATATTCTGGTAGTTATTTCTCAATATGGATGACATGATAAGAAATAGGCCTATAATTGAATTAGTATAGGTAACTCCCAGATGAGGTTACAGAACTCTTTACTGATGAAATAGAAGGATGATTTCCAAATTAGGACTCAGTTCCACATTTAAGTTATACTTTACCCTAATCATATTTAATTTAGTCTCGTTAAAAAAAAACATTCAAATTTGATTTAAAAAAACAAATTTGATTTATATTTGATTTAAAAAAAACATTATTCAATGGTTCCAAATGAGGTAAATCTCAACTTCAAACAGACATTTCATAAATACCTAAAATTGTATTATAATGCTTAATGAATTCTAAAGTAAAATAATCACCTATAAAGAAAGGCATCTTCTAAACACATAAAAGTGACTCAAAAATATTAATGGTCTAGTATAAAATAAATTAATATTGAATCCTTACAAATAAATTCACAGAAACTCAGGGTCATAAGAGACATCAGAAGTCATCTATTTCAAACCATACCTGAAAGAGAATCCTTAATACAATCTACAAATCAATGGTCATCTAGCCTTTGCTGAAAGATCTATAATGGGGGGAACACATCATCTGGGGTATCTAATTTCAATTTCAGTAATAATTAGCATGTTTTCCCTTATGTCAATGCTAAATCTGCCACTTCACAAATTCTACCCACTGCTCCAATTTCTACTCACTGTGGCTAAGTAAATTAGCATATCATTCCTCTTTTTGGCAGCCATTTTTAAATTTAAAGGTCTGAAGCTCATTTTATATGACTTCAAAGCCTATCCATATCCTACTTGCTCTCTTTTGGATGCTCTATAGCTTATTAATGCTTTTCCTAAAGTCTTTAACAGAACAGAGTTCTCCAGATAGGTTATGATCTTGGAAAATTAAAGGAAGTCTGTTTCTTTATCCTTTGATTTTTAGCCTAAAATCATGTTAGTGTTTAAATACGAAATTATTCATTTGATTCTCTCTCTCTCTCTCTCTCTCTCTCTCTCTCTCTCTCTCTCTCTCTCTCTCTCTCTCTCTTACTGTAATCAGAATGTGGGCTGATGGGACTTTTCCTCAGAGAACTGACATTTTGGAATCTTGGAGTGTGGTGACAGTTCTATCCTAAATTTACATGCCCTGGTGCGCCACCAACTGTACCCCTACCTACTGCCCGACCATATTCTCTCACTTGTGCCTATTTCTTCAAAGTTTAAAGATCTCAAATAATCACTCATTGGATAAGACACTTGTCAACCAACGAAAGAATTAAAATGTGTAGGAGAAATTGATCAATTCTTCTCATTTTGAAACATATCAACAAAACCACCCTCATTCCAGTTGCTGCAGAAATGTTCTAAATGTATGTCATTTGAGATTTAACCTCACTTTCATTGGTGAGGTCATCATCATATGATAAGGTACCACAAAATTACCTCTTTCAGGCATAATAAATAATGAAGCCTGGTACAATAGCACACACACATACATACACACATACATAAATACATACATACATACATACATACATACATACATACATATAAAACCTGTCTTGGAGTAGTTGATAAGAAGGGCAATGAAATCATGGCTCCACAAACCATTGAAACATAATTTCCATTTCATAAATTCAATCATTATATGTGAGACAACATTACCTAGTGGAGAGAAATGTATCCTTGGAGGCTGAGAGACTTGGGTTCAAATCTCACTTCTGACACATTATGGTTGTGTGACCCTAGTCAAGTCATTTAACTTCTTAGGACTCTAGGTAATTCTCTAAGACAATAAATTGCATGGAAAGAATTTCCTCCCCAAAGAATTTCCTATAGAAGTAAAATCATAAGATGACTATCTATATCCATCCATATGTAAGGCAAGTAATTGTAAGGCCATGCCAATACCAATGTATGCATGGGGAGGATTTGAACACTTGATCCACCATATGTTATACTTTATAAAAATCTTTAAATAAGTGAATTTAGTTTTTACTGACTCCAGAGAAGATTAATGCATTTTCCATTCTCATTCTGGAAGTTTCATTATATACATATGGAACTGTATTGAATATTTATTTTGAATAGCTTTTAAAAATATATCAGGGTTTTTATTATGGCGCTTTTCATGAATTTTCTAAGTACTTCATAATTCTTCCATTGTAGTACACACTAATTATTTTTAGCCCAAGGGCTTCAAAGTTCTTAGTCATAGAAGAGAGTGTTTGAACATCATCCAACAACCCCAACATTAATATGGGCTTTTAAATTATTCAATAGTGACCTCTATGATAGAATCCTAGACTTTAGAAACAATAAAGACTTCATGAATTTTTTCTGACCCAACCTCTGCCTTTAGAGCTATATTGCCATGGTTATGCTCCCTAGTGTCTAGGACTATTATCAGGCATGGTGGGAGCACATTATATTGTGTGACCTTCCTGGTCAAAGTTCAGGAGTTTTGTCGTGCTAGAGCCTAAGGTAGCATATAAGAAAAATAAAAGAGTAGAGGATGCCTTCATGTTGTTTCCATCATAAACTTGAGTAGTTCAGAGGTCAAATAGTATTAGGAAAAATATTGAGGGGGGAGGAGGTTGTTCATAGAATTAATGAAGAATGAAAAATATGATTAATATATGTTGTTGCAAAGGTCTTGGTGTAGTTTCAAGCTATAATAGATTAAACATTCATTATAACAGTTGGAACACCCTGTATATCTACCTTATTTTTGCCAACTTTTACTAAAATGGACATAGGTTTTATTTTTTTAGTTTAAATATTAACTGTTTTTGTAGGTTTATTTGGTAAAATAAAAATAATAAAATATACTAACAAAAGTGTAAGTTTCAGGGCTACACTAATATATATGTATGATAGTAATTATTGTAATAGTATTGGAACTTATAATAGTTTTGTAATCATAATGGAATTTGAAGATCCCTTTGTATTTGCAGTCAAAGAGGTACTTAGCACTTCATTTCAAGTTAATTATATCAAGCCACTGTTAAGAAACAGAAGATATGAACCTCTGTTGCTGACATAACAGGAAGGGGCTGAACAGGGAGAATCTAATACCATATGTAAGGAAAAACCCTAGCTGGGATAGTCATAATTTCTTGGGAAAAGCATCATGGAAGCAGAAGAGCTACTGCCAGAGGGAGAGAGAAAAATTCTCTCAGTAATATCTGGAAACTGGGCTGCTACTGCTGCACTGAAGACTGAACTGACAATTGCAAAGAACTGAGAAGAGAAATGAGAATTGAGAATTGAAACAGAATTTTTGGAGCAATCCACATGGAGGCTGGAGAAAGTCATTTTTATTTTGAGAATAGGAGAAAATTATTTTGATTTTGAGAGTGGGAGAAAGTGATTTTGATTTTGAGAATGGAGCTTCTGCTGAGACTTTTCTTCTGGGAACTTCTGCTAAGAGCTTCTGAGAACCAGGCTGAGGAGCTACAAACTTCTTCTGGGAGCTGCTGAAGGCTTCCAAGGGCCATCCAGAGTTGCTGAAGACTGAATAAGCATGACTGTGGTGCCAGTACTTTGTACAAATGTTGTGGCTTTGTTTATATGCACAAATGTTATTGTGGCTTTATTAAGCCTTGTCTTCCCAGGAACAGAGACTGTGAGAGATTTGAGTTGGACTGGACACTGTGAGTCCCAGTGTGGAACAGGAACTGCATGGAGAGCTGGACAAGGAACTGGGAGTGATCTGCCTTTGAACTAAGGTGGCAGTTGGTTAGATTGGAGTGGGAGCTGGGACCATGGAAGAGGAACCATGGAAACTGAGAGCCTGCCTTAAGTCAACATGAAGAGACCCCTCTGTGGGTACTGAGTAGTGACTGATGAAATTGTAACTGACTTGTGACCTAGGGGTAGATGGCTTTTATACTTTCCATTAACCCTTAAGAGGGTACTGAGTAGTGACTGATGATATTATAACTTAATTCCTCTCCATGGGTGGAGGAATTTGACTTTTGTACTTTGTGATTGAATTAAGGACTTTGTAATTGACTAAATGAATGTACTTTGCTTGAAACTATGTGACCACTTTGGTGAAAACTATGTGACCATTTTAGTGATAAGTTATTGAGTTGAGATACGTGAATGCTGTACCTTGATTTTCTTTGAATGTTTTGCTCTGATTTGTTACTGAATAAATAGAAAGTTTATTATACTTAGTAATCAGAACCTTGAAAAGCTGTTCACAGCAGCAGTCCTCTGGAAAGCTGCTAGTACTTGGATTTACAATTATGTGGTGTGTGTGTGTGTGTGTGTGTGTGTGTGTGTGTTTTGTTTAATTTAAATGACTACTTGGGGACCAGAGTTGTGATATGAAGTTCTAGAAAAGTAAGGTTTCAAAGATCAAGATATATGTGGTATGATAGAATCTTTTCACACTTCCTACAAAGTGAATAAGTAATGGAAATCCAAGAAGTACTTAGTACCTTGTTCCAGCTATTTAATTATTTAGTGTCTTGCTTCAGTTCAAGTTTCTTTTAAGCCTTGCCCATGATTATATCAAGTCTATGTTAGGAATCAGAACTTGTGAACCCCACAGTGGGAGGAACTTGCTGATGCAATAGAAAGGGGTAGAACAAGGAGGAGCTAATGACTATATATAAAGAGAAGCAATAGCTGGGAAAGAGCAGAATTGAGAAGGGGAAATTTGTGGTGGCCAGGTACTCTGTCTGTTCTGTCTTTATTGATTTTTGTTTGTGATACTTTGTACTGAAGCCCAGGGACCTTAGTGGAAGCTCTGAAAGATAATTTTCTTGTTGTCTGTTTACAGAAGACATGGAGGACAGCTTTGGAGGCCCTGGGACTATACTGACAATTGGGTGCTGAGTTCTCAGACGTTTTTGGTAGGTCTGTGTTGATTTCACAGGCAGATAGTGAATTTATGATAGTGCTGGCAATGTGCATGTATGTTATTGTGTCTCTGTTCTGTCTTCCCAGAAACAGAAACTGTGAAGGACTTAAGTGGACTGGACATTGTGAGCTTCAATATGGAATGGGAATTGGACAAGGAGATGGACAAACAGCTGGATGAGGAGCTGAGAGCTGCCTACCCTTGAATCCAGGTGACAGGTAGATTCAGGCAGGATCTGGGACCACTGAAGAAAAACCATGGAATCTGAAAGCCAGCTTCAAGTCAAGATGAAAAGACCTCTGCTTGAGTATTTACTACAAACTTAGAAGATCATGATCTACTGTGCCTTAGGGTTGGGTGAACTTAGGACTCTATACCTTGTACTTATTAAGGATGATTGGAAACTAATCTCCAATTAAGAAGAAAGGAGACCTTTTGACTGAGAGATTAAGAAAATGTGGCCTAGGGGTGGAGAACTTTGACCTTTGTATTTTGTGTCCCTTAAGGAGGCTTGCTCCCTAAGGATGACTGACTTAACGAACGACTGTACTTTCTTTAAAATTATGTGGCCACTTTAGTGATAGCTTGTTGTGTTATAGCATTGAGAATGCTGAACATTGGTTTCTGTCAATGTTTTGTCTTAGTTTGTTACTGAATAAATAGAGAGTTAACTAAATTACGTAATCAGAACCTTGACGCTATTCATAGCAGCAGAACTCTGGAATGCTTGTGCTTGGCTTTACAGTAGTCACACACAGTCAACCTAGGTCAGGCCTCAGGAGACTGAATCAGTAATGACTTTGGTGGTTCCAGAATTTTCAACCAACAAATGCGAAACACAACTTAGAAGGTCAATAGGAAAAGTCTGTTGGACCTGGGTGAGCGAGGAGAACAATCTGGCTGGGGTGGTGGCAGCAGCAATAGGCACTGCTTCCATAGATCTCAGCCCATAAGAAGGTTGAGTGATTGAGAACTGATCAGAAAGGCACTGAAGGGATCTCTTGGCTGGTAATGAGGCAGGATTATCATTTTTTGCCTCTGGTTAGTTCTGAGTCCCTGTCCTAGGTGGTGGTCCTGGGCAAGAGGGAGAGCTGCAATGGCACAGCTTGTGGGGTTGGCGGAAAGGGAATCCTCTTCACAGTTCCAAGGCATAAAAGTGTTAGTAGTCACTCATAGACCATAGTGTAGACTAGTAGAAGAATAAAAACCTCTCCTTTGGTCATATAACCTTGAATTAGTCACAGGTAATGGAAGAGCTCAAAAAGAATTTTGAAGATGAAATAAAAGGAGAGGGAAAAATAGGGAGAGAAATCAGAGTGGTGAAAAAAAATCATGAAAAAGAGTCAACAACTTGCTAAATGAGACCCCCCCAAAATAATGAAGAAATAACACCATAAAAATAGACTAACCCAAACTGCAAAGAAACTGCCCAAAAGCAAATGAGCAGATATAAATAAATAAAATAAATAAAACAAATCAGAACAAAACATTCATAGAAAATCAAAATACAGCATTCATAATATTACAACTTATCACAAAAAATCAAAACACAGCATTCACCATGTCACAACCCAACAATCTTATCACTAAAATGGCCACATAGTTTTCACCAAAGTGGTCATATAGTTTTATACAAAATAAATTCATTTAGTCAATCACAAAATCCATAATTCAAACACAAAGTACAAAAGTCAAAATTCCCCACCCCTCGGTCACAGTAAATCATAATATTTTCAGTCAGTACAAAGTATCTAAGTAAAGTATCCTTTCAGCTTGACTCAAGGCTGAGTCTCAGCTTCCATGATTCCTCTTCTATGGTCCCAACTACAACTGTCACTTGGGTTCAAAGGCAGTTAGCTCCCAGTTCCTTGTCCAGTCCCTCACCCAGTTCCCATTCCATATTGAAGTTCACAGTGTCGAGTCCATCTCAAGTCCTTCACCGTTCCTATTTCTAGGATGGTGAAGCTTGACAGAGCCATAATAATATTCATACATATTGCCTGCCCCATCATCAATTTATTATCTGCCTGTGATAATGAATCAGACCCACCAAATCAACTTAGACCCACCAAAAAGGTCTGACAAAGAACTCAACACAAATCATCAACATAGAAATTAACACAGACCCACATATAAGGTCCAAGAGGTCAGCACAAATCATCAGTATAGTCCCAGGACCTCCAAAAGCATCCTCCAGGAATTCAGTTAACATACAACCAGAAAATCCTCTTTCAGGGCTTCCAGTAAGGTCCCAGGGATTCTGCAGAAAGCATCAGAAACAAATGTCAACACAGTCAGAGCAGACAAACAGAATGCCAGGATACCCCATCCTTCTTGACTCTGCCACCATCTGCTGGTCTGGCTGCCCTGGGTTTAAAACCTCTGACCCATGTGGACCTGGGTTCAGCTCCCAGAGGTCTGTGCTGGCCACCCCCTGCTGGATTGTCCTCACCATTAGGTTAGCTTCTCTGTGTCATTTTGTGGGTTCTGGAGCTCCAGAGGTCGTTCAGAGTCCCACTTTTAAATAATTTTGAAGTGGTGTGGGCAAGAACTCCAAGGAAGTGCTGTTTCTACTCTGCCATCTTGATTCTGCCCCCTAATTAAGTTTTAAAACTATAAAATTTCCTACTTTCCCAGAATATTATTTTTGTATAAAGTAAAATATTTTTAGTCAATAGACAGTTCCCTAATAATATATACTATGCTCTTTGCCCTTTTCTAGCTTGCATTTCTTTTATTTGGCACAGAACTTTAACATGTGCTCTTCAAATTAAGCTGGCATGATGTTTTTTTTTTTTTATTAAATCTCCCTATCTTTTGCAAAAGAAGTTTTTAATGGTCATCTGAAACTCTGACCACTTCTCTGATTACTTAACCCTGACTTTTCTAACTCAAGTGTAAGATAACAAATAAATGAGATCTGAGAAACAAGAGAATTATTTGTAAAGGAAAGATTTTTTTTTTTAGTTGAGATAACCAGAACCTCATATGAAAAAATGCTAAAAATAGGTCCCAACTATGTGAGAGAAAGGCAATTTTCTTGTATTTTTCTACCCAGTCAATCACCAACCATTTATTAACTGCCTATGAAGTACCAGGTACTTGAGACAGAATTAAAGTAAAGACAATATCCTTCCTAGCAAGGAGCTTAAATTCTAATAGAGGAAATTTATACACACACACACACACACATTCACAAGCATACATGTACACATCCACACAGATATACATATATGTATCCATGTACATACTATACATATATACATACATGTGTATGCATATATGCACATTCATTTTCTGGATAATTATATGTTGTAAATATTTATGTATTATGTGGAAATGTATTTTGCCTACATATTGCATGTGTTTGTCTCTATAGTGTGTGGACATGTGTATATGTGCAAATACAGTGTATGTATATAGATACATATGTATGCAAAAGTAGATATGTATGTGTATGTATAAACAGAACGAATATAAATAATATAGGGTTGGTAAATTCAAAGTAATTTGAGATGGAGTGTGCTAATATAATACATAAAGGCTTTTTTATAAATTTTAAAAACTTTTTTTTTGAAAAATACTGGTTTATTAACTGGATACCCATGTAAAGTTTTCTGGTGGTAATTTGACTTTTATTCTACGCATTGTGGGTTAACAATGAGCTGTTGAGAATTTTTTGCCCATTTCACAGTGCATGATGCAAAACTGCATAAAATCTGCATGTTCTCAGTGATATTTTAGATATCATCTGTCCATTAAGGTTGAATAATGCCATCTTTGATGATTCATTGTCTCTCACTTAGGAGCTGTTCCTCATTTTAGTTTACCTTTTATAATATAGACCAATAGAATAATGTAAATTTGCTTAGGGGGAGTACAAAGTTAACAAAAGCTCATTTCAATGTTCCCAATAATTATTTAGGCATGTGAAACTATTGGCTAAATGAACACATATAATTATTGCCGTGCAGTGCAAGTTTAACATGGTAAAAAAGAAAATATATATATAAATAAATATATAAATATATATAAATATATATATAAATATAAATATATACATATATGTATACACACACACATATATATATATCTCTTTACACACACACACACACACACACACACACACACACATATATATACTTCCAGGCACATGCCTGAGAAATTAAGTTGAAAGCTCGGGGCATGGCTAGAGCAAGATGTAGATGTAAGTTGAAGTGTAAGTCAGTCAATCCATGGATCAGGGAAAGAAGCTGATTTAAGAGTCTGTTAGTCAAGGTCAGGTAGGACATGGGTCAGGAAAGTGGTTAATATAAATATGATTTTGAGAAAGAGTTTTAAAGTTTAGAACAGAGAGAAGCAATAGATCAAAGGGGTAAAGTCTCTGGTTCTCTAGGTCAGAGATATATCCATTCACAGGCAGTCTGTTAAACTGGGAATAAGATTAACTTGACAATATCTGAAATTGGCAAAAAACCCTACTTTCTCAGAGTTCCATGCAAATTAATTTCCTTTCTCTCTAAAGTACTGTTTGTCCAAAGAGGTTAGTTCCATTTCTTTTTTTTTAATTTTTTTTTTTTAATTTCAAACAAATGCTTTATTGACTTCTGGTTTACATCATTCATTTTCGCCAGATTTTGAGTTACAGGTTTTTTCCCCCATTTTTTCCCTACCCACCACCCTAGAATAGTAGTCCTACAAGATATCCCCTCATCCAATCTGCTTTCTCCCATAACTTCTCCCATACGCCCTTTGACTTTTCCATTAGAGCAAGGTGAGTCTCTGTGCCCCAATGCCTGTAAACTTGTCTACCAATTACATGAAAATAGTATTGATAATAATATTTATATATATTTGAAACATTTAATTTTAAAACCTTGAATTTCAGATCCATTCCCTTTCTCCCTTGTCACCTATTCCCATTGGGAAGATAAGTAATTCAGTATGTGTTGTACATGTATACTTGTGCAAAACATTACCATAGTAGATATATTGTAAAGGCTACTTATAACTCCTTCCCACCCATCCCACCCCCCACCTGGTCCATTTCCTACTTTGATCCTGTCCCCCTTCAAAAGTGGGTACTTCCAACCTCCCCTCCACCCAGAATGCCCTCCCCTCAATCACCCCTCCCTCATCACCCTTCCCCCTGCTCTGCTGCAGGGAGAGATATCCCATTTAGTATGTATGTCATTCTCTCCATGAGCCAAGTTCAATGAGAATATGGTTTTGCCTTTTTTGCCTTCCTGTTCTGCCCCTCCCCTGCAGCCACTTCCCCTTGCCTCTTCTACATGAGATAGTTTACCCTACCCTGTCTCTCCCTGTCTCCTCTTGCCACTTTTCTCTCTCACCTGATAATTTCTCCTCTTAAGAATCATCCCTTCCCAACAAATTCAACCTATGCCCTCTATCCATGTATACCTGTAAACATATATACACACATTCACATATGTATTCATATTCTCATATACCCTTCTTCCATTATTTTCATACTGAGAAAGATTTCATCACTCACAGTTATTGCTTTCCCATGTAGGAATGTAAATTGTTCAACTTTGATAAATTCCTTTTGATTTTTTTCCCATGATTACCTTCTCATGCATCACTTACTTCTTGTGTCTGGATGTCAAATTTGCTATTCAACTCTGGTTTTTTCTTCAAGAATGCTTGAAAGTCCTCTATTCCACTGAATGACCATATTTTCCCCTGAAACAAAATACTCAGTTTTGCTGGGTAGGTGACCCTTGGGTTCATTCCCAGTTCTTTTGCCCTCTGGAATATCATATTCCATGCCCTTCGATCCCTCAGTGTAGAAGCTGCCAGGTACTGGGCTATTCTGATTGTGTTTCCACAATATTGAAATTGTTTCTTCCTGGCTGCTTGTAGTATTTTCTCCTTGATCTGGGGATTCTGGAACCTGGCTATAATATTCCTGGGAGTTTTCTTTTTGGGATCTTTTTCAGGAGGTGGTCTCTGGATTCTTTCAACCTCTATTTTGCCCTCTGGATCTAAAACATCAGGGCAATTTTACTTGAGAATTTCTTGAAGGGTGATTTCTAGGTTCTTCCTTTGATCATGGCTTTCAGGTAGTCGAATAATTTTTAAATTGTCTCTCCTGGATCTATTTTCCAGGTCAGTGGTTTTTCCCATGAGATATTTCACATTGCCTTCTAATCTTTCATTTGTTTGGATCTGCTTAACAGCATCTTGATTTCTCATAAAGTCATTAGCTTCCATTTGCTCCAGTCTAACTCTGAAGGAATGAATCTCCTCAGTGAACTTTTGAGATTCTTTTTCCATCTGGCAAATTCGACTTTTTAAGGCATTCTTCTACTCATTGCCCTTTTGGGCCTCCTTTGCCATTTGAGTTAGTCTATTTTTTAAGGTGTTGTTTTCCTCAGTCAGGCTGTTGACCCTCATTTCATACTTTTCTTGCATCCTTGTCATTTCTCTTTCCAATTTTTCCTCCACTTCTCTTATTTGATTTTTAAAGTCCTTCTTAAGGTCCTCTATGGCCTGCAACCCGCTCATGTTTTCCTCTGGGGCTTTTGGAGCAGGTCATCTCACCTCACAGTCCTTTTCCCGCTCTCTATGCCACCAAAATAGGAGTCTAGGGTTGCATTTTTCTGTTTCCTTTGCCTTGGCATGTTGCCACTTGATTACTTGACTTTGGGGCTTGTTGCCACACTATGGCTTTAAGGCCAGCTAGAGGAATTTTCGTCCTGAAAGTGTGGGGGGCAACTTCCGTTTCTGGCAAGCTGTAAACCCACCCACAGCTTCCACCCTAGATCACAATCAAGATCCAGGGAGGTTAAAGCAAGAACAATTACCCCCAAAAGACTGATCGCTGGATCTCCCTACAATTAATTGCAGGCCAAGAGCTGGAGCTGCCTCTGAAAGCTACAAAATGGCGTGTCGCCTCAGAGGTTTCTAGCCCCCAGGGGAGGGAGCCGACGCATTCCCTCAAAAACAGGTCCCAAAGTCCATAGGACACTAACCTCTTACTTTGTCCTAGGCATGTCTATGTTGATAATTCTGGAGTCGCCACAGCTGCTGGTGTTCTGGGGTTCCTCCAGCCGGCTGCTGGCCCTGCCGCCTTGGGGCTAAAACCTTGGCTCACGTGGACCTGGGCTCGGCTCAGTTCCTACGCTCTGCGCTCTGCGCGCTGCAAGGTCTCAGACCGCTGTGCTGGTCCTTCCTGCAGGGCTGCTGGGCTGTCCTCAGCGGGAGGTTAGCTTCTCTTTATCGTTCTGTGGGTGCTGGGGCTCCAGAAGTTGTTCAGGGTGCCCTTTTACATAGTTTGGGGGGAATCTAGGGGCAGAGTGGCTTGGACGAGCTGTTTCTACTCCGCCATCTTGGCTCCACCCCCGCCAGTCTGTTTTTAAGGTGTTATTTTCCTCAATCAGGCTGTTGATCCTCATTTCATACTTTTCCTACATCCTTCTCATTTCTCTTCCCAATTTTTCCTCCACTTCTCATATTTCGTTTGTAAAATCCTTCTTAAGGTCCTCTATGGCCTGTAACCCACTCATATTTTCCTTTCGGGCTTTTGGAGCAGGATTTCTGACCTCACATTCCTCCTCCTGTTTCATGCTTCCATCCTCTTTGCCCCCAAAATAGGAGTCTAATGTTTCATTTTTCTGTTTATTTTGTTTCTTTTGCCTAGGCATGTTGCCACTTAATTACTTGACTTTTGGGCTTTTTGCCAAAGTAGGACTCTGCAACCAGCCAGGGGAGCTTCCGTCCTGAATGTTGGCGTCTTCACAACTTCCATTTCTGGCAAGTTGGATGCCCACCTTAGACCCCCCCGCCAGACCTCCCCCCCCCCAGACCACAATCCAGATCCAAGCAGGTTAAAGGAAGAGTGATTAACCCCCAAGACTGATTGCTGGATATCCCTACAGTTCACAGGCCAGGGCCCAAAGTCCATTGGGCACTTACCTCTCACTTTGTCCTAGGCATGTCTCTGTTGATAATTCTGTAATCGCCACAGCTGCTGGTGTTCTGGGGTCCGTCTGGCTGGGTGCTGGCCTGGAAGCCCTGGGGCTAAAACCGCAGCTCATGCAGCCCTGTGCTTGGCTCCCCGAGTGCTGTGCTGTCGGTTCCCAGCTCTCTGTGCTGTAGGCTCCCAGAGTGCTGCCCTGGCCGCTCCCTGCAGGGCTGCTGGGCTATCTTCAGTGGGAGGTTAGCTTCCCTGTGTTGTTCTGTGGGTTCTGGGGCTCCAGAAGTTGTTCAGAGTGCCCTTTTAAATGGTTTGGAGGTGATCTGGGGGGAGAGCACCTTGGACTTGCTGTTTCTACTCTGCCATCTTGGCTCCGCCTCCGTTTCTATTTCTTTTCCTTTGTTAAATTTGTTTTGTTTTCAACATTCATTTCCACAAGATTTCCAGTTCCATATTTCCTCCTCATCTTCCCCTCCCCCCATGAAAAGATGCATGCATTCTCATTACCCCTTCCACCATTCTCCTCCCTTCTACTACTCCCCTCCCCCTTCTCTTATTATCTCCTTCACTTCTATTTTCCTGTAGGGAAAGATTGATTTCTATATATTTTTACCCAGTTCCATGTGCAAATACTTTTTAACATTTGTTTTCAAAACTTTTAATTCCATGTTTTTCCCTTCCTCCCTACCCAAACCACCAAAGCAAGCAATTTGATATAGGTGATTTATTTGTGCTCATGCAAAACACTTCCATAACAGTCCTGTTGTAAAAGAATAACTATATTTTCCTCCATCCTATGCTGGCACCATTTATTCCGTTCTCTCCTTTGACCCATTCTAATTTTGAAGGAATTATTTTCTTCAGTAAGCCTTTGGACCACCTTTCCCATTTGGATAATTCTCTTTTGTTTTGTTCCGATTTGTTTTAGAAAATAGAAAGTTCACTATACTATGTAATCAGAACCTTGAAAGCAGTGCACTGGAAAACTGCTTGTGCATTCTCTATAGTTACAAATACCATATTTCCATATGGGAATGTAAACAATGCAACACAATTCCCTTATCATTTCTCTTTCTTGTATACCTTTCATGATTCTCGAGTGTTGTATTTGAAAGTCCAATTTTCTATTCAGTTCTGGTATTTTCATCAAGAATATTCGAAAATTGTGGGGGCAGAGCCAAGATGGCAGAGAAGAAACAGCTCTTCCATAGTGCTCCAGCCCAGACCACTTCAAAATTATGTAAAAGAGGGACTCTGAACGACCTCTGGAGCTCCAGAACCCACAGAACGAGAACCCACAGAATGAGAACCCACAGAGAAGCTAACCTCCTGTTGAGGACAGCCTGGAAGCCCAGCAAGGAGTGGTATGCACAGCACTCTGGGAGCCAAGCCCAGGACCACATGAGTCAGAGGTTTTAGCCCCAGGGAGGCCAGACTAGTAGCAGTCTGGAGATACCCCAGAACTCCAGCACCTGTGGCTTTTCCAGAATTATCAAAACATATATGCCTAGGACAAAGTGAGAGGTTAGTAGACATTGGAACCAGTATTTAGGAACACTTCACCTTCTTTCCCTGGGGATGAGAAGCCTCAGAGGAGCTGTGGCACAGCCAACTTTTTGCAGCTTCAGCTCCTGGCCTGCAGACTGTAGGGGGATCTGGCAATCAGTCTCGGGGGGAAATCGCTCCTGCTTTAACCTCCCTGGATCTGGATTGCAATCTAGGATGGAGGTGTGGGGTGTGTGTCCAGCTTGCCAGAGTGTGTGGGGGCTTCAGGGAGGGCACTCTCTGGCAGTTTAGAAGACCCCAATATTTGGGACAGAAGCTCAACTGTCTGGTTGCTGAGTCCTACTGTGGCAACAAGCCCAAAAGTCAAGTAAATAAGTGGCATCCTGCCTAGGCAAAGGAAACTAAATAAATAGAAAAATTCAACATTAGACTCCTCTTTTGGGGGCAAGGATGATCGAAGCATGGAGCAGGAGGAAGACTGTGACATCAGAAATATTGCTTCAAAAGGCCCAATTGAAAATCCAGGCAGGTTATAGGCCATAGAGGACCTTAAGAAGGATTTTTAAAACCAAATAAGAAAAATGGAGGAAAAATTGGGAAGAGAAATGAGAAGGATGAAGGAAAAGTATGAAATGAGAGTCAACAGCCTGAATGAGGAAAATAACACCTTAAAAAATAGTCTAATTAAAAAAGCAAAAGAGGTTCAAAAAGGCAATGAGGAGAAGATGCCTTAAAAAGATGACTTTGCAAGATGGAAAAACAATCTCAAAAGCTCACTGAGGAGATTAATCCCTTCAGAATTAGACTGGAGCAAATGGAAGCTAATGACTTTATGGGAAATCAAGATGCTGTTAAACAGATCCAAGCAATTGAAAGAATAGAAGGCAATGTGAAATATCTCATGGGAAAAACCATTGACCTGGAAAATAGATACAGGAGAGATGATTTAAAATCTATTGGAATACCTGAAAGCCATTATCAAAGAAAGAACCTAGAAATCATCCTTCAAGAAACTCTCAAGGAAAATTGCCCCGATGTTTTAGACCCAGCGGGGTATACATGGATTGAGGGCATAGGTTGAATTTAGTGGGAAGGGATGATACTTAAGGGGTGAAGTTAAGAGGAGAGAGAGGAATGTGGTAAGAGGAGATGGTGAGAGACAGGGGGGTGTAAACTATCTCATGTACAAGAGGCAAGGGAAAGTATTTGAAGGGGAGGGGAAGAACAGGAATGCAAAAAGGCAAAACCATATTCTCATTAAATTTGGCTCAGTGAGAGAATGGAACACATACTAAATGGAATATATCACCCTGCACGAGAGTAAGGGGTAGGGGGATGAGAGTGGGGATGATGGAGGGGAGGGCATACTGGGGCAAGGGGAGGTTGGAGGCACCCACTTTTGAAGACAGATAGGATCAAATTAGGCAGTGGACCAGGTGGGGGGTAAGATCGGTGGGAGGGACATATGGTCAGTCTTTTACAGTATATCGACTATGGTAATGTTTTGCACAGCTATACATGTAAAACACATACTGAATTTCTTATCTTCACAAAGGGAGTGGGTGACAAGGGAGGAAGGGAATGGACCTGGAATTTGAAGTTTTAAAATTAAATGTTTCAAATATATATAAATGCTATTATTAATACTATTTTGCATGTGATTGGGAGATAAGATGTTCAGGCATTGGGGCACAGAGATTCACCTTACTCTAATTGAAATGTCGAAGGGGGTATGGGAGAAGATATGGGAGGCTGCAGATTGGATGAGAGAATATCTCATCCAATCTGCAAAGAGACTGCTATTCTGGGATGTTGGGTAGGGGAAAAATGGGGAAAAATTATAACTCAATATCTGGCAGAAATTTATGATGCATACCAGAAGTTAATAAAGCATTTGTAAAAATGAAAAGTATATTCAAAATTCCTCTGTTTCATTGAATACCCATATCCCTTAGGAAGTATCATACTCAATTTTACTGTGTAGGGAATTCTTGGCTTTAATCCTTAATGTAGAAGCTGCTATTAAGCTGAATTGTTCCTTTCTGATTACTTGCAATAATTTCACCTTGACCTGCGAATTCTGAAATTTGGGATCTCTTTCAACAGATAATCAGTGGATTCTTACAATTCCTATTCTGCCTTTGGGTTCTAGAATATCACAGGAATATCCTTAGATAATTTTTTGAAAGATGATGTCCGGGTTCCTTTTTGTTCATCACTTTTGGGTAGTCCAATTATTTTCAAATTCTGTCTCCTGGATCTATTTTCCATGTCAGTTGTTTTTCCAGTGAGATATTTCATATTGTCTTCTATATTTTTCATTCTTTTGGCTCTGTTTTATAATTTCTTGATTTTTTCATAGTCATTAGCTTCCATTTTCTCCATTCTTATTTTTAAGGAATTATTTTCTTCAGTGAGCTTTTAGACCTCCTATTCATTTTGGCCAATTCTCATTTTTAAGCCATTATCCTTTTCATTAGTTTCTTGGACCTCTTTTGCCATTTGGCTTATTCAGTTTTTAAGGTGTTATTTTCTTCAGTACTTTTTGGTCTCCTTTAGCAAGCTCTTGACTTGTTTTTCATGATATTCCTGCATCACTCTAATTTCTCTTTCCAATTTTAACTGTACTTCTCTTACTTGATTTTCAGAATCCTTTTTGAGCTCTTCCATGGCCTGTGACCAATTCATATTTTTCTTGGAGGCTTTTCATGTCAGAGCTTTGTTTTTTTTTTTGTTTTGTTTTGTTTTCTTCTGGTTGTATGTTTTGATCTTCTTTGTCACCAAAGTAAGACTCTATAGTCTGACTTTTTTTACACTGTTTACTCATCTTCCTAACTTCCTGTCAATATAATTCTCTGCTTCCAATGGGTATCCTGTCTCAGCCTTCTGGGGTTTTGTATCAGCTGCTGGCTGCACTGTCTGTCTGCCTAGAGCTCTATAAACAGATGCTGCTGCTGTCACCACCATGGTCACCCTGGGCTTCAGCCAAATTGCATGCACTCCACTTTCACCCACGTCCCACAGAGTTCCCCCACTGAACTTCCATTATGCTGTTCTTGGTGTATTTGGTAGAAAAGTTGGAAAATAGCCACAGCTACCAAAGATTCAGCCCCCTGATGACTTAATAGGCCTAGTCTGTGCCTGGAGTAGCCCATGCCATACTCCATTCCACTCCCAGCCCAGTGCAATATTCTCTTCCTGTCAGCCTGCCAAGGTGTCTTAGGCTGGAGGTTTTTGTTTTTTTTTTACACTGTCATTTTGTAGGTTCTGCCAATCTAGAATTTGTTTAGAGTTCTTTTTTACTGTTATTTGGAGGGGTTTGTGGGCAAGGTCAAGCAAGGGTCTGCTTTTACTCCACCACCTTTGCTCCACCTCTGATAAAATTCACATTGTCTTATAATTTTTTTGTTAATTAAGAACCATAACCCCTTTGAACTTTCTCCAGTAATTAATTGATGCCAAATCTCCCAATGTGTCTTGGAAAACTAATTGAATATTACTGTTGTGGTTAAATGATATTTCATAGTTACATGTTAAAAGTATATGAAAAGGGACTGAAATTTTCAGTTTTGTGCAATGCAAACTCACATCTTTTTATTTTGCCACCATTACATTAATATGTGTGAAGTATATAATATGCCTTTATTTGCTTTTTTAATGAATAAGATAATAGCATTTAGGACTTAAAGGGACTTTTGAGGCATTATTTTCAACTGGCTTATTTCACAAATCTAGCAATGGAGGTACAGAAAAGATAAGTGACCTACTGGGATCTGAAACCATCTTTGTGATTTCCAATCTAGTGATACTTTAAATTACTATAGTTTTGTACATGTTACACTGGTTATATGGCAAATATCTCTAAAATGAAAGAAATATACACCGGATAAAAAAGTAAGAAAAAAACATCCAGGAAAATCTTTGTGCCTCACTCTTAGTATTTCCATAGCATTTGAATACATTATATAGTTTTAAAAAGATAAAAACATTCAAAATAATATCCAAACATAAAATTTGAACTTCTCCTCTTTTAATGAGCAATCTGGGATACTAATTAAAACAAATACCCCCAGAACCTAAGTTTACCGTTACTGCTCCCACCACTATAGTATTGATTAAAAAAATATGATTGTAAACACTATACTTGAAATTTAAGAGTTCTTAGTTTAGGAATTTAGGTAAGAGGACACTGTAACTTCATAAACTTAAATATTAAGCATGCAATTTGATAATATACTGATCTTATAAAATCTTACATTCAAACAAGAAAAAACTTTATTACTTCACTACTTTTAAAGATAATGGTTATCCTTAATTCACACTTTATTTTTCTATCTGATTATGCTCCTGTGAAACCATAAATATGCCACAGAGTATCCATCTAATGACTTAGGGATGACTGTGCAGGTTCTCTGCTTGTCATTGGGGCATGCCAGTGGAAAAGATAGGCTGTTCATATTTTATTCTTACCATTAGACTGTATGCATTATTTCCCAGTGATTCATCTCTTTGAATGTATTATACCCTTGTAAATTATTTATTTATTTATTATCATACCTACCCTGCACTCTCCATTGCCCTTTGGGTAACTCACATCTTTAATTTTATGGATACCTTGGTATTTTATAACTTGAAGTCATATATAATTATTACAAGAATATTTGTTATTAAAAAGGTAGACCTATAATTCAGGAAGAAACATTGGGTTATTAATGTCAATAGCCAATGGCCACCAAATTTGCATCCATCTTTCTGCTCCATTCTGGGCCTAACTCACTTGCAACCTACAGTCTTAATACAAGATGTATGCACACATTGACAAGATCCAAGGATGAAATGTTCAGTTGCATACCATATTGTCAAAGGTAGTTATCAAGATCAAAGGATGTTTGTGAATATAAATTTTTATGTTTATATCTACACACATACACTCATAAATATCTATATAGCTATATATGTGTCATGTAAAAAAATATATATATATGTACTATATATATGTATATATATTCACAAAGCTCAGTCTCTGTGTGTGTGTGTATATATATGTATATATTAATACATTTATATATGTAGTATAATATGTATATGACTCATGAAAGGCTTCATGTATAAAGTAGCACTTGAGCTGAATTTTAGTGGAAACCTGGGATTCCAGATGGCAGCAGGGAAGAAAGAGTGCATTCTAGGCACAGGGAACAGCTAGTATAAAGACATAGAGAGAGATGAAAGAGAGTGTTTCCTATGGAAAAATATCAAATTATTCTATTAAACAGGAAAATGATGTGATATACATACATATACACATGCATACACTTATATACATACACATATATACACATACATATACATACATTCATATGTATATCTATATAATCAGGAGGTAAGGGTAGTAAAGAGGCAAATTATGAAGAGTTTTACATTCCCTACAAAAGAGGTTATCTTATTCTACAGGTAAACTGGTAGTTAATGGATTTGCTTCAGTAAGAATATGACATGATCAGATCACAACTGTAGGAAAATACTTTTGGCAGTGAAATTGTGATTAAAAATGGGAGAACCTTTTGTCATGGATACTAAATATGAAGCTATTTTAATTGTTTCGGTGAGCAGAGGTTAGAATATGAATTAAGATTGTGGATATGGGTGATGATATATGTGATAAATGTTGTGAGGGTAGAAATGGAATGATCTGGTCACTTGGATATTGTATGTGGTAGAAGTGAACAGTTGAGGATGACACTGATGTTATAAACCTGGATAACTGAAAATAATGGGAAGATGATTGTGCATTAAACAATAATAAGGAAGTTCAGAAGACAGTTGGGTTTTGGGGGAGAGATAATGAATTCTCTTTTGAAAACGTTGAGTTTAGGGGCAGCTAGGTGGCTCAGTGAGTAGAGCATTGGCCCTGGAGTCAGAAGGACCTGAGTTCAGATCCGGCCTCAGACACAATGCACACAAACAAAAACCTAGCCGTGTGACCTTGGGCAAGCTACTTAACCCCAACTGCCCTCCAAAATGCAAAAAAAAAAAAGAAAAAGAAAACTTTGTGTTTGAAGTGACTGTAGGATATCTGGATTGAAATGTCTAACATGTTGATATGAAATTTGAATTTAAGAAAGTGACTGGGATCAGACACAATGCATAGAAAGAATAATTGAAGCTATGGGAACTGATGAAGTTAACAAGTGAAATGGCATAAAGGAAAAAGTGAATTGGGACTAGAAGAGAGCCTTGAGGTATACCTACACTTTGTGAGTGATGTGAATTGTCATTACAAATAATAATATTTAATATTTATTTAACACTTTACTATGTATAATTTTTACTATGCATTTCATAATCATTACATGAAACACTTCTCATGAGAACTCTGGGAGGTGTTGTTGTTGTTGTTCAATTGTTTTTAATTGCATCCAACTCTTCCTGATCCCATTTGGTGTTTTGCCATTTTACAGACAAGGAAACTAAGGTAAACAGACTTGCTTAGGGTGGCACAATTAGCTAAATGTCTGAGGTTAGGTTAGAAGTCCAGAAAATGAGTCTTCCTTACTCCAGGACCAACACTATATCCATTGTGCCATATATCTGTTTGTAATGGTAATTTAGCAAAGGAAAATGAAAAGGACTTCTCATGTTAGTATAACCAAGAAAGAACAGGGTCATGAAAGGAAAAACAAAGCAAAACAACAACAGAGAGAAGGATAATCCAAGAGGAAAAAATGTTTTATGATGTCAAATGCTGCATTAAGTCAAGAAGTAGGAAGATTATGAAAACACATTAAAATTAGCGATTAAGAGATCACCTGTAATTTCAGAGAGTGCAGTTTTTACTTGAATGATGACACTAGAAGCCTAATTCCAAAGTGTTCATTTGACAATGCTTTTTTTTTAAAACAATTGATTTTGAATATGATTTCCAATTATATTACACAAGAATTATCATTACTGGAATATCACAATCTTTAATTAATATAATATGAAATCACTGAGACTAACAAAGTGTTACATCTATGGATGGTGACAAGACCAATAATTTCACTGGTATCAGGAATTCACTTTACCAACTTCAGGTTGGTATTTTCTCTGCAAATTATATATCATCTTAGAAAGTTGTCTAGAGCAGTAGGTGGAATTAGGTTACATAGATGAAAGACTTTGTTATTCAGTGTGATCTTACATTATATTAATTAAAGATTGTGATGTGTTGGTAATGAGAATTCTTTTAGAATATAATTGGGTAATCACACTCAAAGTCAATTCTCCTTTTAAAGGAAGCATTGCCAATTTCCATCACCAAACTTCACAGGAAAACTAAGCAGCCTAAGACCTTCAAAGATAATTTATATATCATATAGAGTCACAGGTATATAACAGATTTTTAAGAAAGAGAGAAACAAGTAAATATTTTACTTAAACTATGATGAGTCAGTTTTACATTTGCTTTGCTCTAAAAGTAACCATTATCACAACTACTCTACAAAGCTTTTACATTTTTATTCTATGAGCCATTTTTCCACTGAGTTACCTAGCCACCTACTTATCAGGTTATTTTCTTTAAAATAGAGGAGAAATAAATTTATAAAAGGAATAAAAACAATGAAAAGGGATGCTAAAATTATTTTTAATCACACAATAAAATGGCATAAAAAATCTCTCCTAGACCTCTGAGTCATCTTCTTATGCAATCTCCTTCTCCTAATTTCCCTTTACTATTGAGGAATCTTCATCTTCCCAGTGCTCTAGGTCCTCAACATGAATGATACTCTTTATTCCTCAATTCCTCTTATTCTCCAAATCCAATTAGATGTTAGGTCCTGTCATTACTACCTGCCACTGCTACATTTCACCTGATCACTATATTTCAATAAAATTAATTTCCTTTGCAATCCTTTGTATTATATTGTAGGCAAAAAACATTCTGAGAATCAATCTAATTGACTGTTCACTTACTAATTTAATTTCATTTGCTTAGGGTTTTCCCTTCTGTAATTTCATATGATTTATAAGATATAAATATGAAGACTTTGTAGAGTGATTGAGATAGTGATTAATTTCAGAGCAGAGTAAATTTAACACTGATTATGATAGTTTAGTAAACTATGTTTCCCTCTCTCTTTAATAAAATCTGTTGTATACTTGGGACTCTATATACCATCTATATTATATCTATATTATATCTGAAGGTCTTAAGTTGATTGCTTTTCCCATGTGGTTGTGTAATTGACCACTGAGAATATGCCTTTTAAAAGGAGAATTGACTTTGAATATGTTTTCCTAATTATATACCATAACAATTCTTATTACCAACATATCACGAGCTTTAATTAATATAGTACAAAATAACACTGACTAGTAAAGTTTTCCATCTATGGATAATGACATTAGCAGTAATTTCACTATCAGGAATTTGCTTTACCAACCATAGGTGGAAACCTATTCTATAAATTATATATCATGGTTGAAAGATGCCTAGGGCACTAAGAAGTTAACTGACCTTCACGAGATCACATAGCCAGTATGTGTTAAAGGTGGAACTTAAAAAACAAAAACAACAACAACAAAAAAACAACAACTCTATTCACTTACCACACAGCTTTTCAGCCTTTCATCTCTAATTTCTCATCCCCAGCTGCCTATTAGACATCTTGAACTGGATGTGTTACAGACATCTTAAATTCAATAGGTCTAAAAGGGAATTTGTTATCCACCCCTCCCCCCACAAAGAAACTTTTCCCTCTTCCTAACTTCCATATTACTGCTGAGGGATATATCACCTTCTCAGGCAATATAGATGGGACTCTCGACTCCTTCAATTTCTCTTCCTCTCCAAATCCAGATTTTAAATTCTATCATTTCTCTTTTTATAATATGTCTTTTGAAAACTGTATTACAAAGCAATTAATTTCCATTGTAATCTGTATATTTTATTTTATGTATAATAATTCTGAGAATTAAACAAATACTTTATTAACTTCTGATTTACATCATTCATTTCCACCAGATTTTGAGTTACAATTCTTTTCCCCCCTCTTTTTCCCCTACCCACACTCCCAGAATAGCAGTCCCACAAGATATTGCTCCCTCCAATCTGCTCTCTCCCCTATCTTCTCCCACACCCCATTCGATTTTTCCATTAGAGGAAGGTGAATCTCTGTGTCCCAATGCCTGCACATCTTATCTCCCAATTACAAGCAAAACAGTATTAATAATAGTATTTATATATATTTGAAACATTTAGTCTTAAAACCTCGAACTTCAGATCCATTTCCTTCCTCTCCTGTCACCCATTCCCTCTGGGAACATAAGTAATTCAGTATATGTTGTACATGTCTAACTATGCTAAACGTTACCATAGTAGATATATTGTACAAGGCAGCTTATAATTCCCTCCCACCCATCCCACCCCCAACCTGGTCCATTCCCTACTTTGATCCTGTCCCTCTTCAAGAGTGGGTACTTCCAACCTCCCCTCCCCCCAAGAATGCCCTCCCATCCATCAACCCTCCTCTCATCCCCCTTCCCCCTATTCTGCTGCAGGTTGGGATATCCCATTTAGTATGTATGTCATTCACTCCCAGAACCAAATTCAATGAGCATGTGGTTTTGTCTTTTGGCCTTCCTATTCTTCCCCCCCCTTACAACCACTTCCCCTTGCTTCTTCTACATGAGATAGTTTTCCCTACCCTCTCTCTCCCCATCTCCCCATGCGATGTTCCTCTCTCACCTCATAATTTCACCCCTTAAGTATCATCCCTTCCCAACAAATTAAACCTGTGCCCTCTATCCATGTATAACTGTAAATGTATATACACACATTCACATATATATATATATACATATTTATATATATATATATATATATATATATATATATATATATATATATATATATATGACCATACACCCTTCTTCCATTATTTTCATACTGAGAATGATTTCATCATTCACAGTTACTGTTTTTCCATATAGGAATGTAAATAGTTTAACTTTGATAAGTTCCTTTTGATTTCTTTTTCCCTGATTACCTTCCCAGGCATCTCTTGGTTCTTGTGCCTGGATGTCAAATTTTCAATTCAACTCTGTTTTTTTTTCCTCAAGAATGCTTGAAAGTTCTCTATTCCACTGAATGACCATATTTCCCCCTGAAACAAAATACTCAGTTTTGCTGGGTAGGTGACCCTTGGGTTCATTCCCAGCTCTTTTGCCCTCTGGAATATCATATGCCATGCCCTTCAATCCCTCACTGTAGAAGCTGCCAGGTCCTGTGATATTCTGATTGGGTTTCCACAATATTGAAATTGCTTCTTCCTGGCTGCTTGTAGTATTTTCTCCTTGATCTGGGGATTCTGGAACCTGGCTATAATATTCCTGGGAGTTTTCTTTTTGGGATCTTTTTCATGAGGTGATCTCTGGATTCTTTCAACCTTTATTTTGCCCTCTGGATCTAAAAGAGAGAGCAGAGAGCGGGGAGCCAAGCACAGGTCCGCCTGAGATGTGGTTTTAGCCCCAGGGGGGCAGGGCCAGCAACTGGTTGGAGAGACCCCAGAACACCAGCAGCTCTGGCAATTCCAGAATTATCAACATAGACATGCCTAGTACAAAGTGAGAAGTTAGTGCCCTATGGAATTTGAGACCAGTATTTGGGGAATGCGTAGGCTTCCTCCCCTGGGGGCTAGGAGCCTCTGAGGAGACACACCACTTTGTAGTTTTCAGAGGCAGCTCCAGCTCCTGGCCTGCGAACTGTAGGGAGATCCAGCTATCAGTGTTGGGGGGGGGAATAGCTCTTGCTTTAAACAACCTGGATCTGAATTGTGATCTGGGATGGAGGTCATGGGTGGGTTTCCAGCTTGCCAGAAATGGAAGTTACCCCCCCCGCCACAAACATTCAGGACCAAAATTCCCCTATCTGGCAGCAAGGACATAGTGTTGCAACAAGCCCAAAAGTCAAGTAATTAAGTGTCAACATGCCAAGGCAAAGGAAACAAATTAAACAGAAATATTCAACCCTAGACTCCTACTATGTGGGCAAGGAGGGTTGAAGCATGGAGCGGGAAGAGGACTGTGAGGTCAGAATTCCTTTTCCAAAATCCCTGGGGGAAAACATGAGGTGGTTGTAGGCCATAGAGGACCTTAAGAATGACTTTAAAAATCAAATAAGAGAAGTGGAGGAAAAATTGAAAAGAGAAATGAGAAGGATGCAGGGAATGTATGAAATGAGGGTCAACAACCTGAATGAGGAAAACAACACCTTAAAAATAGATTACCTCAAATGACAAAGGAGGCCCAAAAGGGCAATGAAGAGAAATCAAAAATCTAAGATCTGGTTGGTAACATATTAGGCATTACAGATAAAGTTAGGGGACAATTAGAGGAGCAATAGATCTTCCAGTATTGCCTGAAATCATCACATGTGCATTAAGTTTTGTAATCTGTTCAAAGGTTCTTTGTTTATTTGTCTGACTTATTGTTCTCATATTTGTTGACACCGACAGTGTTGTTTGCTATAAAATATGCCAGGAAAAGAATAAATAAAATGTGGTAGATGAAAAGAAATGCTATACTATTACTTTTGCAATTATAAGTAAAATCTTTATGTTTGCATTTGTATAAGTGCATATATACATACATTTATATTCATATATACAGTATTACATAGATGTATATTTCGTGATATCTATAATGGTAATGGGATTTGAAGATCTTCCATGCCCCTTGTATTAGCAAGCTAACAGGTACTTGCACTTAGTTTCAAGTTAACAATTGTGTCATGTATTAAGAACCAGAACATGTGAATCCCACAGTAGGATGGACTTGTTGACATGACAGGAAGGGGTGGGGTAGGGAGGAACTAATACCATATATAAGGAGAGGCCCACCATGGAGAGGGAAGAGATTTGGAGAACAGAACTTGTGGTGGCAGAACTTCTGAGGGCCAGCAAGAACTTCTGCTGAGAACTGCCACTGAGAACTGCTGGGAAGGAGAATTGCTGGGAGAGAGAGCATGAAGGGTGAGCAGCTACCACGAGTGAGTAGAAGATGATCTTTGCTTGAGGGAGTGAGTGAGGAGAGGAGGATCTTTGCCTGAGAGAGTCTGTTTTGTTGTGAAGGTTTGGGAGCGTGGGTGTTCACTGCATTAACTATGTGTATAAACTTCATGATTACTGTAATGACTTTGACCTGGTTTTGGGACTCAGTTTCCTGGTACTTGAATAAAGTCTTTGGTTCTGTCCTCCAAAAAAAGATGGGGGGAATTAAATTCTCTAAATAAGAGATTATTGGCAACTCTGGAGAAAACAGTAATAATAGTTAAATGTCAATATTGGAAGTCCAACTGTAAAGTTTAGAGAAGAGAGTGAGAAGAAATCATGCAGAAGTACAGAGCATAGGAAGTTTATTTTGCAAGGAGCTTGGGTGAAGTAGGATCTAATGATCTTTTTGTTTTTGTGTTTGGTTTCCCAGTTTTTTTTTTTTTTGTTTTTGTTTTTGTTTTTTTGTTTGTTTGTTTTTTGGCTTGGCAACAAACGGAGTTGTTTTTAGGTAAAAGAGGAAAACATAGTGTATAGTGGGAAATTGAAAATAGTAGTAAAATATTTTGGAAAAGATAGAAAGTGACCAGATGAAGGGTGCATCTAGAGGAAATAACCAAGGCAATATGAAAGGCCATCTTATAATTGGAGACTGTAGTGAAGGAGAAATAGTGGAGAATTTACCAGAGGGATTCACACTTAGGTGAAAAAAGATGAATGGCTTGTTTTCCTTCCTTTCTTCCTTCCTTTCTTCCTTCCTTCCTTCCTTCTTTCCTTCCTTCCTTCCTACTTTCCTTTCTGAAAGATTGGTAGGCTATATAAATACACATATACATTTATGTATATGTATGTACATACATACACATATGTGTGTATATATGTATACAGATATATTGGCAAATAGAATTCATAAGACTTAGAAACTGATTGAATGTGTGGAATGAGGGAGAGGGAACAATGTAGGATGACCCTGAGGTTGCAAAGGTAGGTTCCTGGAAGAATGCTAAAATTCGTAAGATAAATAGGGAAGTTAAGTAATGGGGAGTAAAATGCCATTTGATTTTCATTTCTCAAGTGTCAGTCTACCTTTCTACGTCTTAGTTACCTTATCTATAAATGTGGAAATTAGTTTATGTAATTTCTAAGATTTCTTCTAACTCTAAAATGTTATCATTAATTTCATCTCAATTTAAGGCAGTAACATGGTATATTTGAAAGATTTGACATCAGAGAAGCTAGGGTCTTTCCCACTTTTGATATTTGCTATTTATGTGACCTTTGAAAAGTCACTTTAACTCTCCTGAAATAAGTTTCTCCAATTATAAAATGGTGGGTTTGAATTATGTGCTCTTAAAGGTCCCTTCCATTTCTGAACTGATGATCTTCAGATTCCATGATGTACAGGCAATAATCGAAAATCAATTGAATACAATTTGAATACAAAAAAGAAACATTCTAAAAAATCTATTATTGAAAATTACATATGAACATGTAAATTCTATATTAAAATATATGCAAAGCAAAAACAATGTGATTTTGGGAGAAAGCATTTGAACCTAGGGCGAATAGGAAAGGTCTCTTGTGAGTGACAACACTTGAAAAAGTGCCAACACATAAAATGCTTCTAAATATATGAGTGCACTGATTTGTAAGCATGTGGCCATGTAAGGACTGGCATATCCTAATATGAATGATACTCATGCTGGCAAAACTATGAGGGCTTGAATGAACTCATCCATAAAATGGAGAAGTTAGTATAATGTTGCATTTTAGGGGTTTTTATTGTATTAATTTATAAGAAACAAAACTACTTTAAAATGATATGGAACAAGAAATGAAATCTGAAGATATGATGAAGAAAGGGGAGTTGGAGCCAATAAAATATCCCATTGACGTCAGCCTGTCAGACCAACAGGAAAAGTTCATTGTACCAAGGTGGGAACTGGGCATAGTCCCATGTGAGCCACACTGGCCCAAACCCATGGCATAGACTGGCCAGAGCAGACTTTAGGAGAGTGAATTACATGGCAACTGTGGTCGCTTTCCAGACTTCTCAAACCATAAACACCAAATAAAAAGTGAAAGGTCAGTAGGGAATTCAGTTGGAACTGGGTGAGAGGAGTGTGGGCAGATCTATGTTCCTGGGGAGACAGAGGTGGCAGCAGTATAGCAGCTGAGGCTCCTGGCACATGGCTGAATTCAGATCTCTTGCCCTGCAGATCAGAGCGGTACTAAGTAACCATTCAGAGGGCAATTGCTCTTGCTATGACCTGCTTGGATCTAGGTCAGAGTCTTGTTGGTGGTCCTGGGGTGAGGAACACTAGCATACCAGAAATTGTGGTGGATGTAGAGAGGGAACCCTCTTTATAGCTCTTACAATATCTCTGATAACAATTGCAAAACCCCCAGAAATTTGGGACACAACCTTCTCCACCTTGGAAGCAGAGATCTACAGGGGAAATGTAATGGCAAGAAAAAGGAAAGTAGTTAACACCTTGTTTCAGCTATTTAATTAACACAGAAGTAGTTAACACCTTGTTTCAGTTCATGATTGTATCAAATATTAAGATCCAGAACTTGTGAATCCCACAAAGTATGAACCCTAGAACATGTGAACTCCTAGAGTAGGAAGGGGGGGAGCTAATGACCATATACCAGGAGGGGCCCAGGTTGGAGAGAGCAGAACTGAGAGGGGAGGGAGTAGAAACAGCACTTCCAAAGTGCTCTCCTCCCAGACCACTTCCAAACCATGTAAAAATGGACTCTGAACAACTTCTGGAGCCCCAGAACCCACAGAACTACACAGAGAAAATAACCTCTCTCTGAGGACAGCCCAGCAGCCCTGCAGGGAGTGGCCAGCACAGAGCTCTGGGAGCCTACAGCATAGCTCACAGGGAGCCAAAAACAGGTCCGGGTGAGTCTTGGTGTTAGCCCCAGTGCGGCCAGGCCAGCAGCCAGATGGAGGGACCCCAGAATGCCAGCAGCTGTGACGATTCCAGAATGATCAACACAGACACAGCTAGGACAAAATGAGAGGTTAGTGCCCTATGAACTTTGGGACCAGTATTCGAGGAACATGTTGCCTTCCTAATCTAGGAAGCAGCTGAGGAGCCATGACACAAAAGGCATTTTGCACCTTCAGTGGCAGCTTCAGCTCCTGGCCTCTGAACTGTAGGGTGATCCAGCTGTCAGTCTTGGGGGTTAATCACTCTTGCTTTAACCTGCTAGGATCTGGATTGTGATCTGGCGGGGTGGCCTGGGGTGGTTATCCAACTTGCCAGAGTATGTGGAGGCTTTACAGAGGCCACCCAACTGTGGAAGTTCTGAAGTCTCCAACATTTGTGATGGAAGCGCCCCTATCTGGTGGCAGAGTCCTACTGTGCCAAAAAGTCCAAAAGTCAAGTAATTAAGTGGCAACATGCCTAGGCAAAGGAAACAAAATAAACAGAAAATGCAACATTAGACTCCCATTTTGGGAGCAAAGAGGATCAAAGCACAGAACAGTCAGAGGACTGTGAGATCAGAAATCCTGCCCCAAAATCCACAAAGCAAAATATGAGTGGGTTACAGGCCATAGAGAACCTTAAGAAGGATTTTAAAAATCAAATAAGAGAAGTGGAGGAAAAATAGGGAAGATAAATGAGAAGGACGCAGGAAAAGTATGAAATGAGGGTCAACTGACTGACTGAGGGAAATAACACCTTAAAAATAGACTACCTCAAATGGCAAAGGAGATCCAAAGGGACAATGAGGAGAAAAATGCCTTAAACAGTCGAATTTGCCAGATGGAAAAAGAATCTCAAAAGCTCACTGAGGAGACTCATTCCTTCAGAGTTAGACTGGAGCAAATGGAAGGTAATGACTTTATGAGAAATCAAGATTCTGTTAAACAGATCCAAACAAATGAAAGAATAGAAGACAATGTGAAATATCTCATGGGAAGAACCACTGACCTGGAAAATAGATCCAGGAGAGACAATCTAAAATTATTGGACAATCTGAAAGCCATGATCAAAGTAAGAACATAGAAAACACCTTTTGAGAAATTCTCAAGGAAAATTGCCCCGATGTTTTAGACCCAGAGGGTGAAATAGAGGTTGAACGAATCCACAGACCTTCTTCTGAAAAAGATCCCAAAAAGAAAACTCCCAGGAATATTATAGCCAGGTTCCAGAATTCCAAGATCAAGGAGAAATTACTCCAAGCAGCCAGGAAGAAATAATTTCAATATTGTGGAAACACAATCAGATGACCAGAGGACCTGGCAGATTCTACACTGAGAGATTGAAGGCCATGGAATATGATATTTCATAGGGCAAAAGAGCTGGGATTAAAACCAAGAATCACCTACCCATCAAAACTGAGTATTTTGTTTCAGGGGAATAGGAGACTTTCAAGCATTCTTGAGGAAACAACCAGAATTGAAAAGAAAATTTGACATTGAGACACAAGAAGGAAGAGATGCTTGAGAAGGTAATCAGGGAAAAAAAATCAAAAGGAACTTATCAAAGTTGAATTATTTACTTTCTTACATGGAAAAGCAATAACTGTGACTGATGAAACATTTCTCAGTATGAAAATCAGTGAAGAATGGTATATGGGCATATGAATACATAGGTGAATGTGTGTATATATGTTTATAGTTATACATGGATAGAGGGCACATGTTGAATTAGGTGGGTGGGAAGGGATGATACTTAAGGGGTGAAGTTAGGAGGTGAGAGACGAAAGTGGCAAGAGGAGATGGGGATAGACAGGGTAGGGTAAACTCTCTCATGTAGAAGAAGCAAGGGGAAGTGGTTGCAGGGGAGGGGAAGAACAGGAAGGCAAAAGGGTTAAACCATATTCTCATTAAATTTGGCTCAGGGAGAAAATGACATACATACTAAATGGGATATCTCACCCTGCAGGAGAGTATGGGGAAGGTGGATGAGAAGGGGGATGATGGAGGGGAGGGCATTCTGGGGGGAGGGGAGCTTGGAAGTATCCACTTTCATAGAGGGACAGGATCAAAGTAGGGAATGGACCAGGTGGGGGGTGGGATGTGTGGGAGGGAAATATAATCAGTCTTTTTCAATATATCTACTATGGTAATGTTTTGCTTAGCTATATCTTATAAGCTATGCTTATCTTCCCAGAGGGAATAGGTGACGAGGGAGGAAGGGAATGGATCTGAAATTCGAAGTTTTTAAATTAAATATTTCAATTATATATAAATACCATTATCAATACTATTTTGCATGGAATTTGGAGATAAGATGTTCAGGCATGTGGGCACAGAGATTCACCTTGCCCTAATGGAAAATTTGAAGGTGCTATCGGAGAAGATATGGGAGAGAGAAGATTGGATGAGGGGATATCTTGTGGGACTGCTATTCTGGGGTTGTGGGTAGGTGAAAATGGGGGAAATATTCTAACTCAAAATCTGGTGGAAATGAATGATGTAAATTAGAAGTTAATAAAGCATTTCTTAAAAAAAAAAGAACTGAGTAGGGAGCTCTGACTCTGGAGAGGCAAAGGACTTGTGGTTTCCTGGCAGTCTATGTTTTTCTGTTCTGTTTGTGTTGATGTTTGCTCATGATACTTTCTACATAAACCTTGGGACATTACTTGAGGCTCTTGGGCAGGCAGATAGTGAATTGATGATAGTGCCCAGTGATGTGTATGGATGCTGTTTTGGCTCTTTTGCTCTTTATCTTCCCAGAAATAGAAACTGTGAAGGACTTGAGGTGGACTGGACAATGTGAGATTCAGTATGTAATGGGAACTGGACAAGGAACTAGATGAAGAACTGTACAAGGTGATGGACAAGGAACTGGGAGATGCCTGCCTTTGAACAGAGGTAACAGTTGTGTAGATTTGGCCAGCGGCTAGGTCCATGGAAGTGGAACCATGGAAGCTGACATCCAGCCTAGAGACAAGATGAAAGAAATCTTTACTTGCATACTGTGTATTGACTGAGAATATTATGATTTACTGTGACCTAGGGGTGGAGAACATTAACCTTTGTACTTTGTGTTCATAAAGGAGACAAGCCTCCTTAAGGATGATTGCATTAAGGACTTAGTAAATGATTGAATCTCTAAATGAATACTATCTTTTGCTCATAACAATGTAACCATTTTGTTGAAAGCTAAGTATCCATTTTAGTGATAAGCTGTTACATTATAAAATTGTGAATACTGTACTTTGATTTCTGTGAATGTTTTGCCTTAATTTACTGCAGAATAGAGAGTTCACTATACTATATAACCAGAACCTTGAAGCTGTTCCCAGCAGCAGTCCTCTGGAAAACTTCTTGTGCTTACCTTTATAGCAAATAGCTCAAAAACCAAGTACCTGGCTGGCAATATGAGTAAATAGAGGAAGCAAAATCAAACCATAGAATCTTGTTGGGTATGAAGACGATCAAAACGTGGAACTAGAAGAAGTCAACAAAGTAAAAACTAATGCATCATAAAGCTCCAAGAAAAATATGAATTGTTTTTTACCCATGGAGGAGCTTAAAGGGGGGGGGGTTGAAAATCAAGTAAGAGAAGTAGAGGAAAAATTGGGAGGATGCATAAGAATGATACAAGAAAATCATGAAAAGTGAGTCAACAGTCTGCTTCAGGAGACCCAAAAAATACTGAAGAAAAAACAAACAACTTAAAATATAGACTAACAGAGGCCAGCTAGGTGGTATAGTGAATAGAGCACTGGCCCTGGAGTCAAGAGGACTTGAGTTCAAATCCAGTCTCAGGCCCTTAACAATTACTAGCCCTGTGATCTTGAGCAAGTAACTTATCCCCAATTGCCCTCCCTTCCAGGCTGCAAAAAAAAAAAAAAAAAGACTAAATGAAAGGGCAAAAGAGGCCCAAAAAGCCAATGAGGAAAACAATGCCTTAGAAAATTGAATTGGCCAGATGGAAAAGTAATTTCAAAAACTCACTCAAGAGAATAATTCCTTAAAAATTAGATTGGAGCAATTGAAAGCTAATGACTTTATCAGAAATCAAGATACTATAAAACAGATCCCACACAAAAATGAAAAAAAAAAAATAGAAGGCAATGTGCAATATCTCCTAGGAAAAACCACTGACTTGGAAAATAGATCTAAGAGAGATAATTTAAAAAATTATTGATCTACCTGGAAGCCATGATGAAAAAAGAGCCTAGACATCATCCTTCAAGAAATTCTCAGGGCGGGGCCAAGATGGCGGAGTAGAAACAGCTCATCCAAGCCACTTTGGCCCCAGATTCCCCCCAAACTATGTAAAAGGGGACTCTGAACAACTTCTGGAGCCCCAGCACCCACAGAACGACACAGAGAAGCTAACCTCCCGCTGAGGACAGCCCAGCAGCCCTGCAGGAAGGACCAGCACAGCATTCTGGGAGCGGGCAGCACGCAACTCGCAGAGTGCAGGAAGCAGAGCTGAGCGGAACCCAGGTCTGTGTGAGCCAAGGTTTTAGCCCCAGGGCGGCAGGGCCAGCAGCCAGCTGGAGGAACCCCAGAACACCAGCAGCTGTGGCGACTCCAACCAGGAAGAAACAATTTCAATATTGTGGAAACACAATCAGAATAGCCCAGGAACTGGCAGCTTCTACACTGAGGGATCGAAGGGCATGGAATATGATATTCCAGAGGGCAAAAGAACCGGGAATGAACCCAAGGGTCACCTACCCAGCAAAACTGAGTATTTTGTTTCAGGGGAAAATATGTTCATTCAGTGGAATAGAGGACTTTCAAGCATTCTTGAGGAAAAAAACAGAGTTGAATAGAAAATTTGACATCCAGACACAAGAAGCAAGAGATGTCTGAGAAGGTAATCAGGGAAAAGAAATCAAAAGGAACTTATCAAAGTTGAACTATTTACACTCCTATATGGAAAAACAATAACTGTGAGGGATGATATCTTTCTCACTATGAAAATAATGGAAGAAGGGTGTGTGGTCATATGAATACATATGTGAATGTGTGTGTATATGGATAGAGGGCATAGGTTGAATTTGTTGGGAAGGGAGAATACTGAAGGGATGAAATTATGAGGTGAGGGAGGAAAGTGGCAAGAGGAGATGGGGAAAGACAGGGTAGGGTAAACTATCTCATGTAGAAGAAGAAAGGGGAAGTGGTTGCAAGGGAGGGGGAGAATAGGAAGGGAAAAAAAAAGGCAAATCCACATTCTCATTGAATTTGGTTCAGGGAGAGAATGACATACATACTAAATGGGATATCTCAACCTGCTGCAGAACAAGGGGAAGGGGGATGAGAAGGGATGATTGATGGGGGGGGGGCATCCTTGGGGGGAGGGGAGGTTAGAAGTACCCACTATAGAAGAGGGACAGGATCATGTAGGGAATGGACCAGGTGGGGGGTGGGATGAGTGGGAGGGAATTATAAGCAGCCTTGTACAATATATCTATTATGATAATGTTTTGCACAGCTAGACATGTACAACATATACTGAATTACTTATCTCCCCAGAGGGAATGGGTGACAAGGGAGGAAGGAAATGGATCTGAAATTCGAGGTCTTAAGATTACATGTTTCAAATATATATAAATACTATTATTAATACTCTTTTGCTTATATTTGGGAGATAAGATGTGCAGGCATTGGGACACAAAGATTCACCTTCCTCTAATGGAAAAGTCGAAGGGGGTATGGGAGAAGGTATGGGAGAGAGCAGATTGGAGGAAGCGATATCTTGTGGGACTGCTATTCTGGGAGGTTGGGTAAGGGAATAACGGGGGGGAAATGATTGTAACTCAAAATCTGGCAGAAATGAATGATGTAAAACAGAAGTTAATAAAGAATTTAGAAGCAAAGAAAAAAAAAAGAAATTCTCAAGGAAAATTGCACTGATATTCTAGAACCAGAGGGCAGAAAAGAAATTGAAAGAATTTCCTGATCATCTCATGAAAAAGCTTCCCAAAAGGAATCTCCTACGGATATTATAGCCATATTCCGGATTTCCCAGGTCAAGGAGAAAATATTACAAGGAATCAGGAAGAAACAATTTGAGTATTATGGAAGCACAGTCAGGACAACACAAAATCTAGTATGATATTCCAGAGGTCAAAGGAGCTAGTATTAAAATCAAGAATCACCTTCCCAGATAAACTAAGAATAATATTTTAGGGTAAAATATGGATATTCAATGAAATAGAGGACTTTCAAACATTCTTAAATAAAAAACCAAAGCTGAACAGAAATTTTGACTTTCAAATACAAGAAGCAAGAGAAACATGTGAAGGTAAACATGGAAAATAAATCATAAGGAATTTACTAAAGTTGAATTATTTTCATTCCTATGTGGAAAATGATAATTGTAACTTATGAGACTTTTCTCAGTATGAGGATAGTTGGAGGGAATATACATATACATATATATATATAGTGTATATATAAAGTATATATACATGTATGTGTATTTATACATATACGTATATGTGTGTGCTTATGTGTATACATACATCTACATATATATGTATGTAAAGGAGGGTACATGTGTGTATAAATATATATCTGAATGTGTGTATATGTGTGTACATTTATACATAGACAGAGAGCACAGCATCAGTTGAATGGGAAGGGAAGATACCAAAAAAAAATAAAATTAAGAGATGAGAAGGGAGCATGTTGGGAGAAGGACAAAAGGAGAGATAGAATAGGGTAAATTATCTCATATAAAAGAAGCAGGAGAAAACTTTTATAATGCAGGGGAAGAGCAGGAAGGTGAAAGGGAATGAGTCAACCTTACTGTCTTTCAACTGGGCTTAAGGAGTGAATAACATAGAAACTCACTTGGGTATTTACCCTACAGGAAATTAGGGGGAAGGGGATAACAGGGGTGTGATAGAATGGAGGGTAGATTGGGGTAGAGGGGTATTAGAAGGAAATACTTTTGAAAAGGGATAGGGTAAAAAGAGAAAATAGAGTAAGTGGGGTCCAGGATAGGGTGGAGGGAAATGTACTTAGTCTTTCACAATATAATTATTATGGAACTGTTTTGTGTAACTAAACATGTGCAACATATATTGAATTGTATGTCTTCCCAGTGGGGGTGGATGAGGAGGGAAGAAGGTAAATAAACTAAAAATCAAAGTTTTAAAAACAAATCCTTAAAAAATTATTTTTACATGCAAATGGGAAATTAGATATACAGTCACTGGGTTATAAAAATCCATCTTGCCTTGTTAGAAAATAGTGGTTGGGTAGGATATAAGAAAGAACAGATTGGGGAAAGGGGAATTCAGTATGCTTGCTTACTTGGGATTTGGGGTAGGGAGAGACAGGGAGATAATTTGTAATTCAAAATCTTGTGGAAATGAAGGCTGAAAACTAAATTAGATAAATAGACAGATAGATAGATGGATAGATAAACAAATGAGTAAATGAATAAAGAGATAGATAAACAAAAATTAAAGTAGTAAATTCACTAGCACTCCTTTGGAGACATGCAAAGAATGTGGGAAATCCTATCTTAATATCCTGGGGCACCATCTTTGGAACAATACAGCACTGTTATGTCCCTTCAAATTCCAAACAATCTCTCAGGATTTCTCACTAGAACAAGAAGTCTCTGTGGCTTTACCAATGCTTATAGTTGTGGGACTGAGCATCATGTTACTTCATGAGCTTTCAAAGGCTAAGGAAACAATCAAGGATGATCTTTATTTATAGCTAAATTATGTTTCACTGCCACATGACTTTAAAGGCTATAGAAATCTTTCTTTCCCTACAGGAAAATAGAAGAGAAGGGGATAAGAGAAGTGGGGAAGGGTGATAGAAGGGAAGGCAGACTGGGGGAAGGGGCAATCAGAATGCATGCCATCTTGTGGGGGAGGAGCGTAGAGATGGAGAGAAATTTGGGACTCAAAATCTTGTGGAAGTGAATGTTGAAACTGAAAATAAATAAATTTTAAAAAATAATATTTTCTTGGTACAAATTTTCAACCAAGAAAAGTAAAAATCTAAAAACAAAATAATATCCTGTATCTGAATGATATCATGCCAATACTGTCATCTTTAGTATATAAAACAAATTAACTGAAATATGATAGCTCAATATGTTTTTATATTCTGTGCTTCAGAATTTTTCTCTCTACAAATGACAATTTTCAGTTTGTATGGCTGCCAATACAGTCCTTTCTATAGTTATGTAATTCGATCAATATTATGATTAAATTTTAGTAATCCATGTTGATTGATTATCACTCCCGATATGCTAAAATGTGATCTAACCATACTTTGTGATTATTTATATATTATTTTTGAAAATTAACCTTTTTTAAAATAAAAAATACAATCTCTTCCCATCAGTTCATAAATGTATTATCTTTTTTTAATTACAATTAAAGAGTAAAAGTAGTGTTGTTTTTAAAAATATATATCTTTAAATCTGGGTAAAACAGTCAATTAAATATACCTGTTTGTGAACCAACTATGTTTTGGAAACTATGGCAATAATGCATTTTATATAATATAGAAAGGTACAAGACATTTTAGAATTCACAAAGGGAAAATGAAGAAAATCTAATTCCCCATATATATATATATATATTATATATATATATAATTTATATATATATATATTATATACATAATTTATATATATATATATATATATATATATATATATATATATGTATAAAAGAGTCATAGAAGGTAGTTCAGTTCCCCGTCATCAGAGGTTTTCAACCAAAGATAGGATCATAATATACTCAGTCTATGATTGAGGAAATCCTTTTTCCAAGTATGGGTAGAATCAGATAGACAATGAGTTGCTTTTCCATTACAAAATTCTGGGAAATGAAAAGGACTTTAGTGTTCTGTTGGCTTTTACAATAGTGCCTGGATGTAGAGCTAATATAACAGATGGTAACAATGACTAGCAGAGAGGTAAAAGTATTTTCTAAGTGTCAGCACTTGGACTTGAACTCAAGTCTCTATATTCCAAATTTCATATTCTATCAGCTACAGCATTTATTGAAAACCAATATACACTTGTTGGTACTTTCTCTCACTTCAAATTACCTTGTATTTACTTCTATGTTTGCTTTACTATGGGAAATATGATGTCAGATCCTTGTCTACACATAGCAGTATGTAAATTTAATTATAATAAAGGCCAGTTTTCATTTTTGTCTTTATATCCTTATATAGGATAAATAATAAATATTTGTTAAATAAAATTGACATCACAATTTTTTTTTCATTTATTATTATATGTTGATAGTCTATTTTGTATGAGTGGTATGTGTGTGCGTGTGCGTGTGCGTGTGTGTGCTTGTGTGTATGTGTGTGTGTGAGTGTGTCCTAGATAGAGGAAAAAACTCAAGCTGTATGTAACAACCAGTGATACTAGAGATGATAATAGGGAAAACAAAACAAAATTTAAAAAAAATTGGAGAAATATTTTACTCATATATAACTTATAATTGCTGTAAAACCAACATAAATTCCTTTTTCCTGTCACACAGCTTCCTCAAAAGATATGGAAGGGTAGACTATATATTTTTCCCTTACCCACTGTCAAATACAAAGAAAACCATTACACAATATAATACCATAAATGACCATCCCATATGTTTTTGTAACATTTAAACATAGTCTTCTTTGTGTGGTATCCTCACTTTATGTTATGTTGTTCTTTGTCTTAGCACACAATTCTCTACACACACACACACACACACACACACACACACACACACACACACACACACACACACATATATATATATATATATATATATATATATATATATATATATATAGTATAAACACTCATGAATCTATGTATCTTAATTTAGCCATAAAAGTCTTATAGAATAAATAGAAAACCAATGCCTAACATCATAATTAATTTTATTTAGGAGAGATAAAGCACTGGGTAGGCCAAACATTGATAAATACAAAAAAATGAAATTGACTTCAAATAAGTAAGACTGGTAATCATTATTGGAATCATTTCCAAATAAACTATCTATATATAGTCAGAATATTTACATTTTGTAGTAAAGACCAAATCAACAGCAAATTGACAGACTATAAAGATGGGGAGAATATATGGTATGTAATTATATTTCCCATAGGAACTAATCAAAAAAGGTACAGAAAGTAAAAATTAAAGTAAAAAAAATACAGAAATTAAGCTAAAGGAAATAAAAAAGGTAATACTGTGACCATTTCTTTTGTGAAATGGGTCTGATGTAGAATAATCACCACAATGAAAAGACCCAAGGAAGAACTTAGAAACCACCTCACCCAGCATTATCATTCTCCTTGCCAAGTGAGAAATGCCAGATCTAATTTAAATTAGAAATTAATTTGTAAAACCTTGAAGAGAAGTATGAATGCCATGAGAATATGATCACTATCACTTTATAACACAATAGGAAAGAGAAAGAAAAGGCAACTTTCCCAAAGCCTGACATGTAACCTAAATTAAACCAGATAATTCCAAGAGTGATTCAGAGTGAAACTGTATGGGACACCAACTAGATAAATAATGGTAATGTTTTACAAATGAGATAGTATCATTGTCACTAATGATACTAATCATTGATACTAATGAATTAGAATAAAATGACTTGGCTGTCATTGGCCTTTACTACCATGTCTCTCTAATTAGCAAGATATTCAAATGTTTACTGGAAAAGAAGGAATCTGTATTCTTTAGAGCATCATGAGATTTTATAGTCAGCCTGAAATGAATTCAGAGGCTTTATCTTTTATTCTGTCCTTCAATAATACTTTCTTCCTCTATATATTTAAGAAATATTCATTAAATTTTGATTGACTAAATGAAAAAGACATTTATTAAGTATATACTAAATGCCAAAACACTGCTAAATACTGAGCATATAAGTACAAAAAATGACAGTATTCTGCCTCCAAGGAGCTTATATTCTAATAGAAGAGATTACATATATAAAAAGGTGGTGACCAAGGAAGAATGTTTTGAACTGGGAAGTCACAAGCAGGGTGAGTATAAAGCCAAACATGAGCAGCTTTCCAGAAGAATAGTGCTGTGAACAGATTTTCAAGGTTCTATTTATACAGTATGGTAAACACTCTACTTATTCAATAACAAATTAGAGCAAAACAAATTCAGAAAATCAAGGTACAATATTCACAGTTATAGCTTATTACAGATAATCAAAATGCACCATTCATAATGACTTATTACTAAAATGGCCACATAGTTTTCACCACAGTGGTCACATAGTTTTGAACAAAAGCAAAATAATTTAGTTAATCAATCACTCAGTACCTCAATCATTCAATCAATTCAATCATTCAATCATCCTTAAGGAGGCTTGCCTCCTTAAAGATCATGAAATACAAAAGTCAAAGTTCTCTACTCATGGGGCACACTAAGTTACAATATCAGTCACTACTCAGCACTCCCTTAAGGGGTAGTGTAAAAAACACAGGCCATCCACCCCTAAGTAACAAATAAGTTCCAATTTCAAGGTCATAAGTAAGTTACAACTTCAATCACTTACTGCAGAGTATCCATGGAGAGATATCTTCATCTTGACCCGAGGTAGGCTCTCAGATTCCATCGATCCCTTTCCATGGGCCCAGCTCCTGCCTGGATTCACCAAACTGTCACCTGGGTTCAAAGGCAGAAAGCTCCAAGCTCCTAGTACAGCATTCCGTGCAATCCCTGTTCCACACTGAACTCACAATGTCCTGTCCACCTTAAATCCTTCATGGTCTCTGTTCCTGGAGAGTCAAGGCTTAACAAAGCCACAAACAAACAAAATACCAGCACTTCAGTCATGCTTCCTCAGTCTTCTGCAGCTCCAGCTGGTCCTCAGAAGCCCTCAGCAGCTTGGCTGACCCTAAGACTCACAGAAGTTTCAGCTGTTTCCCAGAATCAAAATCACTTCATCCAGGTTCTCAAAATAAATATAATTTTCTCCAGCCTCGGCCTCTCTTTGTCAGCCTCCAGAACCTGGCTCAAGGAAGATCTGTCTGACAAGGAAGGGCCTTCTCTTAAAATACACAAACACACACACACACACACACACACACACACACACACACACACACACACGACATTAGCTCCTTCCTGTTTCATCCATTTCCTGTTTCAACCCCTTCCTGCTATGTCAGCCACAGGGGTTCATATCTTCTACCTCTCCAACAGAGGCCTGATTAATTACTAAGAGCTAAGAACCTGTCAGCTTGGCCAATAAAAAGGGATCAAATTACATTACTATTACAGTGTGTAGATCAATACAGCAAGGAACTGACATGTTCTTTCCAGGGACCATGATAAATTAGATTGGATGATATTTCTCATAGAAAGAAAAAGGAAATGGGGTTGGGAAGAAAAGAGGACAAATTTACAGATAGGACACAAAATAGAATGGATAAGCAGCATGATTTCAAGGGTCAAGGTTACAATTCATTTGTGCCTGCCCATCATGTCTAGCTATAAATTATGACAGCATATCAACCCAATATGTTCTCTACTCTATCTTGACATTTTTAGAGCAGAGAGAGCAAAGATGGGGTGGCCACATTTTTCAAACATCAAATGTATTCTTGCCAAAAAAACTATTTAATGGGCAATTCCACTGGGCAAGCACTCACATGGTGGTCAGAAAAAAACAATACAAACACACTTTCAAGGTCCCTCTAAAGAACATTTGAATTGGGCGGAGTCAAGATGGCGGAGTAGAAACAGCTCTTCCAAGCTACTCTGCCCCCAGATTCCCCCCAAACTATGTAAAAGGGTACTCTGAACAACTTCTGGAGCCCCAGCACCCATAGAACGACACAGAGAAGCTAACCTCCCGCTGAGGACAGCCCAGCAGCCCTGCAGGAAGGACCAGCGCAGCAGTCTGGGACCTGGCAGCGAGCAGGGAATGGACCAGGTGGGGGGTGAGATGAGTGGGAGGGAATTATAAGCAGCCTTGTACAATATATCTACTATGATAATGTTTTGCATAGCTAGACATGTACAACATATACCGAATTACTTATCTCCCAAGAGGGAATGGGTAACAAGGGAGGAAGGAAATGGATCTGAAATTTGAGGTTGTAACATTAAATGTTTCAAATATATATAAATACTATTGTTAATACTCTTTTGCTTGTAATAGGGAGATAAGATGTGCAGGCATTGGGACACAAAGATTCACCTTCCTCTAATGGAAAAGTCGATGGGGGTATGGGAGAAGGTATGGGAGAGAGCAGATTGGAGGAAGCGATATCTTGTGGGACTACTATTCTGGGAGGTTGGGTAGGGGAATAATGGGGGGAAAATGATTGTAACTCAAAATCTGGTGGAAATGAATGATGTAAAACAGAAGTTAATAAAGCATTTGTTTAAAAAAAAAGAACATTTGAATTGATTGAGTGACATAGGAGACCCCAGCACAGGACTGTCCAGCATGGCATGCCGTCATCAGAGAAGGTGCAGTTCTCTATGTACAAAACAAAAATGAAGTAGCTCAAAGGAAACATGATATGGGCAAATTTAGAAAATCCACCCCAAAGGCCCAAATGAATTATTTGTATACAAGCTCTGATAAAGCACTCGGAGCTTGTCTTCGTCTGATCAGCCACAGTTGGACACACTGTAATTTGACTCTATTTTGGTGATGTTATTTTGGTCCTCTTCTACAGTGAAGGCATTCTCCATCAACTTGGTTTTCTTTTTTGATTGTATGGGTAGAATTACCTTGCTTGAATTATTAAATTTGCCAGGAAGTTCTGCAGTATTTTTAATCTTGATTCAACTAGTATAATATTATCTACAATAGGGACATATGAAGAACCTTACCATCCATAAGTAATCCCTCTTTAGTTTGAACTCTGCATTATTTTAAGAGATCGTTAAATACTTTTATTGTTTATACTCTCCTTTTTTGTTCTTCACCTAATATTAATGATAAGAATTTTGTCAGATAAGATAATCTTTTTATATATTTTATGAAATTTTGTATAATTTTGAGATGACGTGCTAATTGATAATTAGCCTCCGTGATACATAAGCAACATCATGATATCTAGAAGAACGTCTATCTCTAAAATTTTGAAAATATGACCCCAGCTTCTCTCCACACTCTATTCCCACCCCTATATTCACCATAGAGGATTTATGGGAAATAATGGACAAAAATAATGCTAGATATAATATCTGCACCACTGGAGTGAATATTCACTTTGATAAATCACAGATTGATCAAGTAAGCAATCACAATAATCTGGAGTTCTGGTTCCCTTTTTAAGAGCTATATGTGGAAAAGAACTCTCCTTTCATTTGGGTATATATATATATATATATATATATATATATATATATATATATATATATATATATATATATATGTTCTTAGGGAATACTATTCAATTTCATATACCGAGGTTTTAAATTGGCCATAAATCTAGACTAAAGAAAAGATCTGAATCAAATTTCCCACTGCAGTAATGGGAAAACCCTGATTCCATTAAGTAGTATCCTTTTCCTTCATAGTATACTGTAGTTTTAATCCATACCTGTGGTATCAGTGGTACTACCTTAAGAAATTCCCTTCAAAGAGACAAATTCATTCAAAATTCACTATATGTGATTCTGCAACTTCCCATAGAATAATAGATGAAGTGTTGTGTTTAATATGAAGGGGAGAGTGGAATTTCTTCTAATTTGTTTGAAATTGACTAAAACTGGAACAGATATGCTGTGTATCTCATATCACCTCATTACATAATGAATTTCTCTCCTTTTAAGTTCATAGATTTTCTTGACAACAAACTTTACTTATTTATTTTTCAACAAATGCTTTATTAACTTCTGGTTTACATCATTCATGTCCACCAGATTTTGAGTAACAATTTTTTCGCCATTTTTCCCTTACCCACCATCCCAGAATAACAGTCCCACAAGATATCCCCTGATCCAATCTGCTCTCTCCCCTATCTTCTCCATAAGCCCTTTAACTTTTCCATTAGAGCAAGGTAGATCTCCATGCCCCAAAGCCTGCACATTTTATCTCCCAATTACATGAGAAATAGTATTAATAATAGTATTTGTATATATTTGAAACATTTAATTTTAAGACCTCGATTTTCAGATCCATTCTCCTCCTCTCTTGTCACCCATTCCCTCTGGGAAGATAAGTAATTCAGTGTGTGTTGTACATGTATAGCTATGCAAAACATTACCATAATAGACATATTTTAAAAGGCTGCTTATAATTCCCTCCCACCCATCCCACAACCCACCTGATACATTTCCTACTTTGATCCTGTCCCTCTTTGAAAGTGGGTACTCCCAACCTCCCCTCCCCCCAGAATGTCCTCCCCTTCATCACTCCCCCTCCCATCCCCCTTCCCCCTACTCTGCTGCAGGTTGGGATATCCCATTTAGTATGTATGTGATTCTCTCCCTGAGCCAAATTTAATGAGAATATGATTTTGCCTTCCTGTTCTTCCTATACCCTGTAGCCACTTCCCCTTGATACTTCTACATGAGATAGTTTACCCTACCCTGTCTCTCCCCATCTCCTCTTGCCACTTTCCTTTCTCACCTCATAATTTTACCCCTTAAGTATTCTCCCTTCCCAAAAATTCAACCTATGCCCTCTATCCATGTATAACTGTAAACATATACACACACATTCACATATGTATTCATATATCCATATACCCTTCTTCCATTATTTTCATAGTGAGAAAGGTTTCATAAGTCATAGTTATTATTTTTCCATGTAGGGATGTAAAAAGGTCAACTTTGATAAGTTCCTTTTTATTTCTTTTCCCTGATTACTTTCTCAAGCATCTCTTGCTTCTTGTGTCTGAATGTCAAATTTTCTATTCAACTCTGTTTTTTTTTTTCCTCAAGAATACTGGAAAGTCCTCTATCCCCCTGAATGACCATATTTTCCCCTGAAACAAGATACTCAGTTTTGCTGGGTAGGTGACCCTTGGCTTCAATCCTATCTCTTGTGCCCTCTGGAATACCATATTCCACGCCCTTCACTCCCTCAGTGTAGAAGCTGCCAGGTCCTGTGCTATTCTGATTTTGCTTCCACAATATTGAAATTGTTTCTTCCTGGCTGCTTGGAGTATTTTCTCCTTGATCTGGGAATTCTGGAACCTGGCTATAATATTCCTGGGAGTTTCCTTTTTGGGATCTTTTTCAGGAGGTGATCTGTGGATTCTTTCAACCTCTATTTTGCCCTCTGGGTCTAAAACATCAGGGCAATTTTCTTTGAGAATTTCTTGAAGGGTGATTTCTAGGTTCTTTCTTTGATCATGGCTTTCGGGTAGTCCAATAATTTTTAAATTATCTCTCCTGGATTTTTTTTCCAGGTCAGTGTTTTTCCCATGAGATATTTCCCATTGCCTTCTATTCTTTCATTTGTTTGGATCTGTTTAACAACATCTTCATTTCTCATAAAGTCATGAGCTTCCATTTGCTCCAGTCTAACTCTGAAGGAAAGAGTCTCCTCAGTGAGCTTTTGAGATTCTTTTTCCTTCTGGCAAGTTCGGCTTTTTAAGGCATTCTTTTCCTCACTGCCCTTTTGAGCCCCCTTTGCCATTTGAGTTAGTCTATTTTTAAGGTGTTGTTTTCCTAATTCAGGCTGTTGACTCTTTTCTCTTCCCAATTTTTCCTCCACTTCTCTTATTTGATTTCTCTATGGCCTGTAATCCACTCATATTTTTCTTTGGGGCTTTTGGAGCAGGATTTCTGACCTCACAGTCCTCCTCCTATTCTATGCTTTGTTCCTCTTTGACCACAAAATAGGAGTCTAATGTTGCATTTTCTGTTTATTGCGTTTCCTTTGCCTAGGCATGTTGCCACTTAATTACTTGACTTTTGGGCTTGTTGAGACAGTAGGACTCTGCCACCAGACAGGGGATCTTCCATCCCAATGTTGGGGTCTTCACAACTTCCGGTTCTGGCACACTGGATACCCACCCCATGGCCTCCACCTCAGACCACAATCCAGATCCACAGAGGTTAAAGCAAGAACGATTATCCTCCAAGACTGATCGCTAGATTTCCCTTCAGTTCACAAGCTAGGAGCTGGATCTGGCATTGATATTGTAAAACGGTATGTCTCCTCAGCAGCTTCTAGCCCTTAGGGGTGGAAACCTACACGTTCCCCAAATACCGGTCCCAAAGTCCATAGTGCACTCACCTCTCACTTTGTCTTAGGCATACCTGTGTTGATAATTCTGGAATCGCCACAGCTGTTGGTGTTGTGGGTCCCTCGTGTTGGCTGCTGGCCTGGCCACCCTGTGGCTAAAACCTTGGTTCAAGTGGACCTGGGCTAGGCTATCTGGCGTGCTGGCCTGTTAACTCCCAGAGCACTGTGCTGGCCTTTCCTGCCAGGCTGCTGGGCTGTCCTCAGCAGGAGGTTAGCTTTTCTGTGTAATACTGTGGGTGCTGGGGCTCCAGAAGTTTTTCAGAGTCCCCTTTTACATGGTTTGGAGGGAGAGCACCTTGGAAGTGCTGTTTCTACTCTGCCATCTTGGCTCTGCCCCCAGACAACAAACTTTATAATGGTTCTGGATAGTTTTTCATTGGCTTGTATGTTTTAATCTGCTTATAATCACAATGGCTTTCCATCAGCCTTTGGGATAACCACAACTTTCATTCTTTGCAAAATATATTTTATGGTCCATAGTATTGTAACATCTCCAGAAGAATATTCATATTAGAATATTAAGTTTACGCTAAAAAGATGGGCCCTTTTGAGAAAGATGTTTAGACTTATTCAAAGTGAGAGGTCATAGTGCCCTGTGTAGTTTGGGACTGGTTGGGAGAATGAGTTGACCTCTTTCTCTGGGAGTGAGAAGCCATGGATTAACCACAGCAAAGCCACCATGTTGCAGCTTCAGCTCCTGGCCTGCAAACTATAGGAGGATCTGGCGATCAGTATTGGGGAGTAATCTCTCTTGCTTTAACGTTCTTGTATCTGGTTTGTATTCTGGGGTGAGGTATCAGGGTATGTGACCAGCTTGGCAGAGCATGTGGAGGCTTCAGAGAGGGCACCCAACTAATATCTTCAACAGTTGAGAAAACACCAGTGTTTGGGACAGAAGCTCAGCTGGCTGGTGGAATAGTCCTACTGTGGGAACAAGCCCAAAAGTCAAGTAATTGAGTGGCAGCCTGCCTATGCAAAGGAAATAAAATTAACAGAAAAATCAACATTAGACTCCTACTTTGGAGGCAAAGAGGATAAAAGCATGGGACAGGAAGAGGACTGGGAGGTCAGAAATCCTGCTCTAAAAGCCCCAAATGAAAATATGAACTGGTTACAGGCCATAGAAGACCATAAGAAGCAGATAAGAGAGCAGCGGCAGCAGCGGTAGCAGCAAGGTGGAGGGGGAGGCGCAAACCCCTTTTTGAGCCAGCCAGAATTTCTGCTAAGGACTCTTGTTGGGGACTGCCAGGGACTGGAACTGCAGGGGACGGGTGCTTTTGGGAGCACGCTTCCTGGACGCTGAGCAGTTGCTGTGAGTGGGGAGAGAAGGACGTTTGCCTGAGAATACTGTTAACCAGGCAGGAGCCAAGAGGGCAGTAAGGAAGCTGCAACCTCGCTGAGCTCCTAGGTCAATAAGGCTCAAAGGGTGAATCTGAATGGAATCCGGAGTGACGGAGCCCACTGGAAGACGAAGTGTGGCAGAGTCCAGCCCAGGAGGTTGCCCAGTGTGTCGGGACTGGTCGAGCACAGAGTGTCTGGGGTCTGCACAGCTCAGACCTAAGAGCAGACAAGCAGACTACACCAAAGAGAGCAAAAGCCCCAGCCTGCAGACTTACTGAGGACAAATCACAGTCATCTCTCAGACGGGTAGGATCATTGGAGCCAGGTAGGGGAGTCGGGCCCCCAGTGGAGAGAGTGGCTTCCCCAGCTGCATTCGGCAACCAGCCTGGAAGTTTAGAAGCTGCCTGCTTGTACAATACAGGGGATGGAATGGCAAAGTAAATTCTAGCTGCTCTTTTCCTCCCATCCCTCCTTTCATGAAGCAGAAAACCCAAAGATAAGTCTCCCACCCAGATTGAAATCCCATGTTAATGGAAATAGCCCCAGGCTTGAGAGTCTCCAAGAAGGGGTGTAACTGAGACAGCCAGGAGTCTGAAGAGAAGAGAGGGTGGGGTTCCAACAAGCCCCACCTCACCTCACCAACAAAAGCCTACTTATAGCCAAGGGGTATAAAGGCAGAAATCTGAAGTGGTCAGATGCACCCATACCTACTCATCTACATCCCTCATTGACTTCCCTGACTTAGCCATAAAGTAGCCACCCAGAGGTTTTCATAGTCAAGGATCAGGCCCTAAACTCATAGCCTGAGAAACTAAGAAACAGGAAGTCACAATGGGAAAAAAAAGAAGCTGAGAAGGAGAAGGGGAAGGCAAAAAAGTCTATTGGAGCATACTATGCAGGGCAAGAACAACAAAATGCACACGACAATATAGACTCTCTACCCACACCTGAGACCACAGAAGGAAATATGATCTGGTCTCATGCCCAAATAGCATTCCTGGAGGAGCTTAAGAAAAATTTTAAAGACCAAATCAGGGAGGCAGTGACCAACTTGGAAAAACGTCTCAGTGAAGTAATTGGAGAAATACCTCCCTAAAAAAGGAACTTCAAAAACTAACTGAAGACCATAATTCAATAAAAATTAGAAACAATCAAATTGAAGCTCAGAACTCTATGATGCAGCAGGAGCCAATCAAACAAAACAAGATGATCGAAAAATTGCAAGAAAATGTAAAATATTTCACTGGAAAAATAACTGACCTAGAGAACAGATCCAGGAGAGATAACCTAAGAATAATTGGTCTACCGGAAAGCCATGATGAAAAAATCAGCCTAGACAACATCCTCCAAGAGATTGTCAAAGAAAACTGTCCTGAGGTCCTGGAATCAGAAGATAAAAGAACTATCGACAGAATTCACCAGACTCTTCCTGAGAGAGATCCCAAACTGAAAATTCCAAGAAATATAGTAAGGGGCGGCTAGGTGGCATAGTGAGTAGAGCATTGGCCCTGGAGTCAGAAGGACCTGAGTTCGGATCCAGCCTCAGACACTTAATGCACACACAAGCAAAAACCTAGGCATGTGACCTTGGGCAAGTTACTTAACCCCAACTGCCCTCAAAAAAAAAAAAAAAGAAAAGAAAGAAATATAGTAGCCAAATTCCAGAATTACAAGATAAAAGAAAAAATTCTACAAGCAGCCAAAAAGAAAGAATTCAAATATCCAGGAACTACAGTTAGGATCACACAGGACCTAGCAGCTTCTACATTAAAAGAGCGGAGGGACTGGAATTTGATATTTCGTGGGGCAAGAAAGCTAGGACTACAACCAAGGATTAACTACCCGGCAAAACTGAGCATAATCTTCCAGGCAAGGAGATGGACGTTTACTGAAATAAGGGACTTCCAGATGTTCCTGATGAAAAAGCCAGAGATCAATGGAAAATTTGATCTCCAATTACAAGACTCAAGAAAGACACAAAAAGGTAAACAAGAAAAACACAGACTCACACATGCATAAGTGCACACACCCACACCCACAAACACATGCTCATTACTTGGGATGCAACAAGAGCAAAATGTTCACATCCCTATATGTGGAGCTGATAACTGTCAATATTCAAAATCTTTATGATTATCATGACCTTCAAAAAGGTTATACTTAGATAGAGGGTGTGGACATGAATGCACTAAGCTGATATCTAAAAAAAAAACTATTAAGGGGATCAAAGAAACTGTAATGGGAAAAAGGAAAGGATTAGATAGGAAAAGGTAAAATATGCCATCTGAAGAGACATTAAAACACACTATAGAAGAGGGGAAAGAAAGAGGGAGAGGAACATCATTTAAACACTATTCTCACTGGTTCTGGTTCAAAGAGGGATCAACTTAAATCAGTGAAATTTAAGATTTTAATGTGAATAGACACATAAATTCATTAAATAGAGGAAAAGGAGGGAGGGAGAGGAGCACTGTTTGAAATTTACTCTCATCGGTTTGGAATCAAACGGGGAGTAATTCACTCTGATAAGTATAAAAACTTATTTCGTCCTATAGAAAGCAGAAGGGTAAGGGGGGGGTGAAAAAGAGGAGACTAAAGCAGGGGATTAGAAGGGAGGGAAACAGTAATAAGGGGAAAGGTTAGATTAAGAAGAGTGTTCACTGGGTGGGAACACAGAGGGAGGGGGTGGTCAAAAGGGAAAACTTCAAGGAGGGGAAGGGAGAAGGAAGAAACAAAAACATAAACAGGGGAGGGAATAGGATGGAGGGGAAGAGACAGATAGTCATTATTACTATGAATGTGAATGGGATGGACTCTCCCGTAAAACAGAGGCAGATAGCAGAATGGATTAAAACCCATAATTTTACAATATGCTGTCTACAAGAAACACATTTGAAACAAAGGGATACCCACAGGGTAAGGGTAAAAGGTTGAAGTAAAATTTATTATGCCTCAGCTAAAGTGAAAAAAGCAGGGGTAGCAATACTTATCTCAGATAAAGCAAAAGCAAAAATAGATCTAATTAAAAGAGATAAGGAAGGAAACTATATCCTACTAAAAAGCACCATCGAGAATGAAGCAATATCACTACTTAATATATATGCACCAAGAGGTATAGCATCTAAATTTCTAGAGGAGAAGTTAAAGGAATTAGAGGAAGAAATAGATAGCAAAACTATACTAGTGGGGGACCTTAATCTTCCCCTCTCTGAACTCGATAAATCTAACCTCAAAATAAACAAGAAAGAAGTTAAGGAGGTGAATAGAATCTTAGAGAGACTAGACATGATGGATCTCTGGAGAAAACTGAATGGGGATAAAAAGGAATTTACTTTCTTCTCAGTAGTGCATGGTACATACTCAAAAATAGACCATGTACTAGGGCATAAAAACCTCACAATCCAGTGCAGAAAGGCAGAAATATTAAGCGCATCATTCTCAGATCATGATGCAATAAAAATTGTATGCAATAAAGGGCCATGGAAAGATAGACTAAAAACTAATTGGAAATTAAAAAATTTAATCCTTAAAAATTGGTGGGTGAAACAAGAAATTATAGAAACAATCAATAATTTCATTCAAGAGAATGATAATAATGAAAAAACATACCAAAATTTGTGGGATGCACTAAAGGCAGTTCTCAGGGGAAGTTTTATATCCCTGAGTGCATACTTAATTAAAGCAGAGAGAAGGGAGGTCAATGAATTGGACATGCAATTGAAAAAGCTAGAAACAGAACAAATTGAAAATCCCCAATTTATTAATAAATTAGAAATATTGAAAACCAAAGGTGAGATCAATAAAATTGAAATTAAGAAAACCATTGAATTAATAAATGAAACTAAGAGCTGGTTTTATGAAAAAATCAACAAAATTGATAGACCCTTAGTCAATATGATAAAAAGAAAGAAAGAAGAAAACCAAATTATGAGTATCAAAAATAAAAAGGGTGAATCTACCTCTAATGAAGAGGAAATCAAAAAAATAATGAGGAATTATTTTTCCCAACTGTATGCACATAAAAATGACAATCTTAGTGAAATGGATGAATATTTAGAAAACCACAAGTTGCCCAGATTAACTGAAGAGGAAGTGAATTACCTAAATAACCCCATCTCAGAAAAAGAAATCAATCAAGCCATCAGAGAACTCCCTAGGAAAAAATCTCCAGGGTCATATGGGTTTACTAGTGAATTCCGTCAAACATTTAAAGAACAATTGATTCCAATACTCTACAAACTATTTGGGAAAATTATTGAAGAAGGAGTCCTACCAAACTCTTTCTATGACACAAATATGGTACTGATTCCTAAATCAGGAAGAGATAAAACAGAGAAAGAAAATTATCGACCAATTTCCCTCATGAATTTAGATGCAAAAATTCTAAATAAAATATTAGCCAAAAGACTCCAACAACTTATCACAAAAATAATACACCCTGATCAGGTAGGATTCATTCCAGGAATGCAAGGATGGTTTAATATTAGGAAAACCATCAGTATAATTTAGCACATCAAAAATAAAACTAGCAGAAACCACATGATCATCTCAATAGATGCAGAAAATGCTTTTGACAAAGTACAACACCCATTCCTATTAAAATACTATAAAGTATAGGAATAAATGGAGCCTTCCTCAGAATAGTTGATAGCATCTATTTAAAACCATCAGCAAGTATTATATGCAATGGGGATAAACTAGAAGCCTTTCCAATAAGATCAGGAGTGAAAAAAGGGTGTCCACTATCACCCCTCTTATTCAATCTGGTACTAGAAACACTAGCAGTAGCAATTAGAGAAGAAAAAGAAATCAAAGGAATCAAATTAGGTAAAGAAGTGACCAAGCTATCACTCTTCCCAGATGATATGATGATATACTTAGAGAATCCTAGAGAATCAAGTAAAAAACTTCTAGGGACAATAAATAAATTTGGCAAAGTTGCAGGATATAAAATAAACCCACATAAATCCTCAGCATTCCTGTACATCTCTAATGAAAATCAACAGCAAGAGATAGAAAGAGAAATCCCATTTAAAGTCAATGTAGACATTATAAAATATTTGGGAATCTATTTGCCAAAATAAACCCAGAATCTATATGATCACAACTACAAAACACTTCTCACACAAATAAAAGCAGATCTAAATAGTTAGAAAAATATCAATTGCTCATGGCTGGGTTAAGGTAATATAATAAAAATGACAATTTTACCCAAACTAAACTATATTTAGTGCCATACCAATCAATTTACCAAAAAACTACTTTATAGAGTTAGACAAAATAATAACACAATTTATTTGGAAAAACAAACGGTCTAGAATATCAAGGGAATTAATGAAAAGAAACGCTAGGGAAGGGGGACTAGCTATGCCAGATCTTAATCTGTATTATACAGCAGCAGTCATCAAAACTGCTTGGTACTGGCCGAGGTGTAGAGTAGTGGATCATTGGAATAGATTAAGTGCAGGAGACCCTTTAGTTAATGAATATAGTAATCTATTGTTCGATAAACCCAAAGACCCCAGTTTTTGGGATAAGAATGCACTATTTGACAAAAACTGCTGGGAAAACTAGAATACAGTATGGCAGAAACTGGGCATAGATCACTATCTAACACCATATACCAAAATCAAGTCTAAATGGGTGCATGATCTAGGTGTAAAGGATGACACTGTAAGCAATTTCTGAAAGCAAGGAATAGTTTACCTGACAGATCTGTGGAGAGGGGAAGACTTTAGGACCAAAGAAGAATTAGAGAGCATTATAAAACGCAAAATGGATAATTTTGATTACATTAAATTGAAAAGCTTATGTACAAACAAAGCCAATGTAACCAAGATCAAGAGGGAGGTGGGAAATTGGGAAAGAATTTTTACAACTTGTGTCTCTGATAAAGGACTCATCTCTAAAATTTATGGAGAATTGAGGCAAATCTATATGAATACAAGTGATTCCCCAATTCATAAGTGGTCAAAGGATATGAACAGGAAATTTTCAGAGAAAGAAATTAAAGATATCTATAAGCATATGAAGAAATGCTCTAAATCACTATTAATTAGAGAAATGCAAATCAAAACAACTTTGAGATACCACATCCCTCCAGTCAGATTGGCTAAGATGAAAAAGCAAGAAAGTGACAAATCCTGGAGAGGATGTGGACAAATTGGAACACTAATATATTGCTGGTGGAGTTGTGAACTTATCCAGCCATTCTGGAGAGCAATCTGGAATTATGCCCAAAGGATTATAAATAATTTCATACCCTTTGACCCAGCCATACCACTTCTAGGGTTATATCCCAAAGAGATCATAGAAGTGGGAGGAAGACCCATATGTACAAAAATATATATATTTTTTTGCTTTTTGGAGGGCAATTGGGGCTAACTTGCCCAAGGTCACACGGCTAGGTTTCTGTTTGCGTGTGCGTCAAGTATCTGAGGCCAGATCCGAACTCAGGTACTTCTTACTCCAGGGCCGGCACTCTACTCACTGCACCACCTAGCCGCCCCAACAGAAATACTTTTAGCAGCCCTTTTTGTGGTTGCAAAGAATTGGAAACTAAAGGGGTGCCCCTCAATTGGGGAATGGCTAAACAAGTTGTGGTGTGTGAATGTAATGGAATATTATTGTGCTATAAGAAACGAAGAGGTGACGGATTTCATAATTACCTGGAGAGACTTATACAAACCGATGCTGAGTGAGAAGAGTAGAATCAGAAGAAATTTGTATACAATCACAGACATACCCTATCTGTGATGACCAACTATGACAGAATGGACTCTTTTCAGCAATGCAGTGATATAAGTCAATCCCTAAAGACTCAAGAAAGTGAGAAATGCGCAATCCAGAGATATAACTAGAAAGAACTGAGCCTGAATCCTGATGGAAGCAAACTAAATGATCTTGTTCTTTTCATTTTTTGGTTTTATTTCTTCCTTATGATCTTTCATCCCACCTAGTACAATACGCCTGTGTAATTGGAATAATGTCTAATATGAATGCATTTGCAGATCCTATACCGGACTATATGCTGTGGTGTGGGGAGGGGGGAGGGAAGTAAAGGAAACTTGAAAATCAAGGAACTTTTGAATTGAATCTTGTTAACTGAAACTAAACTAATAAATTAATTTTAAAAAAAGAAGCAGATAAGAGAAGTGAAGGAAAATTTGGAAGAGAAATGAGAAGATGCAAGAAAATTATGAAATGAGAGTCAACAGCTGGACTGAGCAAAACAACAACTTAAAAAATAGACTAACTCAAATTGCAAAAGAAGCACAAAAAGGCAATGAGTAAAGGACGGCCTTAAAAAACCAAATTTCCCAGATGGAAAAAGAAACTCAAAAGCTCACTGAGAAGATTCATTCCTTCAGAATTAGACTGGAGCAAATGGAAGCTAGTGACTTTATGAGAAATCAAGATGCTGTTAAGCAGATACATACAAATGAAAGAAAAGAATGCAATATGAAATATCTCATGGGACAAACCACTGGCCTGGGAAATAGATCCAGGAGAGGCAATTTTTAATTATTAGACTTCCTGAAAACCATGATCAAAGAAACAACCTATAAACCATCTTTTTATAATTTATTTTTAAAATTAATTTGCTTGTTTATTTTACACGATTCAATTCCATAGTTCCTTGAGTTTCAAATTCCCCTTTTGTCCCTCCCCCCAACACTCATGATGGCCTATAGTTCAGTATAGGATCTGCAATACTATCACATTAGATGTGAATCAGGTTACAAAGGCATGTTGTACTAGATAGAATGTAAAATAGTAAAGAGGAAGTAAAACAATGAAAAGAAAAAGATCAAGTAGTTTGCTTCCATCATGATTCAAACTCAGTTCTTTCTAGTAATTTCTCTGGATGTAGGCATCTCTCTCCTTCATGAGTTTTTTTGGGATTAACTTATATCACTGCATTGCTGAGAAGAGTCCAGTCTGTCATAGTTGGTCATCACACACATGTTGTGTCTCTGATTGTATACAAATTTCTCCTGGTTCTATTCTTCTCACTCAGCATCAGTTTGTATAAGCCTCTTCAGGTAAATATGAAGTCCATCTGCTCCTCATTTCTTATAGTACAATAATATCCCATTACATGCATATACCACAACTTGTTTAGCCATTCCCCAACTGATGGGCACCCCTTTAATTACAAATTCTTTGCAACCATGAAAAGAGCTGCTATAAATATTTTTGTACATATGGGTCTTCCTGATTTAAACTTTTCAATATCTCTAGAGTACATATTTTTTCTCCTTATATACTGCGATTTCCCTGATGCAGACCCTTATCAACTCATGCTTTCTTGTTGATAGTGTTAACATTCTCCCCATTCCAGTCTATCCTCCATCTAGTCACCAAAACTATTTTCTTAAAGTGCAGTTCTGAACATAATTCTTACCCTTTCTCAGTAAACTCCAGTGTCTTCTAAGATCAAATACAAAATCTTCTGTTTGGCCTTCAAGGCCCCACTGTCCTCTACCTTTCTAATCTTCTTATAATTCACTCCCTTCCAGATACTTTTCAGTCCAGTGTCACTGTCATCCTTCTTTTTCCTCAAATACAAGGCCTCAACTGAAGCATTTTTTCTGGCTTTTCTACATGCCTTGAATGCTTACTCTCCTCATTTTTGCCTACTGCCTTTCCTGGCTTTTTTCACATTCCAATTAAAATTCTATCCTCTATAGGAAACTTTCCCCAATCCTTCTTAATTCTAGTGTCTTCCATTTTTATATCTTGTCTTCCTTGAATATAATCTGTCTGTTATATATACTTATTTATTTGCTATTTGTTTCATCAACTAAATTATGTACTCCTTGAGGGCAGGTATTGTCTTTTGCCTCTTTTTGTATCTACATTTCTTAACACAATAGTTGGCAAATAGTAAATACTTACTGATTGACTGACTTGATTAATGATTCGTAAGGAAGGACCTTTCAGTTTTAAATCTAAAATTCATCTACCTCACCTTTGCTTTTTTCACTATGTTTCCTGATATTGTGGTTAGTGTACATTTTCCAGAGTTTCAACTAGGTGCCTTAAATTGCTATTCTACCTTTATCAGGTGTAGTGCTTGTCTTCAGTTTAAAATTTGGCAAATTTCCCTATTTCTGGGTTTTCCAGTGACAGAACATAGCCTGTATAGTCTGGCTTATTAGAGTGCCTATGAATAATGATGCAGTATTTTAAAATGTTCTTGAAGATGTAAATCATAAGGAAGCTGCATACTGGATGGTCCTTCAATTCATTGGCTCATAGATGTGAAACTGGAAGAAACATTAGAGCTCATTTAATTCAAACTCATCATTTACAGATGAGGAAACAGTGACCATGAGAAATTAAGTAACTTTTCTAAAACCATGAAAGAAATAAATGATAGTGCTGAGATTTGAATCTAGGTACTCTGGCTGCAAACATAGTAGTATTTCAACTGTACCACACTCCATTCTACAGTATCCTCACTTCCTCCAAAATTTAAATTAAGTCCCATATTTCATATGAAATTTTTCATGCTCCTCCAACTAGTAGCATGCTCACACCTAAACTAACCAGTAATTATTGTTGATTTATTATTTATTGTTTTTATATGTTTTAATCATTTTTCTTTTTATAAATATTTTATAAAATTTATAAATATATATTTTTTCATTTAATATAAATATTTATATATGAATGTATATCCATATACATAATATATGTACCTTGTCAGTTTTCAGTTAGAATGTAAGTTTGAAAGCTGTGATCATTTTATTCTTTGTATCCTCACCACTTGATTCAGGGCCTGTCACATAGTAGGTGCTTAAGAAATCCTGGCTAATGATAAAATGAGTTCAATTTTAATTTAGAATATCTAGTGTGAGTGATCCTATAATTAATGCTGTATAAATAATAAACATATGAATCAAAAAACAAGGTCTTCACTTAAGAAGTTTACAATGCAAAGGGACATTAAATATACAACAATAAATTCTGATACAAAGAAAAATATATGGTAAATTTAAAAACTTGAAAAATTCTTCTAGGAATAAAATTGAGGAGAATTTTTCCCCTTTGTTAATTAAAGATTAACTGTCTGTAGGATGTGTTCTATTAGTGAGGAGCCTTGGGAGTAGAAGGTAATAAGATGCATCATTTTTTTTTTTAAACAAATACTTTATTAACTTCTGTTTTACATCATTCATTTCCGCCAGATTTTGAGTTACAATCATTTTCCCCCCATTATTCCCCTACCCAACCTCCCAGAATAGTAGTCCCACAAGATATCTCTTCCCCCAATCTGCTCTCTCCCATACCTTCTCCCATACCCCCTTCGACTTTTCCATTAGAGGAAGATGAATCTTTGTGTCCCAATGCCTGCACATCTTATCTCCCAATTATAGGCAAAAGAGTGTTAATAATAGTATTTATATATATATTTGAAACATTTAATGTTACGACCTCGAATTTTAGATCCATTTCCTTCCTCCCTTGTCACCCATTCCTTCTTGGGATATAAGTAATTCAGTATATGTTGTACATGTCTAGCTATGCAAAACATTATCATAGTCGATATATTGTACAAGGCTGCTTATAATTCCCTCCCACTCATCCCACCCCCCACCTGGTCCATTCCCTACATAATCCTGTCCCTCTTCTCTAGTGGGTACTTCCAACCTCCCCTCCCCCCAAGGATGCCCTCCCATCCATCATCCCTCCTCTCATCCCCCTTCCCCCTATCCTGCTGCAGGTTGAGATATCCCATTTAGTATGTTATGTCATTTTCTCCCTGAACCAAATTCAATGGGAATGTGGTTTTGTCTTTTTAGCCTTCCTTATTCTCCCCCTCCTTTGCAACCACTTCCCCTTGCTTCTTCTACATGGGATAGTTTACCCTACCCTGTCTCTCCCCATTTCCTCTTGCCACTTTCCTCTCTCACCTCATAATTTCATCCCTTGAGTATTCTCCCTTCCCAACAAATTCAACCTATGCCCTCTATCCATATATAACTGTAACCATATACACACACATTCACATATGTATTCATATGACCACACCCCCCTTCTTCCATTATTTTCATAGTGAGAAAGATATCATCAGTCACAGATACTACTTTTCCATATAGGAATGTAAATAGTTCAACTTTGATAAGTTCCTTTTGATTTCTTTTCCCTGATTACCTTCTCAGGCATCTCTTACTTCTTGTGTCTGGATGTCAAATTTTCTATTCAACTTTGGTTTTTTCCTCAAGAATGCTTGAAAGTCCTCTATTCCACTGAATGACCATATTTTCCCCTGAAACAAAATACTCAGTTTTGCTGGGTAGGTGACCCTTGAGTCCATTCCCAGTTCTTTTGCCCTCTGGAATATCATGTTCCATGCCCTTTGATCCCTCAGTGTAGAAGCTGCCAGGTCCTGGGCTATTCTGATTGTGTTTCCACAATATTGAAATTGTTTCTTCCTAGCCGCTTGTAGTATTTTCTCCTTGATCTGGGGATTCTGGAACCTGGCTATAATATTTCTGGGAGTTTTCTTTTTGGGATCTTTTTCAGGAGGTGATCTGTGGATTCTTTCAACCTCTATTTTGCCCTCTGGATCTAAAACATCAGGGCAGTTTTCCTTGAGAATTTCTTGAAGGGTGATTTCTAGTTTCTTTCCTTGATCATGGCTTTCAGGTAGTCCAATAATTTTTAAATTGTCTCTTCTGGATCTATTCTCCAGGTCAGTGGTTTTTCCCATGAGATATTTCACATTGCCTTCTAATCTTTCATTTGTTTGGATCTGCTTAACAGCATCTTGATTTCTCATAAAGTCATTAGCTTCCATTGGCTCTAGTCTAACTCTGAAGGAATGAATCTCCTCAGTGAACTTTTGAGACTCTTTTTCCATCTGGCAAATTCGACTTTTTAAGGCATTCTTCTCCTCAAGGCCCTTTTGGGCCTCCTTTGCCATTTGAGCTAGTCTGTTTTTTAAGGTGTTGTTTTCCTCAGTCAGGCTGTTGACCCTCATTTCATACTTTTCCTGCATCCTTCTCATTTCTCTTTCTAATTTTTCCTCCACTTCGCTTATTTGATTTTTAAAGTCCTTCTTAAGGTCCTCTATGGCCTGCAACCCGCTCATGTTTTCCCCTGGGGCTTTTGGAGCAGGACTTCTGACCTCACAGTCCTTTTCCTGCTCTATGCCCCCAAAATAGGAGTCTAGGGTTGCATTTTTTTGTTTCCTTTGCCTTGGCATGTTGCCACTTAATTGCTTGACTTTTGGGCTTGTTGCCACACTATGGCTTTAAGGCCAGCTAGAGGAATTTTCGTCCCAAACGTGTGGGGGGCAACTTCCGTTTCTGGCAAGCTGTAAATCCACCCACAACTTCCACCCTAGATCACAATCCAGATCCAGGGAGGTTAAAGCAAGAGCGATTACCCCCCAAGACTGATCGCTGGATCTCCCCACAATTTGTAGGCTGGGAGCCAGAAATGCCTCTGAAAACTACAAAATGGCGAGTCTCCTCAGCGGCTTCTAGCCCCCAGGGGAGGGAGCCGACGCATTCCCCAAATACAGGTCCCAAAGTCCATAGGACACTAACCTCTTACTTTGTCCTAGGCAAGTCTATGTTGATAATTCTGGAATCTCTACAGTTCCTGGTGTTCTGGGGTTCCTCCAGCTGGCTGCTGGCCCTGCCGCCCTGGGGCTAAAACCTTGGCTCACGTGGACCTGGGCTCGGCTCGGCTCCTGCGCTCTGCGTGCTGCCGGCTCCCAGACCACTGCGCTGGTCCTTCCTGCAGGGTGCTGGGCTGTCCTCAGCGGGAGGTTAGCTTCTCTGTGTCGTTCTGTGGGTGCTGGGGCTCCAGAATTTTTTCAGAGTCCTTTTTTACATAGTTTGTGGAGAATCTGGGGGCAGAGAGGCTTGGAGGAGCTGTTTCTACTCCGCCATCTTGGCTCCCTAAGATGCATCATTTTTAACATTGTTCTAGAAAGAAAAATTTGAACCTTCAAGCACAGTACTTGGAGATGAATTATGACAAAATATGAGAAATAATTTCTTACCTATAGATGTCTGAGAATGGAATGAGAAGTCAAATAAGCAAGGAAACTATTCAGTCCTAAAGATATCTAAGCAAAGTCAAAATTACCAGGCATTTAGCAAAGAGATAATTTCTTCAACTAGGAGTTTGGTCTGAGTGATATACAAGATCCCATGCATCTCTAAAATTCTAGAATTCTATGTGTTAATTCAGAATACAAACAACATATCAAATCTACCTGTGAAGACATAATACATATGTATATACAATACATACAAACACAAATGAAATGCAAATAGCATACTATGGATCATGGTGTGGTCATTTCAGACACTCTTCCAGTTAATAGTAGAATTATGGGTGATACAATACTCAAATAATTGGCAACATATTTGTGTATTTTGAAGAATGTGCTTTATAATCCTATAACTATTATTCAAAAAGAAAATGAAGAAAAAGGAAACAATTGGGTTGAAACCAGGACACCTAAGTAGATACCTTGGCCCTGCCACTCCCTGACACTTTTTCTGAGGCCCCTCTGCTGTCTGCTACTCAGTTTCCCCATCTTAAAGTGGAGGGAGAAAAAGACAATCTCTAAGGTCTCTTCTAGTTCTTTTTCCTCTAATCCACTGCAACATAAAATTTATTTCAAACCTCTACCACTTACTCAGAATTTAGAGAAATGCCAGTTGTCTGACACTGAACTGCCACTAAACTCGTTTATGGTCCTGAAAATCTAGTAGGTTAATTTCTCTTCCTGAGGAAATTGCTCTAATTTTTATTGGCTTTCATTGGCTTCCTCCAGGAAAATAGCTAGAGGCAATCATCCACAGAGCAATCACCTTTAGATGCCTCCCTTCAAACACAGGTGTACTTAAGGACAGCTCTATTTTTTCTCTGTTCAGTATAGAGAGGTGTTTGGGGAATATGTTAAGTTAAATACAATGTCTGATGGATGTAAATGCTAAGAATGGAGATCTAAGTTTAGGTAATGCCAGTAAGTTTACAGCTTGGACTAAGGGTATTTAATTGAATAGAAGGAGGTTACTAGAATGGAAAAAAAAAAGTATTAACCTATATTAACCTATATAATGATTAACCTATATAATGTGTGACTGTGGAAAACAGAGCAGACCATATTGCCTGAGTGTCAATTAAAAACTTGTGGGGGGGGGGGGCGAAGGGGTACAAAGCCAAGATGGCAGAGTAAAAGCAGGGACTTGCAAGAACTTTCACCCAAACCCCTTCAAGTATCTATTCAAATGATGCTGACAAACTCTATAGCAGCAGAATTGACAAAATAACAGTGAAACAAATTTCCAACCTAAGCCAACCTGGAATGTAGACAGGAAAGGTCTATTGCACCAGGCTGGGAGAGAAGCACAGATCAATGCTGGCAACACTAGCACACACTGGGATCCTCCCACCCCAGCAAACCTGGAGCATGCCTCAGGGGGCTGAATCATTGCCAGCTGTGGAAGTTTCCAGACTTCTCACCCACAAACATCAAAGACAACTTGGAAGGTCAGTAGGAAAGGTCTCTCAGATCTAGGTAAGAGGGGAGTATGTTCTGACCCCAGTCCCATGGCAGTGGCAACAGTGGTAGAGGCTGCTTCTGGATGTCTTGGGAACTACAGAGATCTCATAGCTGGTGCTGAGGCAGGATTCTATTGCTTTGCCCTGCTTGGATCTGGGTTGCAGGCCTGGGTAGCAGTCATGGGGAGAGAAGGAACAATAGCATGGCAGAGCTTGTGGCTGTGGTAGAAAGGGAATCCTCTTCACAGTTCCAAGGCAGAAAAGAGTACTTGTGGTCACTTCAAAATCACTGTACAGACTATGAAAGGAGTAAACACCTCTCCTTTATTCATCCTGCCTTGGAAGAACTGAAAATTTACAGGTTCCCTAGAAGCATCTCAGAAAACAGCTACACAAAACCCCTGAAACTTGGGAAAGTACCCCCTCCACATTGAAAGCAGAGTACTACCTTGTCAAAGATTGAAAAAGTTGCATAATTGGTTGGGAAAATGATCAAACAGTGTAAAATAACTTCAGATTACAGAATCTTACTTTGATGACAAACAAGATCGAAACATACACCCAGGAGAAGGAATCGATGTCAAAGTTTCTACATCAAAAGCATCTAAAAGAATATGAATTCCAGGGGCGGCTAGGTGGTGCAGTGAATAGAGCGCCGGCCCTGGAGTCAGAAGGACCTGAGTTCGGAGCCGGCCTCCGACACTTAATCCACACAAACAAAAACCTAGCCTTGTAACCTTGGGCAAGTTACTTAACCCCAATTGCCCTAAAGGGGCGGCTAGGTGGCGCAGTGAGTAAGAGCGCTGGCCTCGGAGTTGGGATGACCCGAGATCAGATCTGACCGCAGAAAATGAGCACCCACACATAAATAATGACGAGCCATGTAACCTTGAGCAAGTTACTTAACCCCAATTGCTTTAAAAAAAAAAAGAATATGAATTCCTTGGGGGCCATGGAAGAGCTCAAAGAGGATTTTGAAAAACAAGTAAGAGAAGTTGATGTATAATAAGAGTAATGTAAGAAAAACATGAAAAATGAGTGAACAGTTTGCTAAAGGAGACCCCCAAAATGCTGAAGAAAATAACACCTTAAAATAGACTAAACCAAATGGCAAAAGATGTCCAAAAAGCCAGTGAGGAGAAGAATGCCTTAAAAAGCAGAATTGATCAAACAGAAAAAGGCCCAAAAGGTCACTGAAGAAAATAATTCCTTAAAAATAAGACTGGAGGAAGTGGAAGCTAAAGACTTTATGAGAAATAAAGATGTTATAAAACAGAACCAAAAGAATGAAAAAAGAAGACAATGTGAAATATTATATTGGAAAAACTGCTGACCTGGAAAATAGATCCGGAGGAGATAATTTAAAAATATTGTACTATCTGAAAGACATGATCAAAAAAAAGAAAAAAAAAGCTGGGGGCAGAGCCAAGATGGTGGAGTGAATGTTCGAACTTACCTGAACTCCTCAATGAATTCCATCAATAATTTCTAAAAAGTCAATCTGAGCAGATTTTAGAGTGACAGAATCCATTAGGAGATGGAGCATTGCAAATTCCCATTCCAGGAAAGTGCACTGGGCAGGGGGAGCATGGAGCGTGGAGCACCCTGGAGATACACTAGTACAGACCTGAGATGAGACCACACCATAGCTAGAAAGAGCCGCAGAGAGTGGATTCACACACAAGTGGGGCAATTTGCAGACCTGTCACTGTAAGACAGAAAATCTGTCGGAGCTGGGTAAGAGAAAGTACAGGGTTCATGGCACCAGCAATTACTCCCAGCGATATTAAATTTAAAATCACCTACCTGAACTTCCAAGAGCCAAGATGGCAGAGTAATAGCAGCTCTAATCCTGCTTCTTGACACTTAAAACCCAGAGATTATTGCCCTGATGTAAAATCCTGAAATAGTGGAATCAGTGGCATGCTTGGGAGTCCTAGAATAACTGAGGCTGTGAGTAGCCTGAAGTGAAGGGCAGGAGGCAACCCAACAAGCAGCATCTCAGCTGACCCGCAGGAAATCCTGAACTCCAGGGTCGGGGGGGGGGGGGGGGGTTGGGGGGGTTGGAGTAAGAAAGCTCTAACACCAGAAACCCAGGTGTGTCTTTAGCATAATCAGGGGAATCTGCACACACCAGCACAGCCCAGTCACAAGCTGCTGAGCCTGCCTGAACTCTAGCACAGGGGCACAGACCAAAAAACCCTGAAGTGGCCAGACCACTCCTCCCCCACACCTTACTCTGAGAGCCTCCAGGAAACACTGAAAGTTCTGGCCGTGGTCTCAGTCTAGACACCCAGAGGCTACAGCACACAAAGTCAACAACAAGGTCCTTAGCTCTCAGCTTAAGAAGTATGGGTCAAAGCCATCTATATCCAAGAAGCAGAAATCCACTTTAAAAGCCAAGAAATAGGCAATCACAATGGGAAAGAAGGAAGTTAGGAAAACAAAAAAACTATTTAATCTTATTATAGGGAGAAAGAACAACCAAATTCAGAGGACACCATTGAATCTATACCCACATGTGAGACTACAGAAGGGAATATAAACTATTCTCAAGCCCAAAAAAGCATTCTTGGAAGAGCTCAAGAAGGAATTTAAAGGCCAAATTAGAGTGGTAGAAGATAAATTGATCAATTCTTTTAAAATTACAGTTGCCAAAATGGAAAAAAAATCTCATTGATGAGGGGTGGCTAGGTGGCACAGTGAATACAGTACTGGCCCTGAAGTCAAGAGGACCTGTGTTCAAATCCAGACTCAGAAACTTAAAACTTACCAGCTGTGTGACCTTGGGCAACTCAACCTATTTTGCCCTTCCAAAAAAAAGGAAAAAAATCTCACTGAAGAAAACAAAAAGAACCTAGACATCATCTTTCAAGAAATTACGAAGGAAAACTACCCTGATCTTCTAGAATAACCAGAGTATAAAATTGCAATTGAAAGGACTCACTGATCAACCTACTGAAAGATATCCCAAAAGGAAAATTCCTAGAAATATTCAAAATTCCAGAGTTCCCAGGTCAGGGAAAATATTACAAAAAGAAACAATTCAAGTATTGTAGAAACACAATTAAGATAATACAACATTTGGTAACTTTTACATTAAGTGACCAGAGGGCTTAGAAAATGAAATTTCAGAGGTCAAAGGAACTAGGATTAAAACTAAGAATGACCTAACCAGTAAAACTGAATATAATTCTTCAAGGGAAAAATGGGCATTCAATGAAATGCAAGTTACCCAAGCATTCTTGATGAAAAGACCAAAGTTGAATAGAAAATTTGATTTTCAAATGCTAGACTCAAGAGAAGAATGGGAAGGTAAACAGGAAAGAGAAATCATAAGTTACTTATTAAAGTTGAACTGTTTACATTCCCACATGGAAAGATGATATTTGTAACTTCTCATGTAACTTGTAACTCATGAGACCTTCCTCATTATTAGGGCAGTTGGAGGGAATATCCATACATATATACATACATGCATACATATTTGCATACACACACATATATGTCAGAGAGAGAGAGAGAGATTGAGAGAGAGAGAGAGAGAGAGAGAGAGAGAGAGAGAGAGAGAGAGAGAGAAGAAAACAAGGTGAGTGGAATATGAAGGGATGATGCCTAAAAATAAAATTATATGGGGGGGGGGGGCTAGGTGGCACAGTTAATAAGAGTGCTGGCCTTAGGTTGGAAGGACCCAGAATTGGTTCCTGCCTCAGAAAATTATAAATATATATATATATATATATATATATATATATATATATATAAAACTAGCTGTGTAACCTTGAGCAAGTTACTTAATCCCGATTGCTTTAAAAAAATAAAATGAAATTATATGTTGAGAAAGGAATGTACTGGGAGAAAGAGAAAGGGGGAGAGAGAATGGGGTAAATTACCTCATATAAAAGACACAAGAAAAGGCTTTTACATTGAAGGGGAAGAATGGGGAAGTGAGAGGGAATGAGTATACCTTACTCTCATTGGATTTGCTTTAAGAAGGGAATAACATACCAACTCAACATACCCACTCAATTGGATCAGGAAATCTATCTTACCCTACAGTAAAGTAGGGGGGAAGGAGATAAGAGAGGTTGGAGTATGATACATGGGAGGGCTTTTTGGGGGAGGGAGTAGTCAGATGCAAACACTTTTGAGGAGGGACAGGGTCATAGGAGAGAATAGAATAAATGGGGGGCAGGATATGATGGAGGAAATATAGTTAATCTTTCACAACATCACTATTATGGAAATGTTTTTGCATAACTTCACATGTATGACATATCAAATTGCTTGACTTCTCAATGTGGGTGTGTGGGGATGGAAGAATGGAGAGATTTTGGAACTCAAAGTTTTAACAATGAATATAAAAATGTTTTTATATGCAACTGGAAAATAAGATATACAGATAATGGAGAATATAAATCTCTCTTGCCCTACAGAAAAATAGAAGGGAAAGGGTTAAAAGAAAGGGGAGGGTGATAGAAGGGAAGGCAGAATGGGGAAAGGGTAATCAGAATGCTTGCTGTCTTGGGGTGGCCAGAGGGGAGAGATGGAAAGGAAATTTTGAACTCAAAATCTTGTGGAAGTAAATTTTGAAAGCTAAAAATTAATTTTTTAAATTTGTTTATTCTTAGTTTACAGGATTCAATTCCAAAGTTCCTTGGATTTCAAATTTCCCTTCCCTCCCTTCCCCCAAACCCACGATGGCCCATAGTCCAGTATAGGACCTGCAAATACTTTCACATTGGATATTAGTCAGGTTACAAAGGCATATTTTACTAGATGGAATGAAAAATGGTAAAGAGGAAATAAAAACCAAACAATGAAATGAAAAAGATCATGTAGTTTGCTTCCATCAGGATTCAAACTCAGTTCTTTCTAGTCATTTCTCTGGATGTAGGCATCTCTCTCCTTCATAAGTCTTTTGGGATTGACTTATATCACTGCATTGCTGAGAAGAGTCCAGTCTGTCATAGCTGGTCATCACACATATGGTGTGTCTCTGATTGTATACAAATTTCTTCTGGTTCTACTCTTCTTACTAAGAATCAGTTTGTATAAGCCTCTCCAGATAAATATGAAGTCCATCTGTTCCTCATTTCTTATAGCACAATAGTATTCCATTACATGCATATGACACTTGTTTAGCCATTCCCCAACTGATGGGCACCCCTTTAATTTCGAATACTTTGCAACCGAGAAAAGAGCTGTTATAAATATTTTTAAATATTTTTTTTTACATGTGGGTCATCCTCCCACTTCTATGATCTCTTTGGGATATAACCCTAGAAGTGGCATTGCTGGGTCAAAGAGTATGAAATTATTTATAGCACTGTGGGCATAATCCCATTTACATGCAACTGGAAAATAAGACATACAGGTAATGGAGAATAGTAATCACTCTTGCCCTACAGAAAAATAGAAGGGAAAGGGTTAAAAGAAGGGGCAGGGTGATAGAAGGGAAGGCAGAATGGAAAAAGGGTAATCAGAATGCATGCTCCCTTGGGGTGGCCAGAGGGGAGAGATGGAAAGAAAATTTGGAACTCAAAATCTTGTGGAAGTGAATTTTGAAAGCTAAAAATTAATTATTGAAAAAAGAAAATAAAAACTTCACAAGGGCTCTTTGCTAAAGGTACAATATTAATATTAGGTTCTATGTTTTGGTGAGATAGTATGATTGCTATGTAAAAGTAACAGTCACGAATCTTAATAGCACTTGTGAGATGTTCAGTGGGCTGTCGCACCAACAAATGACAGGGAAAAGACTATGACTTGAAACATAAGGTAAGTTTTATACTGGGCAATCACAGTAGTGTTCTGAACAACCTATGTTGTGTTCAAGGCTGGTCTTACAAGTTGATTCACTGTGTACCAAGTATTATACTTGGAGTGGAAAAGACCTAAGTTGTCTAAATTTATAAGAGTGAGCTTTATCAGAATGTGCAAATTATGGTATGGAAATTGCCTCTACCAGAGCAGATAGAGAAATTAAAGTATTTGCCCGTTGTTACCAGTGTAGTATGTGGTAGAGACTAGACTTGAATCCAGATCAATTTTACTTTAACACTGGTTTCCTCTTCTACTTCGGCCACTCCAGTTTAAACTCCACATAATTATCTAAATATATGAAATCCTGAAAAGTATAATTTCCCATTGATTTCTCTTTCAGGATATAATGGACAGTGTGATATGCTTAGAATCAGGAAGAACTAGGTTTTAATGCTGTCATTGCTAGCCGTATGGAACTGGGCCAATCACTTAATCTTCCTGATCCTCAGTGTCTTTATCTACAGAGAGGAATGACAATAACTATGTTTTCTACTTCAGCAGATTGTCATGAGTCTCCTATAAGAGCAATTAGTTAAGCATACTCTCTGATAGTATACTATTATTCGTAATTTCAGAAATGTGATGAAAATGTCCTTTACTTGTTGAAATCGTACCCCAAATACAGATCTAATTATCTGCTCTTGCCTGAAATTTTAGAATTAGAGTCTTTATTCTCATGCTGGAATTGGTTAAAATGAAATTTTCTTTGAGAAGAGTGTGAATAATACTTTTATATTTTATCATATTTTTTACATTTTACAAAAAAAGTTTCCCTTCATACCAACCCTCTGGGGGGGGGTCATGATCTCTATTTTTCAGATGTGAAAACTTAAAGTTAGAAAGATTAAATGAGTTGCCCAGAGATAGACAATACATTCCAGAGAAGAAACCAAGAAGCCTTCCAACTCCATTGTTTGTTCACTTTCTCTTACAGGACAACATGCTACCTCTCAACAATTAACGGCTCACAGTTAAAGTTTACACTGATTTAAGTATTATTTAGTTCAAAACAAATGTGAGAAGAGGTAGTGTAGATAGTTTATCTTCCCTTTATAGATGAGGAAAACAGGATGCAGAGAGGTTAAGCAGGGTGCCCAGAGATCAGACAGCTCATAAAAGTTAAGAATGAGAACCAGCCCCAGGTTTTCTGCCTCCCTTTATCAGGTACTCGTCCCATGGCTATCTCTCCAATGTATTGCCTTAAGGCTATCATAGAATCCTAGATTTAGATCTGGATGGTACTTTATAGGTTATCTAATCCAACTCTATGCACACCTTCTGCTTTACAATGGAGGAATCTAAGGTAAAAGAAAGTTGAGTAAATTTTTCAAGCTTGTACAGGTAACAAGTGACAGAGATGGCACAGGAACTCAGGTCCAAATCATTACTACTTCCCCTGCAACACACTGGCTCTCAACATTAAAGTCATTTGTGTTTCAGTGTTAATACATTTATAAAATCCTTTAGTGACAGTAATAGAAAGAGTAGAAAGTCATGAAGATAATGCTTCCCTGAGGAGTGTTGACAAGTAGGGACTCTCTAAGAAAGGCACAGAAAATCATGCCTCAGGATAACAATAACAAGTATCAACTAATTTACACTTGTGTATAAGACCATCCTTGCTATGCCTCAATCTCTCTATCTACATAGTGATAGCTAAAGAAGTGATATCAAATTAATACAACTGAGTTTCTAGAGCAAAAGACACACATTTAGTTGGTTGCCACCTGTAGGAAAGTTTTTTTTTTTATCTGTGCATAATTTCAGACAGGTTTCTTTTGAACATCATAGAACATATAGGCCTAGCCTCAGTCTATAACCATAGAGTATAATGAAGTTTGCTGGTCCAAGCAAAATCAATGACATTGCTCTTACTTATGAGCTTAATAGACTCTCACTTACAAGTTGAGCTAAATAGTCACCATATCCTCATTGCATATTGCTATGTTGCTATCTTCTAACAGATAAGATTTGTTGACAAACTCTTCAATAGACCATAACTTCTATGATTTTTGCTCTGTGGTTTCTTCTTCTGCTGGCATGGATGAAAACCAATTGACATGTCCGCATCGGTAAAATTCTTATCCATGTATTTCAAGAAAATTGCCATATATAATCTGCTCGATGCAAAAGAAGCCTTGTTCTGACTTTTAATATTGCATAAGCATCAAGAAAGAACTTGGGCCATCCAAATGTTATATTCACATTCATTATGTGACCAACTCACCTCTTTTTATGGTCACATGTATCTGTGTTATGAATAACAAATCACATTTACTAATACCTTTTGAGGCTTTGGGGATAGTAGAAATTAAAGTTGCTCATAATAAATGCATTATATACTTTGATTATAGTGCATTAGCTCACTTTTTCCCTACCTAGAATATTATAACCAGCGAGATCTCCAGGGACCAAAATTGTCCCCCACACTGAGATACAACTGTGTGTATGTATATGTGTGTATAGGTGTATATACATATATGTGTGTCTATACACACACACACACACACACAGAAACACACACTCAATCTCTTAGATTTGACACTCACCCCTGGGACTTAGCTATCTTGATGGATGGGTTTGGTGAGGAAGTGAATAAAAATTCTGGTAGGCCCAGTCACCCTATCCAGTTTGCCCCAAACCATGCTTGACAACCCATCCAACTATCTATGAAAACACCAGAGACCATTCAATATAAACAGCTTTCAATTTGCCTTACCACCAAACACATACCCCAACTCTTTCAACTTCTTTCTTGCTCTGCAAGCAATAAGCAGATCATTCTTTCAATTGCTCCTGGAAAAGTGAGTGACATCCACTACCACAGGATTCTACTTTCAATATGCTATATTCTCCCCTCTGACTCTAGCATCACTATGGAGAAGGGCATTATCATCTCACAGTGGCTGATTGGTCTGTTCACTAATAGCTTGTGGGTCTGCCTGTCTCCAGTCTCTCCGCACTCCATCCATCCTCCATCCTAACAGTAAATTCCTTTTCTTAAATCACAGGTATGATTATGTCACAACTTTACTCAACAAACTTCAGAAGTTCCCTATTGCCTTCAAAATGAAATGCAGAATCATTTTTTGGTATTCAAAGTCCTTCATAAACTAGCCCCTCCAACTTTTAGAGTCTTCTTACACTTTACTCCACACTATGTGTTTATATGTTGATTCTCCCATTAGATTGGGATCTCCTTGAAAGCAGACTTGTCTTTTGCCTCTTTTTATATGCCCATGACTTGGAACTGTGCCAGGCACTTAAAAATGTTTATTGATTGATCGATTGACTTTACCAAAAAGGACCTGAGGATAAAGACTGATAAAAAAGGTCATGTTTGACCAGAACAGTAGGTTAATCTGTCATATAATGAACTTGAGGGTTAACAAGCACTCCAGATACTGTTTTGGCACCCATGAAGTTGTAAAGGTATAAGACAAAAGTCTACTGTGTATTGGGCAGATCCTCTCTAAGAGACATTTAACACACATTTATGATTCCAAAAGGAATCTCAGAGTTGGAAGCTACTTCAGAGGTCATCTCTTCTAATTTCTTTACCTAACAAGAATATTCTTTACATTATCACTAAGTGGCCATAAAACTTCTTCTTGATTATTTCTAGTTCTAAGGAGCTGTACCCAAGAAGCCATTCTACTTTGGAACAGTTCTGTTGCACACCTATTTAGGAAGTTTGTTATCAAAATGAGCTCAAATTCATTTCATAATTGTCACCACCTACAAATGACAACCTCCATTCCACATGATGATCTTTGAATACAGCTCTCATAACTTCTTTTACAATTCTCTGATTGGTATTAAACATTTCCAATTTCTCTGAACAGATAATTATCAGAAAAATATATCAAAACTATTTATGTTTCTATGAAAAATGCTTTAAATTACTATCAGTTAGGGAAATGATAGTTAAAACAACTCGGAAGTACCACCTTACGCCTATCAGATTCAATAATATGACAGAAAAATAAAATGAAAAATGTGTGAAGACATGTTGGAAAATTGGGTCATTGATTCACTGTTGGTGGAGTTGTGAAGAGCCTGAAGAGCAATTTGGAGTTATACTCAAAGGGCTATACACTGTACATAACCTTTGACACAGTAATAGCACTACTAAGTCTGTAGCCCAAGACATAAACAACATGTGGGGGTGGGGGTATTGGAGATTGACCTATATGCAGAAAAATATTCATAGCAGCACTTTTTATGGTGGCAAACAATGAAAAAATGAGGGGATACCCATTCATTAGGAAATGACTAGATAATTGTGGTTCTGATTGTACTGGAAAACTCTTACACTATAAGGAATGACCAGAAGTTAGCTTATGGAAAAAAGAAAAAACAAAAACAAAAACCTGGAAAGAGGAAAGATGTACATGAACTGCATCATGTTTTTCATCAGCAAAATGAAGTGAGCAGAACCAGAGAAAATTGTATATACAGCAAAATTACAATAATGATCAACTGTAAATGAAAACTATTTTCTTTTTTTTTTTTAAGCAATTGGGGTTAAGTAACTTGCTCAAGGTTACACAGCTAGTCATTATTTATGCGTGGGTGCTCATTTTCTGAGGCCGGATCTGATCTCGGGTCATCCCAACTCCGAGGCTGGCACTCTTACTCACTGCGCCACCTAGCCGCCCCTTTAGGGCAGTTGGGGTTAAGTAACTTGCCCAAGGTTACACGGCTAGGTTTTTTTGTTTGTGTGGATTAAGTGTTGGAGGCTGGCTCCGAACTCAGGTCCTTCTGATTCCAGGGCCAGCGCTCTATTCACTGTGCCACCTAGCCGCCCCTGAAAACTATTTTCAGCAATAAAATGATTCTAGGCAATTAAAAAAAATTATGATAAAATGGTATTTCAAGAAAAAGAACTAATGGAGTCTGAAAGTAGATCAAAGCAAAATTAAAAACAAACAAACAAACAAAAATAACAAAACCCTTTCTCTTTCTTGGTCTGCATTTTCTTTTACAACAGTACTAAAGAGGGGGCAGAGCCAAGATGACGGAGTAGAAACAGCACTTCCAAGGTGTCTGCCACACTTCACTTCCAAACAATGTAAAAGGGGATTCTGAACAACTTCTGGAGCCCCAGAACCCACAGAACAACACAGAGAAGCTAACCTCTGGCTGAGAACAGCCCAGCAGTCCTGCAGGGAGAGGCCAGCACAGCACTCTGAGAGCAGGAAGCTCAGCCCTCTGGGAACAGACAGTGCAGCACTCTAGGAGCCGAGACCAGGCCCACATGAGCCACAGTTTTAGCCCCACAGTGGCCAGGCCAGCAGCTGGCTGGAGGGACCCCAGAACCCCAGCAGCTGTGGCGATTCCAGAAATACCAGCACAGATATGCCTAGGACAAAGTGAGAAGTTAGTGCCCTTTAGACTTTGTGACCAGTATTTGGGGAATGTGTCGGCTTCCTCCCCTGGGGGCAAAAAGCAGCTGAGGAAATGCTGCACAGAGGTCATTTTGCAGTGTCAGTGGCAGCTCCAGCTTCCGGTCTGCCAACTGTAGGGAGATCCAGCAATCAGTCTGGGGATTACTCTCTCTTGCTTTAACCTGCTTGGATCTGGATTGTGGTCTGGGGGGGGGGGGGGCGGGGATCTGGGCTGTGTATCCAACTTGCCAGAGCCTGTGAAGGCTTTACAGAGGCCACCCAACATCTGGAAGTTGTGAAGACCTCACGTTCCAGACGGAAGCTCTCCTGTCTGCTGGCAGAGTCCTACTGTGGAAACAAGCCCAAAAAACAAGTAATTAAGTGGCAACATGCCTAGGCAAAGGAAACAATATAAACAGAAAAATGCAACATTAAACTCCTATTTTGGGGACAAAGAGGATTAAAGCATGGAACAGGAAGAGTACTGTGAGGTCAGAACCCCTGTACCAAAAGTCCCAAATAAAGATACAATCTGGCTACAGGATATAGAGGACTTTAAGGAGCAGATAAGAGAAGTGGGGGGAAAATTGGGAAGAGAAATGAGAATTATGCAGGAAAAGTATGAAATAAGAGTCAACAGACTGACTGAGGAAAATAACACCTTAAAAATAGACTAACTCAAATGGCAAATGAGGCTCAGAAAAGCAGTGAGGAGAAGAATGTCTTAAAAAGCTGAATTTGCCAGATGGAAAAAGAATCTCAAAAGCTCACTGAGGAGAATCATTCCTTCAGAGTTAGACTGGAACAAATGGAAGCTAATGACTTCATGAGAAATCAAGATGCTGTTAAACAGATCCAAACAAATAAAAGTATAGAAGGCAATGTGTAATATTTCATGGGAAAAACCACTGACCTGGAAAATAGATCCAGGAGAGATAATTTAAAAATTATTGGACTACCCGAAAGCCATGATCAAAGAAAGAACCTAGAAATCATCCTTCAAGAAATTCTCAAGGAAAATTGCCCTGATGTTTTAGACCCAGAAGAGGAAATAGAGGTTGAAAGAATCCACCAATTGCCTCCTGAAGAAGAGGATGAGTCAGTTTTCTAAGATCTTTCACAGTATGTTACAGTGTGCAGAATAAAATAATAAAAATTGTAAGAAAAAATGGAAATAACCTTGACATTTGTAAAATATTTTGCATATGTTTTATTTTTATTTGAATCTCACAACAACCCTGAGAATTTGGTGATAGTATTGTTATTCTCATTTTACAGAGCAAGTAACTAAGGCACATAGCATTTATGTGACTTATCTGGGGTCACATTATGATGAAATATCTGGGGCCGAATTTGAACACAGCTATTCCTTTATTCCGCTTATAATGCTATATACACTATGCCTCCTAGAATTCTTCTGTTGTGATCTGATCAAGGCAGTTTACAATGGAATTACTACTTTAATTGATATTTCCATTAATGCAACCACTTAACCATGGAGTTCATAATTTGCAATCAATACAACCCATATTTTCATAATCTAGATATACCAAAATCATACTTGTTGCTTTGTTTCTCAAATGATCCATCATGAGTTTTCATAACTCCTAAAATGCAATATTAAAGCAACTTAACTAAACCACTAATTAACACAAACTGCGATAGATTAAAAGTAGTTTTATAAATGGATCAGTCATTACCAATATTATAATTCAAAGTTATAATTGGTAGCATATAATCCACATTTCAAAAAAATCATTATTTATGTTTTTATAGCTATGGTTGTTTGTACGCTCTTGCAGAAAATGTTCTAAAATCTTTTATTTTTGCAAGCTCATATGTGCATTTTGCAAGGCTGACAATGCATGTTCTGATCTGGGGTTTTGTAATGCTGATCTTGTATTTTGCATTTTATCATTTTATTCTCCTGATAATCCTTGAAGCAGAGCTAGATTCTATCAAAGAGGAAAAGGGTATCATTACTTTATTTTAGCAGCCACATGTGAATAAGGATAATTTTGCAAGTACAAAATTCTCTGTTTCTATAAGTTATGAATATGAAGCCATAATGCAATCTGCTTTTCTCCTTGGGGATTCCTCAGTAGAATGTACATTGATTTTAATCATGAATGATGTCTTGTATACCTTTATCTTTGTTTATTTAAGATTATAATTCCCTATGAATTTGCACTAGAACAATAAATCATTTTTATTTGGAGATGAAATATTCTTATTTAGCTTATTGTTAAGCCTGTGTTCACTTTTACTGTTAAACCAATAAATTCAGGTAATTAATCAAATATACCAATAAAGACATGGTTACCCAGCTCATTCCCCTTATAGACCAACTGCTTTCACACAAAGAAAAAATCTGTTCTTATAGGAATATACTATATCTCTAGTTGCCAAACATTCATCTGTCTAATGAAGGCCCTTGGTCAAAAGAAAACCAAATAAGAGAGTATGAATGGATCTGAAATGGGCTATCAACTGAAAACATTATGAGTAGCTAAGGTAATAAATAAGGCTATTAACTAGAAATGTAACCAATAACTAAGGTCACAGATAACATTCCATGCTGGCATATACTGCTTTCTTACAACATGGGCTAACCACCCTGGAATATCAATTCCATCAGGATTTAATGCCCTACCTATTATCTGTTGTGGTTTTGGTTGATCCATCTTTGTTTCAGACTTAGACCCAATCATAAGGACTCATGATTGACATTCAGGAGCCAAAATGACAGAGTAGAAGCAGGAACTTGCTGGAATCCCTGCTGCAGCCACTTCTAATACCTGTAGAAAATGACTCTAAACAACTTTTAGAGATACAGAACCCACAGAGTGACAGAGAAAAACAAATCACCCACTGAAGACAGCCTGGCAAGCCAAAAGAAAGGGTGTATTGTACCAGGCTGGGAGCAGAGTACAATCCCACAGGAAACATGGCAACCCACATGTATGGCCCAGACCAGCCAGATCAGACTTCAGGGGAGTCAATCACTGGAAGCTGTGGCAGTTTCCAGACTTTTCAAACCATAAACAACAAAGAAAAAGTAAAAAAAAAGTAAAAGTAAAAGTCCATTGAGAACCCTGTTGATCCAGGATGAGAGAAAACCATGGTCCAGCCATTGTCCCCTAGGTGAGAGGTGGCAGCAGCACAGCAGTTGCAGCTCGTGCCACACGGCTGCCTCTGGAGTTCCTGGCCTGCAGATCATAGGACAAACTAGGTAACATTCAAAGGGTAATCATTTTTTGCTTTGACTTGCTTGGATCAATGTCACCGTTTCAGGTGGTGGTCCTGGGGTGAGGAAGGCCAGTGTGCCAGAGCTTGTGATGGCTGTTGAGAGGTTGCTCTCCTCATAGGTCTGACAACAGCTCTGACAACTGAGAAAATCCCAGAAATTTGGGACACAGCCTTCTCTACTCAGGAAGCAGAGTGCTAGCATAGCAAAGAGCTCAAAAATAAAGCAATTGACTGGCAAGGTGAACAGAGTAAGAAAATCAGAGCACAGAATATTTTTTGGGGGACAAAAAGGATAAAAACATGGAACCAGAAGAATACAAAAAAGGGGCAGAGCCAAGATGTTGGAGTAGAAAAAGCATGTAAAAGGCATTCTCCCCCCAGATCACCTGCAAACTATGTAAAAGGGGACTCTAAACAACTTCTGGAACCCCAGGACCCACAGAACGACATAGAGAAGCTAACCTCCTGCTGAGGACAGCCCAGCAGCCCTGCAAGAAGGAACAGCGCAGCAGTCTGGGAATGGGCAACACAGCTCGAGGAGAGCCAAGGTGCATATGAGCTGTGGTTTTAGCCCCAGGGCAGCCATGGCCAGCAGCCGGCTGGAGGGACCCCAGTTGTGGCAAGTCCAGAATTATCAACACAGACATACCTAAGACAAAGTGGAGGTTAGTGCCCTATGGACTTTGGGACCAGTATTTGGGGAACGCCTGAGCTACCTCCCCTGGGGGCTAGAAGACACTGAGGAGACACACCACATTGAAATTTTCAGTGGCAGCTCCAGCTCCTGGCCTGCAAACTGTAGGGAGATCCAGCAATAAGTGTTGGGGGGTACTCACTCTTCCTTTAACATCCCTGGATCTGGATTGTGGACTGGGGTGGAGGTCATGGTGTGGGTATTCAGCTTGCCAGAAACAGAAGTTGTGAAGACCTCAGACATTTCAGACAGAAGCTCCCCTGTCTGGTGGCGGAGCCCTACCATGGCAAGAAGCCCAAAAGTCAAGTAACTAATTGAAAACATGCCAAGGAAAAGGAAACAAAATAAACAGAAAAACGCAACATTAGACTCCTATTTCGGAGGGCAAAGAGTATCAAAGCATGGAACAGTCAGAGGACTGTGAGGTCAGGAATCCTGCTCCAAAACACCCAGTGGAAAATATGAGTGGGTTACAGGCCATAGAGGTCCTTAAGAAGGGTTTTAAAAATCAAATAAGAGAAGTGGAGGAAAAATTGGGAAAAGAAATGAGAAGTATGTAGAAAAATTATGAAATGAGGGTAAGCAGCCTGACTGAGGAAAACAACACCTTAAAAATAGACCGACTCAAATGGCAAAGGAGGCCCAAAAGGGCAATGAGGAGAAGAATGCCTTAAAAAGCCGAATTTGCCATATGGAAAAAGAATCTCAAAAGCTCACTGAGGGGACTCATTCCTTCAGAGTGAGACTGGAGCAAATGGAAGCTAACGACTTTATGAGAAATCAAGATGCTCTTAAGCAGATCCAAACAAATGAAAGTATAGAAGGCAATGTGAAATATTTCAGGTGAAAAACCACTGACCAGGAAAATAGATCAAGGAGAGATAATTTAAAAATTATTGGACTACCTGAAAGCCATGTTCAAAGAAAGAACCTAGAAATCATCCTTCAAGAAATTCTCAAGGAAAACTGCCCTGATATTTTAGACCCAGAGGGCAAAATGGAGGTTGAAAGAATCCAGCGATCACCTCCTGAACAGGATCCCATAAAGAAAACTCCCAGGAATATTATAACCAGGTTCCAGAATCCCCCGATCAAAGAGAAAATACTCCAACAAGCCAGGAAGAAACAATTTCAATATTGTGGAAGCACAATCAGAATAGCACTGGACCTGGCAGCTTCTACACTGAGGGAGTGAAGGGCATGGAATATGATATTCCAGAGGGTAAAAGAGCTGGGACTGACCCCGTGGGTCACCTACCCAGCAAAACTGAGTAATTTGTTTCAGGGGAATATTTGGTCATTCCGTGGAATAGAGGACTTTCCAGCATTCTTGAGGAAAAACCAGAGGTGAATAGAAAATTTGACATCCAGACACAAGAACCAAGAGATGCCTGAGAAGGTAATCAGGGAAAAGAAATCAAAAAGAACTTTTCAAAATTGACCTACTTAAATTCCTACATGGAAAAAAAATAACAGTGACTGATGAAACCTTTCTCAGTATGAAAATAATGGAAGAAGAGTGTATGTTCATATGAGTACATATGTGAATGTGTGCATATAAGTTTACAGTTATACATGGATAGAGAGCATACATTGAATTGTTGGGAAGGGATGATATGTAAGTGGTTTAATTATGAGGTGAGAGAGGAAAGTGGCAAGAGGAAATGGGGAGAGACAGGGTAGGATAATTTATCTCACATAGAAAAAGCAAGGGGAAGTGGCTGCAGGGGAGGGCAAGAATAGGAAGGCAAAAAAGGCAAAACCACATTCTCAATGAATTTGGTTCAGGGAGAGAATGACATACACACTAAATGGGATATCTCAACCTGAAGCAGAATAGGGGGAAGGGGGATGAGAGGAGGGATGATGAATGGGAAGGCATTCTTGGGGGGAGGGGATAGTTGGAAGTATGCACTATAGAACAGGGACAGGATCAAGTAGTGAATTGATCAGGTGGAGGGTGGAATAGGGGGAAGGGAATTATAAGCAGCCTTGTACAATAAATCTACTATGGTAATGTTTTGCATAGCTAGACATGTACAACATATACTGAATTACTTATCTTCCCAGAGGGAATGGGTGGCAAGGGAGGAAGGGAAGGGATCTGAAAATCAAGATCTTAAAATTAAATGTTTCAAACATATATAAATACTATTATCTATACTCTTTTGCATATAATTGGGAGATTAGATGTGCAGACATTGGGGCACAGAGATTTACCTTGCTCTAATCGAAAAGTCGAAAGGGGTATGGGAGAAGATATCAGAGAGAGCAGATTGGATGACTGCTATTGTGGGATGGTGGGTAGGGGAAAAACGGGAGAAAATTGTAACTCAAAATCTGGTGGAAATGAATGATGTAAAACAGAAGTTAATAAAGCATTTGTTTAAAAAAAGAATACAAAAAAGCCAAAACTCCTGCATTAAATGCTTCCATGAAATATATGAACTGGTCATAGGCCAAGGAGGAGCTCAAGAAGGATTTTGAAAATCAAGTAAGAGAAGTGGAGGGAAATGGGGAAGAGAGTGATTTTAAAAAGTCATGAAAAGTGGGTTCACAGCCTGACTGAAGAAAATAAAACCTTAAAATAGACTAACTGAAATGGCAAAAGAGGGCCAAAAAGGTAATGAGGAGAAGGATTCTTAAAATTCCACATTGACCAGATGGAAAAGTATTTCAAAACTCACTGAAAAGAATAATTCCTTTAAAATTGGATTGGACAGTGATGGAATCCACTGGAAGACAGAGAGTGGCACAGTACAGCCCAGGAGCTTTCCCAGTGTGCTTTGGAAAGGACAAGCTCAGAGCATGTGGGGTTTGCACAGCTCAGACCTAAGAGCTGACTACACCAGAGAGAGAAAAGCCCCAGCCTGCAGACTTACCAAGGACGAATAGCAGTCATCTCGCAGAGGGAAAGGATCATCGGAGCCAGGTAGGGAAGTCGGGCCCCCAGTGGAGAGAGTGGCTTCTCCAGCTTCACTCAGCCCCCAACCTGGGAGTTTGGAAACTGCCTGCCTGTATAATACAGGGGTTGGAATGGCAAAGTAAATTCTAGCTGCTCCTATCCTCCCATCCCTCCTTCATGAAGCAGAAAACCCAAAGATAAGTCTCCCACCCAGATTGAAATCCCAAGTTAATGGAAAAAGCCCCAGGCTTGAGAGTCTCCAAGAAGGGGTGTGACTGAGACAGCCAGGAGTCTGAAGAGAAGAGAGGGTGGGGTCCCAACAAGCCCCACCTCACCTTACCAACAAAAGCCTACTTATAGGCCAGGGGTATAGAGGCAGAAATCTGAAGGGGTCAGAGGCAACCACACCTATGCATCTACATCCCTCATTGACTTCCCTGACTTAGCCATAAACTAGCCACACAGAGGTATTCAAAACCAAGGATCAGGCCCTAAACTCTGGCCCTGGAGTCAGAAGGACCTGAGTTCAGATCCTGCCTCAGACACTCAACACACACATACAAAAACCTAGCCATGTGACCTTGGGCAAGTTACTTAACCCCAATTGCCCTAAAAAAAAAAAAAAAAAGTAAAATTAGTGAAGTAATTGGAGAAAATACCATCCCTAAAAAAGGAACTTCAAAAACTAACTGAAGACCATAATTCCCTAAAAATTAGATACAATCAAACTGAAACTCAGAACTCTATGATGCAGCAGGAGTGAATCAAAAAAAAAAAAAACGATCAAAAAATTGGAAGAAAATGTAAAATATTTCACTGGAAAAATAGCTGACCTAGAGAACAGATCCAGGAGAGACAAATTAAGACTTATTGGTCTGGGGGTGGAGCCAAGATGGCGGAGTAGAAACAGCTCGTCCAAGCCTCTCTGCCCCCAGATTCTCCACAAACTATGTAAAAAAGGACTCTGAAAAACTTCTGGAGCCCCAGCACCCACAGAACGACACAGAGAAGCTAACCTCCCGCTGAGGACAGCCCAGCACCCTGCAGGAAGGACCAGCGCAGCGGTCTGGGAGCCGGCAGCGCGCAGAGCCCAGAGCACAGAGCGCAGGAGCCGAGCCAAGCCGAGCCCAGGTCCCCGTGAGCCGAGGTTTTAGCCCCAGGGGGGCAGGGCCAGCAGCCGGCTGGAGGAACCCCAGAACACCAGGAACTGTGGCGACCCCAGAATTATCAACATAGACTTGCCTAGGACAAAGTAAGAGGTTAGTGTCCCATGGACTTTGGGACCTGTATTTGGGGAATGCGTCAGCTCCCTCCCCTGGGGGCTAGAAGCCACTGAGGAGACACGCCATTGTGTAGTTTTCATAGGCATTTCCGGCTCCCAGCCTACAAATCGTGGGGAGATCCAGCGATCAGTCTTGGGGGTAATCGCTCTTGCTTTAACCTCCCTGGATCTGGATTGTGATCTAGGGTGGAAGTTGTGGGTGGGTTTACAGCTTGCCAGAAACGGAAGTTGCCCCCCACACGTTTGGGACAAAAATTCCTCTATCTGGCCTTAAAGCCATAGTGTGGCAACAAGCCCAAAAAGTCAAGCAATTAAGTGGCAACATGCCAAGGCAAAGGAAACAGAAAAATGCAACCCTAGACTCCTATTTTGGGGGCATAGAGCGGAAAAGGACTGTGAGGTCAGAAGTCCTGCTCCAAAAGCCCCAGGGGAAAACATGAGCGGGTTGCAGGCCATAGAGGACCTTAAGAAGGACTTTAAAAATCAAATAAGAGAAGTGGAGGAAAAATTAGAAAGAGAAATGAGAAGGATGCAGGAAAAGTATGAAATGAGGGTCAACAGCCTGACTGAGGAAAACAACACCTTAAAAAATAGACTAGCTCAAATAGCAAAGGAGGCCCAAAAAGGCATTGAGGAGAAGAATGCCTTAAAAAGTTGAATTTGCCAGATGGAAAAAGAATCTCAAAAGTTCACTGAGGAGATTCATTCCTTCAGAGTTAGACTGGAGCAAATGGAAGCTAGTGACTTTTTGAGAAATCAAGATGCTGTTAAGCAGATCCAAACAAATGAAAGATTAGAAGGCAATGTGAAATATCTCATGGGAAAAACCACTGACCTGGTAAATAGATCCAGGAGAGACAATTTAAAAATTATTGGACTACCTGAAAGCCAATGATCAAAGAAAGAACCTAGAAATCACCCTTCAAGAAATTCTCAAGGAAAATTGCCCTGATGTTTTAGATCCAGAGGGCAAAATAGAGGTTGAAAGAATCCACAGATCACCTCCTGAAAAAGATCCCAAAAGAAAACTCCCAGGAATATTATAGCCAGGTTCCAGAATCCCCAGATCAAGGAGAAAATACTACAAGCAGCCAGGAAGAAACAATTTCAATACTGTGGAAACACAATCAGAATAGCCCAGGACCTGGCAGCCTCTACACTGAGGGAGAGAAGGGCATGGAATATGATATTCCAGAGGGCAAAAGAACTGGGAATGAACCCATGGGTCACCTACCCAGCAAAACTGAGTATTTTGTTTCAGGGGAAAATATGGTCATTCAGTGGAATAGAGGACTTTCAAGCATTCTTGAGGAAAAAACCAGAGTTGAATAGAAAATTTCACATCCAGACGCAAGAAGCAAGAGATGCCTGAGAAGGTAATCAGGGAAAAGAAATCAAAAGGAACTTATCAAAGTTGAACTATTTACATTCCCATATGGAAAAGCAATAATTGTGACTGATGATATCTTTCTCACTATGAAAATAATGGAAGAAGGGGGTGTGGTCATATGAATACATATGTGAATGTGTGTGTATATGGTTACAGTTATATATGGATAGAGGGCATAGGTTGATTTTGTTGGGAAGGGAGAGTACTCAAGGGATGAAATTATGAGGTAAGAGAAGAAAGTGGCAAGAGGAGATGGGGAGAGACATGGTAGGGTAAACTATCTCATGTAGGGGAAGTGGGTGCAAAGGAGGGGGAGAATAAGGAAGGCTAAAAAGGCAAAACCACATTCACATTGAATTTGGTTCAGGGAGAAAATGACATACATACTCAATGGGATATCTCAACCTGCAGCAGGATAGGGGGAAGGGGGATGAGAGGAGGGATGATGGGTGGGAGGGCATCCTTGGGGTGAGGGGAGGTTGGAAGTACCCACTATAGAAGAGGGACAGGATCATGGAGGGAATGGACCAGGTGGGGGGTGGGATGAGTGGGAGGGAATTATAAGCAGCCTTGAACAATATATCTACTATGATAATGTTTTGCATAGCTAGACATGTACAACATATACTGAATTACTTATATCCCAAGAAGGAATGGGTGACAAGGGAGGAAGGAAATGGATCTGAAATTCGAGGTCGTAACATTAAATGTTTCAAATATAAAAAAAAAAAAAAAGACTTATTGGTCTACCAGAAAGCCACCATGAAAAAAACAGTCTAGACAACATCCTCCAAGAGATTGTCAAAGAAAACTGTTCTGAAGTCCTGGAATCAAAAGATATAATAGCTATCAGTAGAATTCACCGGAATCCTCCTGAAAAAGATCCCAAAATGAAAACTCCAAGAAATATAGTAGCCAAATTCCAGAATTACAAGATTAAAGAAAAAATTCTACAACCAGGCAAAAAGAAACAATTCAAATATCGAGGAACTATAATTAGGATCACACAGGACCTAGCAGCATCTACATTAAAAGATTGGAGGGACTGCAATTTGATATTTCATAGGGCAAGAGAGCTAGGACTACAACCAACGATTAACCACCCGGCAAAACTGAGCATAATCTTTCAGACAAGGAGATGGATGTTTAATGAAATAAGAGAGTTCCAGACTTTCCTGATGAAAAAGCCAGAGCTCAATGGAAAATTGGATCTCCACTCCAGAAATATATGAAAAGGTAAACAAGGGAAACACAGACTCACACATGCATAAGTGCACACACCCACAAATAGACGCTCATTACTTGGTATGTAACAAGAGCAAAATTTTCACATCCTTATATGTGGAGCTGATAACTGGCAATATTCGAAATCTTTATGATTATCATGACCTTCTAAAGGGTTATACTTAGATAGAGGGTGTGGGTAAGAATGCACTAACATGAAGTCTAAAAAAAAAAAAGACTATTAAGGGGATCAAAGAGACTGTAATGGGGAAAAAGGAAAGGATGAGCTAGGAAAAGGTAAAATATGCCATCTGAAGGGGCATCAAAACACACTATAGAAGAGATGAAAGAAAGAGGAAGAACATCATTTAAACACTATTCTCACAGGCTCTGGACCAAAGAGGGATCAAATTAATCAGTGAAGTTTAAGATTCTCATGTGAATAGAGACATAAGTTCATTAAAAAGAGGAAAAGGGGGAGGGAGAGGAACACTGTTTGAAATTTACTCTCACTTGTTTGGAATCAAACAGGAAGTAATTTACTCTGATAAGTATAAAAAAAATATTTCGTCCTATAGATAGTCGAAGGGTAAGGGGAGGGGGAGTGAAAAGGAGGAGACTAAAGGGGGGGTTACAAGGGAGGGAAATAGTAAGGGGAGAGCTTAGGTCAAGAAGGGGGGTCACTGGGTGGGAGCAATGAGGGAGGGGGCGGTAAAAAGGGAAAACTTCAAGGAGGGGAAGGGAGAAGCAACAAACAAAATCATAAACAGGGGAAGGGAATAGGATGGAGGGGAAGAGACAGATAGTCATCATTACTGTGAATGTGAATGGAATGAACTCTCCCATAAAACAGAGGTGGATAGCAGAATGCATTAAAAACAATAATCCTACAATATGTTGTCTACAAGAAACACATTTAAAACAAAGGGCTACCCACAAGGTAAAGGTAAAAGGTTGGAGTAAAATTTATTATGCCTCAGCTAAAGTAAAAAAAAAAAGCAGGGGTAGCAATGCTTATCTCAGATAAAGCAAAAGCAAAAATAGATCTAATTAAAAGAGAAAAGGAAGGAAACTATATCCTATTAAAAGGCACCATCGAGAATGAAGCAATATCACTACTTAATATATATGCACCAAGTGGTATAGCATCCAAATTCCTAGAGGAGAAGTTAAAGGAATTAGAGGAAGAAATAGATAGCAAAACTGTACTAGTGGGGGACCTATATCTCCCCCTCTGAACTCGATAAATCTTACCTCAAAATAAACAAGAAAGAAGTTCAGGAGGTGAATAGAATCTTAGAGAGACAAGATAAGCTGGATCTCTGGAGAAAACTGAATGGGGATAAAAAGAAATTTACTTTCTTCTCAGCAGGGCATGGTACATACTCAAAAATAGACCATGTAGTAGGGCATAAAAAACTCACAATCCAGTGCAAAAAGGCAGAAATATTAAATGCATCATTCTCAGATCATGATGCAATAAACATTATATGCAATAAAGGGCCAGGGTAAGACAGAGTAAAAACTAATTGGAAATTAAACAATTTAATCCTAAAGAATGAATGGGTCAAAGAAGAAATTGTAGAAACAATCAATAATTGCATTGAAGAGAATGATAATAATGAAAAAACATACCAAAATTTGTGGGATGCACTAAAGACAGTTCTCAGGGGAAGTTTTATATCCCTGAGTGCATACTTAATTAAAGCAGAGAGAAGGGAGGTCAATGAATTGGACATGCAATTAAAAAAGCTAGGAAAAGAACAAATTGAAAATCCCCAATTTAGTACTAAATTAGAAATATTGAAAATCAAAGGAGAGATAAATAATATTGAAATTAAGAAAATTATTGAATTAATAACTAAAACTAAAAGCTGGTTTTATGAAAAAATCAACAAAATTGATAGTCCCTTAGTGAACATGATAAAAAAAAAGAAAGAAGAAAACCAAATTTTGAGTATCAAAAATAAAAAGGGTGAATCTACCTCTAATGAACAGGAAATCAAAAAAATAATGAGGAATTATTTTTCCCAATTGTATGCATATAAATATGACGATCTTAATGAAATAGATGAATATTTACAAAATCACAAGTTGCCCAGATTAACTGAAGAGGAAGTGAATTACCTAAATAACCCCATCTCAGAAAAAAAAAATCAAACAAGCCATCAATGAACTCCCTAGGAAAAAATCTCCAGGGCCAGATGGGTTCACTAGGGAATTCTATCAAACATTTAAAGAACAATTGATTCCAATAGTCTACAAACTATTTGGGAAAATTAGTGAAGAAGGAGTTCTACCAAATACCTTCCATGACACAAATATGGTACTGGTTGCTAAATCAGGAAGAGATAAGACAGATAAAAAAAATTATAGACCAATTTCCCTCATGAATTTAGACCCAAAAGTTCTAAATAAAATATTAGCCAAAAGACTCCAACAAATTATCACAAAAATAATACACTCTGATCAGGCAGGATTCATTCCAGGAATGCAAGGATGGTTTAATATTAGGAAAACCATCAGTATAATTGAGCACATCAACAATAAAACTAGCAGAAACCACATGATCATCTCAATAGATGCAGAAAAGGCTTTTGACAAAGTACAACATCCCTTACTATTAAAAACACTAAAAAGTATAGGAATAAATGGAGCCTTCCTTAAAATAGTTGATAGCATCTATTTAAAACCATCAGCAAGTATTATATGCAATGGGGATAAATTAGAAGCCTTTCCAATAAGATCAGGAGTGAAACAAGGGTGTCCACTATCTCCCCTCTTATTCATTCTGGTACTAGAAATGTTAACAGTAGCAATTAGAGAAGAAAATGGAATCAAATTAGGCAAAGAAGGGACCAAGCTATCACTCTTTGCAGATGATATGATGATATACTTAGAGAATCCTAGAGAATCAAGTCAAAAACTACTTGAGACAATAAATAAATTTGGCAAAGTTGCAGGATATAAAATAAACCCACATAAATCCTCAGCATTCCTGTACATCTCTAATGAATCTCAACAACAAGAGATAGAAAGAGAAATCCCATTTAAAGTCACTGTAGACATTATAAAATATTTGGGAATCTACTTGCCAAAACAAACCCAGAATCTATATGATCACAACTACAAAACACTTCTCACACAAATAAAAGCAGATCTAAATAGTTGGAAAAATATCAATTGCTCATGGCTGAGTCGAGCTAATATAATAAAAATGACAATTTTACCCAAACTAAACTATATATTTAGTCCCATACCAATCAATTTACCAAAAAACTACTTTGTAGAGTTAGACAAAATAATAACAAAATTTATTTGGAAAATAAACGGTCTAGAATATCAAGGGAATTAATGAAAAGAAACGCTAGGGAAGGTGGATAGCTATGCCAGATCTTAATCTGTATTACACAGTAGCAGTAATCAAAATGGCTTGGTACTGGCAGAGGTGTAGAGTAGTTGATCAATGGAATAGATTAGGCGAAGGAGACCCAGCAGTTAATGAATATAGTAATCTATTGTTCTATAAACCCAAAGGCCCCAGTTTTTGGGATAAGAATGCACTATTTGACAAAAACTGCTGGGAAAACTGGAATACAGTAAGGCAGAAAGTGGGCATAGGTCACTATCTAACACCATATACCAAAATCAAGTCTAAATGGGTGCTTGATCTAGGTGTAAAGGATGATACTGTAAGCAATTTGGGAAAGCAAGGAATAGTTTACCTGACAGACTGTGGAGAAGTGAAGATTTTAGGCCCAAACAAGAATTAGAGCGCATTATAAAATGCAAAATGGATAATTTTGATTACATTAAATTGAAAATCTTCTGTACAAACAAAGCCAATGTAACCAAGATCAAGAGGGAAGTGGGAAATTGGGAAATAATTTTTACAACTTGTGTCTCTGAGAAAGGACTCATTTCTAAAATTTATAGATAATTGAGCCAAATCTATATGAATACAAGTCACTCCCCAATTGATAAGTGGTCAAAAGATATGAACAGGCAGTGTTCAGAGAAAGAAATTCAAGATTTCTATAAGCATGTGAAGAAATGCTCTAAATCACTATTAGTTAGAGAAATGCAAATCAAAACAACTCTGAGGTACCACATCCCTCTAGTCAGATTGGCTAAGATGACAAAACAAGAAAGTGACAAATGCTGGAGAGGATGTGGACAAATTGGAACACTAATACATTTCTGGTGGAGTAGTGAACTTATCCAACCATTCTGGAGAGCAATCTGGAATTATGCCCAAAGGATTATAAATAATTTCATACCCTTTGACCCAGCCATACCACTTCTAGGGTTATATCCCAAAGAGATCATAGAAGTGGGAGGAAGACCCATATGTACAAAAATATTTTTAGCAGCCCTTTTTGTGGTTGCAAAGAATTGGAAACTAAAGAGGTGCCCATCAATTGGGGAATGGCTAAACAAGTTGTGGTATATGAATGTAATGGGATATTATTGTGCTATAAGAAATGAGGAGGAGACGGTTTTCATATTTACCTGGAGAGGCTTATATAAACTAATGCTGAGTGAATAGAGTAGAACCAGGAGAAATTTGTATACAATCACAGACAGAACATTTGAGTTCTGACCAACCATGACAGACTGGACTTTTCTCAGCAATGCAGTGATGTAAGTCAATCCCGAAAGCCTCATGAAGGAGAGACATGCTTACATCCAGAGAAATAACTAGAAAGAACTGAGCTTGAATACTGATGGAAAAAAAAAAAAAACTAATCGATCTTTTTCTTTTCATTGTTTGGTTTTATTTCTTCTTAACCATTTTCCATTCCATCTAGTAAAATACGCCTTTGTAACTTGACTAATGTCTATTGTGAAAATATTTGCAGATCCTATCCTGGACTACATGCCATCGTGGGGGTTGGGGGGAGGGAGGGAAGGAAAATTTGAAACTCAAGGAACTATTCGATTGAATCTTGTAAACTAAAAATAAACAAATAAATTTAAAAAGAAAAAATTTAAAAAAATCATATTCATCATTTCTTATGTAGTAATATCCAGCACGAAAACATTCCCAATTTATGGGATTTTAATTTGTTTCCAGTTCTTTGCTACTAGAAAAAAGTCCTGCTGTAAGTATTTTAGTGTACAGTAGGCAATTAATTGCTAAAGATATTAACAATGCAGAATTTTTTTCTTAAACAGTGATTGGATGCATACTTGGCTTTCTTAGAGAATTTCAGAGATTTTCTAACGCTACAATTTACTGATACTAGTCATGTGGATGTTTGCTTTCAAGATTAGTTCATTACTTAAAGGAATGTCTCTTGTTTTTGTTTTTGTTTTTTAGTCCTAATGTTGTGCAATGAAAATAGTTTAAAAAATTTACATGGCCTCTTATTTTACTGTTTTTATGAAGTGAAAAGTGCCATTTGAATAATACTTTAATAGTTGAATACTATTATTTCTTTACTTATCTTAAGGAATAGATGCGTTATCCTGCCTTGACAGCATCTTAAACTGAATTTCAGTCAAATCTGAGATGGGATTTCTGTTTTTTATATGGCTATTTGCTCTCTTGCTTAGTTTATTATTGCAAATTAAATAAATTTAAGAAAATGAAATCATTGTTATGATCTCAAAGGTCCCTTCCAGCACGAAAGTTATACAATTCTACTTATTTTCAACTTTGCTTGAAATAACTTTTCTCATTTACATTTTATACACAAGTGAATTTAATAGTACCTGAAAATCTCCAGGTAGCTGAAAGCTTTTTATTTAATTATAGAAGAATAACTACAAAAGAATCCACAGTCACTTTCACTTGCAAAATGTGCTGGATATTTGCTAAAAAGGTCTTCTACAAAGACAGTATACATAAGAGTATTGTCAGGCAGATTGTAATCCCAAATAATCATGAAATTTGTGAGTTCAAAGGAACCCCAGAAGTCAAACCTCTACCAAACTCAGAATCTGATGTACAACATCTGATTCCTAACTAAAGAATCCAGTGAAGGGAAATTCACTAAACTGCACAGCAAATGTAGTCTATCCTACTTATAAATAGTTGTAATTAGGAAGATTTTCCTTACATTGATTTTAAATTTGACTCTCTAAATCACCCTCATTTCTCCTAATTTTAGCCAATTTTGTCAAGTAAAAACAACAAGAACAACATCAACATAGGGGCGGCTAGGTGGCGCAGTGAATAGAGTGCCGGCCCTGGAATCAGAAGGACCTGAGTTCGGAGCCGGCCTCTGACACTTAATCCACACAAACAAAAACCTAGCCATGTAACCTTGGGCAAGTTACTTAACCCCAATTGCCCTAAAGGGCGGCTAGGTGGCGCAGTGAGTAAGAGCGCTGGCCTCGGAGTTGGGATGACCCGAGATCAGATCCAGCCTCAGAAAATGAGCACCCACGCATAAATAATGACTAGCCGTGTAACCTTGAGCAAGTTACTTAACCCCAATTGCTTTAAAAATAAAAAAAAAGAACAACATCAACATCAACTAGTTTTTCTCCACATCATAGCTCCTCAAATATATGAAACAACTGTTATTTGTGACATTCCCCAAACTCCCCTATCTACCTATCTTCTCTAGGCCAAATATTTTTATTTTTTTTAAATTACTCTCATATATTTAAAGCATGTTTTCCTTCCCCTTCATCACTCTGTACATCCTCCTCCAAGCACCCTCTACCATTCTATAAATCTCTTTCCAAGAGCATTCTACCCCAATTTTAGTCACTTCTACAGTTGCAATTGGAGCAGTGTGCAGAAGTTCTGTATCTCTGGAAATAAGACTCCTCTCAAAACAGCCTAACATTCTGCTATTCTTTTGACAGACCACTCAAACCCTTAAGTCATTTCCCATGAATTACTTTCTTGTCATATTTCCCCTTCTTGCACTTGTAAAGTGGATTTTCTAAAGCTTTAGAATTTTTTTTTCAATTTCACTTTTCCTATTTTTCCAGCCTTTCAAGATGCTTCTGTCACCTAACATTTTTGTTATCTTTAACAATATATTCCCTACTATCTAGTCCTTCATCCAAATAAAGGGTAAAATTGCTAAACAGATTATGGTCAAGAAACGGACTCCTGGCACTACATTTGAGTCCTCCCTCTAGGTTAACCTTAATTATTAAATCATACTCCTGGGGTTTAGTTAAGTACCAAACTCAGAACCCACTGTCATCAAAGGCAGACCTCTTCATCTTATGCGCATATCGTTATGACAGACATAAAACAAACAGGGGGACTGAAATATTTGCTTGTAAAGGATGCGCTGTCAAACACAGGATAAGAATGCAAGTTACAAAATCAAAAGCAATAACACTTGCAAGTCATCCAAAAGTCTCCTTCTATCTCTCTCTCTGTAACTCAGAGAGAGGCTCATCCTAAACCCCAATCTAAGAGACTCGCATGAGGTTCAGGGAAAATGAGAGCCTCTCTTGGGATGTCATTGAGCATCAAATGCTAGATGTCCCACTATTTCAGGGCTCCCTTGAAGTCTTGTCAACATAAGATCCATGTGACTTGAGAAGTGTTTTCCTTCTCTTCTTTTTGATGACTTTGTTTTCCTGACTCTCTTTTCCATTCTCTGTTTTGCAACTTTTATTTTCTCCAACTTTCCACAATTTGGCCTTGTTTGTCTACTCCCACTTATTTAAATTCTTACTCTGCCTACCATAGTAGGGATAACTATCTATAGCTATAAGGTCAAGGTGAGTATTGTTGCAAGGCCTGACCAAAGCTCATTATTGTGAACAGAGCAAGCAAAATAACATTGCGATAGCTTTTGTTCCAATACCTTGCTGAAAGCCATATGAGCTAAGTCCATTTTCCTGATGTACAAGTCTAGGAACACTTTGAAATTCATCTAGAACTACTTGTTCTTAATAACTCTATACTGACCCTTAGTAATCACTCTAAATGCCCTCAAATTGTTATTTTAGTATTTAGTGTTTCTGCAGGAACTGAAGTAAAACTCCCTTGTCTCTGTTTTTTACCATCCGTGTTATATTATTGAATATTGAGAAATTTGCCCATTTTGATTCTCTCATTTGACACGCCTTCTCAGATAACTAAACGCAATTCAAGAATCACACTCAAGTTCTTTTAACATCATGGCAAGTGGTGCATCTTGGTGAGCCATCTTAAACTTGAACCCATTGAAGTTAATTTTGTCTAGTTCTTTATTTATCTTTTGTTTCAGTTCTTTCAGAGAATGTTTTGGGTTCTGTCTTCCCACTCTGAAAATTATTGTCCTTGCATAGAAAATGAGCATTCAGAAACAAAAGTGGGAAAAGGTTTTATCATTCTATATTCTGTCTCTGTCATCTATTTCATAAGCCCATCCAAGGCAATACAGGGTTCTATTCCTTCTTCGACCTTTCTCTTCCTCCTACCATAATTTTTAAAGCTCTACTTGGGGAGCTATATTTTGAAAGTTTTAGCTTATATCAGCCTTTAGCACTCCTGACATTATTATTTAGGATCTTGCTTCACTTTTCTATTCATCCTAAATCACCCAGCTTTGATTACTCTCTTGACCTTGTCTTTTTAAAATTTTACTTCTTTAGCTATGTCTTTCTTTTCCGTTGTTATCAGAATCAATTGTGAACTGCTTTAGTGGAATTTTATTCTTGAGAGACTCCCATCCCTCTTGAGCTGATTTCCCATTCAAAGGCTCAAGACAAAAGGATTCTATCTATCCTAAGTCTGAAATCTTGAAAAAAAAATACTAAAATTGATGTCATATGTCAGACATTAGCTATCTATAGTTTCTTATGTATCATATATGTGAATATTAAGGACTCATATTCAGTGGATTGCTCAGTCCAGACATTTTTCTACCAAATGTTTTCCATCTGGAATGAAATGAATGAAACAATTCATTTATGTATATTACAGACACTTTGAAGCTTAAAGGTAGAATAGACCCTCATAATCATTAGTGCAGAGTTTTCATTTTGCAAGTGAAGAAGTGAGTCCAGAGTACACAGGAAGTAGTGGAGAGAGGGTTTTAATCTGGTTAATCCCACTCCAGGTCTAATGCTTATTCTACTGAAATTCCAGGGGGTCATCAAGCTACAAAAAAAAAAAAAAAAACTAACAAAATCAGGCATGATTATACTACAACTTAAATCTGTCTCCTTTTAAGATCAAAATCAGTAATTTTCAAACCTCTTACCATATCACATATACTTCTATAAATAGGTAATGCAGTGAATAGAATACTAGGCCTAAGACAGGAGAACTGAATTGAAATCTGAAGTGATATACTTATTAGCTGTATGACTCTGGGCAAATCACAATCTCAATCTCTGTCTTTCTTTGTTTCTTAACTATAAAATGGAATGAATAATAGGACCTATCTCATATAGTTACTATGAGGATCAAATTAGATACTTGTATAGCTGGCACATAGTAGGTGGCACATAGTAGCCTCTTAAGAAATATTTGTTCCCTTCCCTTTATCCTTCGTATTCTCTGCTCTGAAAACTTGTCAATCATAACTTTTTTTCCCCTTTGTTTGTTTATGTTTGCCTCCTGAAGCCTGGCTTTTATACCTATCAATTTCTGGATCTCTATCCTAAAACCAAGATGATGGCTCAGATTCCTGGAGTGCTCCAGGGTGTTAGTGTGATTGAGTTCAGGCTGTAACAATACTCTTATTGTAAATATTTTCTCTTAAAAATGTAAATTGCCTTGTCACCCTATATTTTCACACCACACTATCAAATCTGAAGTATATATTTATTCTGTAGATTTTTTAAAACAAATTATCATTTGAAAAGCTTGAGTAGGGAATCAATGAAATGAAAATTATGGCCAAGCTTTGTGAACATAATGCTAGAGCAATTGGTTGAGTGAGTCTGTCAGACTGATTCTGGCATGTTATGTGAATAATAAATATTATTCATACTTAGTTGTTTTTGGTTTAAGATTCAATTCAATTCAATCAAAATTGATTCAAATCCAATATTCAATAATTCAAAAATTCAACATATTTCTCATAATATTTCACAAAATATGATGGACATAACAAAAACAAAGTAATTTTTTATTATTAATTCATGTGATTAATAAAGAGAATTTAAGAAATTTGTTTATTTTAGCATATAAGTCACATAGTGATTAGAATGATCAAAGCACTGGACCTGAATTCATGAAGACCTTAGTTTGAATCCAGTCTCAGACACCTACAAGCTGTCACTTAAGTGTCGCTTAACCTCTGCCTGCCTTAGATTCCTCAAGTGTAAAATGGGAATAATTCACAAGGCTGTCATGGACAGTAAATAAGATATTTATAAGTGCTTAGCATGGTGCCTGACATGGAGCAGGTGCTTAATAAATACTTATTATCTCCGTCACCTCAATGCAATATTATCCTATTAAATTCAATTCTGCAAATATTAAATATATACTTTATTCACTTTGTCTGAGAAATACACAGATGCTATGTAATACCTGCCCTTATAAAGCTTATAGCTTTGGAGGGGAAATAGACAAACACAAACAACTATAGTGCAAAGAATTATTATATCATGAGAACATAAGGAGACGTGGAAACAAGGCATCATGGGACTTCATATGGAGGAAAGTAATTTTTGACTGTTAGGATGAGTATTTGATGAGGGTTTCGGTATGAATAGGAATTTAATTTCAAAAATTATGGAAGATTGGGAATAGGGCCCAGAGATGTTACGTTCTCCAGATATATGGAACAGCATAAACAAAGACTGAGCATTTTTATAACTCCTGTAAACTCCTCAGTAGATAACCCAGGACCTAACACAGGGTTGTTTGGTTGTTGTCTTTCATTCTCAAAGAGTAGCAAAATGACATCATGATTTTGGGATGAATGCCCAGGGTGTTCAGCTGTGGTTGATCAGTGCAAGCTCAGAAGGCTCTGTAACAGGTTGGACATAAATATCCCATGCAAACATTTAGAATTGGGGTGTCTCTAAATTTGTACATCTCCTTTCTTTTGAGTTACTGCAAATCTGCTTTACTCACAGAGTATAGTACTTTGTTTGATGCAGCCAGTGCCATTCTGGGTGGTCCTGTGCCAATGTCTCTCAAGTCTTATGATCAATTCTAAAGCTCTTCAGAGAGACCTTGGAAAATATCCTTGTATTACTTCTTCTGACCTTCAAGTGAGTGCTTCTTTTGTGTGAATTCTTTTTAAAATTGTCTCTTAGGTAAATGTACTTTTGGCATTTGAACAATATGGCCAGCCCATCAGAGTTGCACACTCTGCAGCAGAGTTTCAATGCTCGACAGTTTAGCTCAATAAAGAACTTCAGTGTCTTGTACCTTCTCTTGGCAGGTAATGTCCAGAATCTTACTAAGAAAATTCAAATGGGAGTGATTCAGTTTTCTGGCATAGTTCTAGTAGACTGTGCAGGTTTCACAGGCATACAGTGAGGTAAACATAACTGCTCTGTAGACCTTTAGTTTGGTAGATGGTCTAATACCTCTTCTTGCCAACATTTTCTTTCAAAGCCTCACTAAAACTGAGCTAACTCTGGTAATGCATACACCTACCTCATAATATATGTGAATATACCTGAAAAATATATTGCCAGGAAAAAGAAATTTATCCACTTCTTTCAATAATTTTCCACTTCCTGTAACTGATGTGCTGGCTGGTGGAGAACCTCTGTTTTCTTGGTGCAAATTTTTGGGCCAAAATTAGCATGAGTGACAGAGATATGCATACTCCATTGCATCTCAGTTTCAGAGGCTGCATTGATTGCACAATCTGAACAAAAAGTCATGTTCCAACTCTCCTTCTACTTTAATCTTGGCCCGTAGCCTTTCCAAGTTATAGAATTTGCTGGCAGTGTGGTAGCTGACCTTGATGAGATGCCATTTTTGTCCTCATTGAAGGTGCCTACAACATTACTGAAAACATCATTCTAAAAATCAGGGGAACAAGCATACATCCCTGCTTTACTCCATTGGTGATTGGAAAAACACAGCAGCACTATCCATTTTTCCGAAACCCATACAAATATGCCACCATTATACTGGGGTACAATGCTGATGAACTTCTCTGAGCATCCAAATTTTACCATTATTTTTCACAGGCCTTCATGACTGACAGTATTGAAAAACTTGGCTGGATTGATGAATGTTGTGTATAGACCTCTGTTATGCCCTTGCAACTTCTTCTGGAGTTGTTCATCATCAAATACCATAAGTAGTCTTCCTCTGTCCTTTCTGAAACCACACTGACTTTTGGTTAAATGACTATCTTCCAAGGGAAGGATCAGTCTATTTAGGAGGATTCTGGCAATAACAATCAGCAATGACTAAAAGAGAGATTTCTGGTGATAGTCATAGACATACTATTTCCCTTCCTTTTATAGTGATGGACAGTGGGTATCCTTGAACTTGTGGGGAAAAACTTCTCTTGCATATAAACTAGAAAATTTCTATCAGCTTTTGTATGAGCAGCGGACCTCCTGCCTTGTAAATCTCAGCTAGAATAGTGTCAGCACCAGATACTTTGGACTGATGCCATTCAAAACCTCTTCTTCAGCTGGAAGTTTGACTAGAGAAGGATTGATTCCAACCTGAGGTATATGGGCAATGGCTTCAGCATTGATTTATGGAGGTCTGTTGAGGAAACTATGTAAGTGTTCAGCTCATCTCTCCAAGATAAGGTCCTTATAACTAATCAATGTGGTTCCTTCAGCACTAAGAAGTTGAGATGCACCTTAGCTTTTGGGACCATAAATAGATTTCAAGAAACCATAAACACACTTTATATTGTTGCTATAAGCATTAAGCTGTATTTCATCTGCCTTCTTACTGAGCCAGGAATTTTTCATCTTTCTAATCTTCACTTATACCTTTACTTCTAATAGAGTTAAATTCTCCACTTTTAGAAATGGATGAACTATCTTGCTGGTAAACCCTGTGGAATTCTCATTTTTTGTTTAACAGATTCTAAATTTCCCCATAAATTTCATCAAGCCAATCTTGATGTTTGTGAATGCTGACCCAGATGAACAAATGCAGTGCTGTATACCAAATCTCTGAAAGCTGGCCACTCTATTTCTGCTCCTCTATTTCTGACTATGTGTTAGTTCAGCTTTCCCTCCAAGTTAGCAATGGACTATTCATGCCCAGAGATGCACTCTAATCTGTTCATATTAAGTCTTCTGGCACTTATCTTGCCTTGGAATCACTGCTTTTGTTGCATGCAACTGTTTAGCTTGGAAAGGATAAGTCTATGATCAGTCCAGCACTCTGCTCTACATATCACCTTCATCAATCATGTCCTATCTGTTTATTCTCTTTACAGTGAAATAGTTTGTTAAATGCAAATGTTTTCCATGGGGATACATCCATGAGTTTTTATTGCATTTGGGTGAGTGGAAGACAGTGTTGGTTATGAGGGCCTAATCTCCAGTTAATGAGTGCCTTGTTGCTATTTCCAATTCCATTCTTCTGAAGGGCTCTCTGCCATATTTGATAGCCTGTGCCTACTCTGGCTCTTTTGGCACATTAATAATAAAGGTCACCAGGTCTTCTTAATTTTTTTTTACCTCTTCAGGGTTCATCATGGAGGGAGCATATGAGTATACATGGTGGCATGGCACTTTCTGACAAATGTCTATTTTATTGGAATGAGTTTGTCATTCATTTCTTTTTGTGGACATAAAAGCTTGTTGGATAGATTAGTTTTGACTTTGGAACCAGTGCCAGCTTCGTGTCACTCCACATCATTCTGGTCATTTCAGAAAAATGTATATCCAGCTCTTACTTCAGAAAGCTAACCTTCATTTGCCCTTCTTATTTCTCTCACTGCTTCTATTTGGAAATAATAAATGCTGAGTTCTCTCACAAAAAGAGTTGTTCATCTTTAAGGTCTACTGGATTTCTTGCTGTTTGCAATTGTATGCATATTCCATGTATCAATGGTGAGTGGGATCATCTTCATAAAAGTTTTTGTACATTTTTCATGTAATGCAGGGTGGGATCCCTAACTTGTCATGGTGAGCAGGCAAATTTTAGGGCACTTTTTCTAGCCTCTTCCTCATTCTAGTAGTGAGTGTTGTGGTCCTTCAAAAGGCTGCTCAGACACCCAAGGGAGCCAAATCCCACTGCTTCTTCAGTCCAGTAAGAAGATGCCTCTATGACATGTGCTGCTTGTGTGCATCATTGTGATTTCAACTCCCTTTGTATCTCTGCTAGATGCTTTGTTATTTGCCTATTACCAGGATACTTTGTGGTAAATAAAAATGGTAAAGTGGTATAAATTATATCTTTTGATTAACCATAAATTGGATTTAAGTGAGGCGTAGTTGCAGGAAGTTGTTGCCCTTACTCTTTTTTCCAGTGTCACCAGAGTCCAGATGAGAAACAAAAGTCAAGACAACTAGTGATTGCTTGAGGTACAGCAGGTGACCTGGGTGTCAGTGTAACCAATCTCAAAGTACTTCATAGAACCTATTTCAGCTGCTTTTATGGCCATTGTAACAAATTGTTCTCATTCATAAATTCTACCAAAAATTCTATTCTATGCTAATTCTACCATAAATTTTATCTTCACATGCTTGGGGGAGACACCTTCTAGCTCACTGACAGGTCTGAGACCTTTCAGGTATCATTAGCTTGGTTTAACCTATCTGCTGAATTGGTATACTGGGGTGTGGCTACTGCATATGCTGTAGCTTTGTGGAGCCACAGGTGACAATTAGGTAAATCAGGTAAACACCAAACATGGAAAGCAGTCTTGGAAAGGGCTCAACAGCACTCACAGCCGGGGTACTAGTCTTCCCTGAACACCGTACACCCCTGGCACATAGCAGTTGTTTAATCAATGCTAGCTAACTTAGTAGTTGACCTTTATTCAACTTATCTGTTTTAGCCTATGGGGCAAGGTGCAAAATTAAATAAGCCTAGAGAGGCAGGACTTCTAGTGCCAATCCACTGAGTTTGAACTCACTAGGCAATCACGAGTTATTGCAGGGTATTGAGATTTTTCCATATGATGTTGTTTAAAAAATTAGCTTGAGGATATGCATTCTGAATTATATATAGACTAAAGTGATGTTTCAAAATGTTAATTTTTCAACTAATCAGTCTCCAACAGGTACTTTGGGCATTAAGATAAGGGGGTCATGCTGATAATTCATTTATTAATATTTTGTTCACATATTGCTTTAGATGTTAATGAAACTTGTTATATTTGATAAGAATTCACTTGGATTTGAACAAATAGCAAGTCAGGTAGATAATCATGTATTAAATACCTCTTTATGTGTAGTACAGTGATAAAAAGATGAAAAGTTCAAAATACTTCATCATGTGCAATTCTATCACTCTAAGATGAAATTGTATTTTGTTCTAACTTTTACCATTCTCAGTAGTGGTAATACTTTAAAGGTTTATATTTTCATAGTCCTTTTCTTTTTTTTTTTCAGAAAAGAATATGGAAAACCCTTCCTGTTGTATTTTTTATTTTTATTGTGGACCAGAGCTTGTTCACAACTTTTATTTTTAAATTCCATGTTATTCTATTTTCAGGATAGCATCCTCCTCTGCTACCTCCTCTCCTCTTCCCACCAAAGTAAAAATAATAAAGCCTTTGTTAAAAGCATGTATTGTCAATCCAATTTTCTTTCTTTCTTTTTTTTAATTAAATAAATGCTTTATTAACTTCTGGTTTACATCATTCATTACCGCCAGATTTTGAGTTACAATTTTTCCCCCTTTTTCCCCTACCCACCACCCCACAATAGCTGTCCCACAAGATATCCCTTCCTCCAATCTGCTCTCTCCCATCTTCTCCCATACCCACTTCGACTTTTCCATTAGAGGAAGGTGAATCTCTGTACCCCAATGCCTGCACATCTTATCTCCCAATTACATGCAAAAGAGTATTATAATATATATATATATATATATATATATATATATATATATATATATATGTTTGAAACATTTAATTTTAAGACCTCGAATTTCAGATCCATTCCCTTTCTCCCTTGCCACCCATTCCCTTTGGGAAGATAAGTAATTCCGTAGGTGTTGTACATGTATAGCTATGCAAAACATTACCATAGTAGATATATTGGACAAGGCTGCTTATAATTCCCTCATTCTCTGTGTCGTTCTGTGGGTGCTGGGGCTCCAGAAGTTGTTCAGAGTCCCCTTTTACATAGTTTGGAAGTAATCTGGGGGGAGAGTGCCTTGTACGCGCTGTTTCTACTCCGACATCTTGGCTCTGCCTGTCAATCCAATTTTCTACATTAACTATGTTAAATCTCTCTATGTCTCTGTCTCTCTCTGTGTCTCTGTCTCTCTCTCCCTCTTTACCTATCTATACAGAGAAAGAGACCATATTAAATATATGTGTACACACACACAGCCACACACACACACAGCCACACACACACACACACACACACACACACACACACACACACACACATATATATATATATATATATATGAAAATTTGTTATACATAGATATATAAAGACATATGTATATATACATCTATGTGTACACACACAGGCACATATAAAATGTCTCAATCTGAATTCTGAGTCCACTGAGTCTATAATCTCTCTGTCAGTAGTTATTTCCTCATAAACCATCTGAGATTATAGCTGATCATTGTGCTAATCAGAATTCTTAATTCTTTCAAAGTCCTTTGTCTTTAAGAATTTTAATTATTGATTGAATTATTCTCTTGGCTCTGTTCACTTTCCTTTGTTCATTCAAGCCTTCCCAGTTTTCTTTGAAACCTTTCTTTCCATCATTTCTCAGAACACAGTAGTATTCCAACACATTTGTATATCCTCATTTGTTTTGCCATTCCCGAAATGATACACCCCCTTTCCTTGCCGATTCTTTGCTATGACAAAAAAAAAGCAAGCAACAATTAATATCTTTGTACATGTAGATTCTTTCCCTCTTTCTTTTATTTTTGGGGGGATATAGAGAAAGGAGTAGTATTGTTGAATCAAAGTAGAAATATCAAATAGCTTTCCAGAATGTTTGGACAAGTTCACAGATTCATCAATAGTGCATTAGGGTATCTCTTGTCCTACATATCCTCTAGGATTTGTTATTTTTCATTTTTGTAAACTTGTCCTTTTTTTTGAGTAACACTAATTAAAAACAAAGATTATGCATGTTTATATTGATGATTGTGTAATTTTATTTTCTTGGTTTACTTTCTTGTCTGTAATTTTTATTCACATATTTGAATATGTGCTGATAGCAAAGTAAATGAGGTTTTTTCTGAAGACAATAAAGGAATCACAAAATATGCAGAAAAAATACAGGTCTAGGGGCGGCTAGGTGGTACAATGAGTAGAGCGTCGGCCCTGGAGTCAGAAGGACCTGAGTTCAATCCGGCCTCAGACACTTAACGAACACACAAACAAAAACCTAGCCGTGTGACCTTGGGCAAGTTACTTAACCCCAATTGCCCTCCAAAAAGCAAAAAAAAAAAAAAAAAAGAAAAGAAAAGAAAACAGGTCAGTAACTTTAATGAATGTGAACTCTAAAGATCTGATGCCTGTGTTAGTATAATTATATTAAATGGCATGACACTCACAGGAGTAGTATGTAGCTCTAGAGCAGCATCATTTCCAGTCAGGGTAATGTCCCTATGTGCAAGTATGCTTTTAGCTACTTCAGAAACTTATCTTTTCCCCTCCCCTTGTCAGAGGTACTATGGAGATGCTGTTTCCAGAGTCTCCTTTTAGTCCTAAAGGGGCCCCTAGTTAAGCCTCAATTTTCTGTTCAGATTGTACAATGGACAAGTATTTGATAGTATTAAAGAAAGTAAAAGAGAAGGCTGATTTAGCAGTTTTGAACTCTTTATCATGACCACCTTGAACTTGCTGTGTGAAAAGAGAAAAATCATTTAACTCCCCTGTAGGGAACCTCTCAAGCTTGTGAGAGATCATAGAATCTCTTAAAAGATTCAATAGAAAAGTAGGTGAGGAGCATTGGTGAAAACCCATGGATGATCATTAACCACTCAACTGATAACTGATGTCTTCAAAGATGATTTTCTCACTAGAAAGAACAACTCTAAGAAGCATTATTTTTGAAAACCAGGGAAGGGAAGTTTATTCCTCATAATTAGCACTGACATTTCAAATCCACTCTCAGAGTGAAGAGAGAACATGGGTGATATTCATTAGAGAAACACAAGAGCACTGAGCAGGGATTAAGCTTTAGAAGTTTATGGTCACAGGCTTTTTAATTTGCTGTGACTATAGAGTGTGGTCGCTAGCATTACTGCTTGAACCCCTGCAGAGAGTCTGTTCTATTTAAACACTTGCCAATAAATTAGCCCATCCAGTACCTCTTCCTGTGCAATTTTAGTTTATCAGCTTGCTTTGCTATTCTTTATCACAAGCTAAGCTCTGTGCATTCAAGGAAAACTTCAGATGTAACTATATCAAGCACAGCTGGTAAGGCTCACCTTGTTTTACCAAGCCACTAGATCTAGTCATTTATCAAAAGGAACCAACTTGTTCTTTTGTACATCACCACTAGATAAAATCTCACATTTATAAAGCTGATTCACATTTGGAAATAGGTGAAATAGGTTGAATCTTAAGATTATTTTTTTATTTAATATCAAAATCTCAAATTTCAATACAATAGCTGGATTTTAATAGCTACCGTACCTTTCCTAAATAAATTATAATCTTTCACAGTTTGTTGGTGAACCAAATAATCCTCCTTGACATTAGCATAGAGTGTGAAGTAATTTTCCAGTCTATGACAAGGTTAGTGTAAATTCGTTGGAAGTTAATTGGTCAAGTGTTTGAATGGATTATTTGTCAACACTCCTTCCCTTTCCCCCCGCCCAGCAATGTGTGGCTCTTTTGCTCTAGCATAGATCCATCTTTCCTCTAGTGTCCTAAAGTGGACTCTTTCTCTTGCCTACTTGCCTATGTTGCTTTCACTGTTTCAATGTTGCTTCCTCCATGAAACTTTCAAAGTTCATGTAACTGTCATAGTACCTGTGGTGTGTTGCTGCTACCCAAGTTTCTATATCGTCAGAGAAGTCCCTGAATTCTCTCCTTTCCCCTTTTCTCTCTCAGCTTCTGCCTTCAGGGATTTTATATTCTATTGATTGATACATGAAGTAAATATCAAGTTATTTGTTAGAAGGGGAGACTATGAAATGGGAGAATGAAAATGTTTCTCAGAGAAAAAGGGGCAGTTAAGCTGAGCATGAAAGGATCCTAGGAGGAAAGAAAAAAATAAATTTTAGCTACCAAGAACAGCAAAAAAAATTGAATGAAATGTATACTATAAGAAGGTATCATAAACAAATAATATTGATAGCAAACATAATATCAATACTAAACTCAGATCGATATAGACAGATACACATGCACGCAAATGGTATAGCATACAAACACTTAAAGAAAAAGCTAAATTGGTTACATAAGGAAACAGACAGTAAAACTCTAGAAGTGGGAGAACTCAACCCTCTCAGAACGAGATAAATCTAACAAAAGTCAAACAAGAAATTAAGGAGACAAATGGAATTTTTGAAAAGTTAGATGTGATAAACCTATGGAGAAAATTGAGTGGGCATAGAAGGAAAATTTTCTGTTTTTGTTTTTGTTTTGTTTTGTTTTTCCTCAGCTGTACCATCACCTACACTAAAAAACAACAACAACAAAAAAAAAAACAACAAAAAATACTTGCCCAACATTAGGGCATGAAAACCTCAAACCCAAATGCAGAAAAGCAGAAATATTAAATGCATCTTTTCAGATAATATTTAAATTATTATTTAAATAATAAAAATAACAAAAATAAGTAATAAATTATTAAATAATGAAAATTACATATCATTTATTGGTCATGGAAATATAGATTAAAAATTAATTGTAAATGAAATAATCGAATCCTAGAGAATGAACAAATCAAAGAAATGACCAATAGTTTCATTGAAGAGAACAACAATGATGAGACAACATACAAAACTTATGTGATACAGCCAAAACAGTACTTAAGGGAAAATTTATATCTCTGAAAACTTAACGTCAATAAAATAGAGAAAAAGGCAATAAGTGATTACACATGAAATTAACAACAACAACATAAACTTCTAGGAATTGAACAAATTAAAAATCCCTAATTAAACACCAAATCAGAAATCCAGAAAATCAAAGGTGAGATTAATAAAATTTAACATAACATAACCATTGAACTAATAAAATCTCTAGGAGCTGGATTTGTGAAAAAAAAAAATCTGCATAACGACTTTTTAAAAGAAAAAAAAAACAAATTAACCATATCAAAAATTAAAAACATGATTTCACCACAAATGGTGAAAAAATTAAAACAATTATTAAGAGCTGTTTTGCACAATTACATATCAATAAATCTGACAATCCAGTGTCAAATGGATGATCATATATACAAAAAATATGTGCATTGTCCAGGTTAACAGAAAAAGAAATAAAGAACAGAGATAGCCCAATCTTAGAAAATAAATTGGACTTCCTAAGAAAATGTGTCCCGCAAGAGAAAACTGTTACAATGGAGGGAAAGAGCCGGAGGATGAAAGGGAATGAGTCAACCTTACTCTCACTGGATTTGGCTTAAGAAGGGTATAAAATACACACTCAATTGTGTATTTTACCCTGCAGGAAAATAGGGTGGAAGGGTTTAAGAGGGGGGATGATAGAAGAGAGGGCAGACTGGAGGAGACGGGAGTTAGAAGCAAAAACTTTTGAAAAGGAACAGTGTAAAAGAAGAAAATAGAATAAATGGGGGCAGGATAGGATGGAGAGAGTCTTTCACAATATAACTACCATGGAAATGTTTTGCTCAACTGCACATGTTCCACCTTTGTTGAATTGCTTTTCTTCCCAGTGGGGATGGGTGAGGAGGGGAAAAGGGAGGGGATCTGGAAATCAAGATTTTAAAAACAAAAGTTAGAAATCATTTTTTTTTATTTTTTTTCTTTATTAACTTCTGTTTTACATCATTCATTTCCGCCAGATTTTGAGTTACAATCATTTTCCCCCATTATTCCCCTACCCAACCTCCCAGAATAGCAGTCCCACAAGATATCGCTTCCTCCAATCTGCTCTCTCCCATACCTTCTCCCATAATTCAGTATATGTTGTACATGTCTAGCTATGCAAAACATTATCATAGTAGATATATTGTGCAAGGCTGCTTATAATTCCCTCCCACTCATCCCACCCCCCACCTGGTCCATCCTCTACATGATCCTGTCCCTCTTCTATAGTGGGTACTTCCAACCTCCCCTCACCCCAAGGATGCCCTCCCATCCATCATCTCTCCTCTCATCCCCCTTCCCCCTATCCTGCTGCAGGTTGAGATATCCCATTTAGTATGTATGTCATTTTCTCTCTGAACCAAATTCAATGTGAATGTGATTTTGCCTTTTTAGCCTTCCTTATTCTCCCCCTCCTTTGCACCCACTTCCCCTACATGAGATAGTTTACCCTTCCATGTCTCTCCCCATCTCCTCTTGCCACTTTCCTCTCTCACCTCATAATTTCATCCCTTGATTACTCTCCCTTCCCAACAAAATCAACCTATGCCCTCTATCCATATATAACTGTAACCATATACACACACATTCACATATGTATTCGTATGACCACACCCCCTTCTTCCATTATTTTCATAGTGGGAAAGATATCATCAGTCACTGTTATTGCTTTTCCATATAGGAATGTAAATAGTTCAACTTTGATAAGTTCCTTTTGATTTCTTTTCCCTGATTACCTTCTCAGGCATCTCTTACTTCTTGCGTCTTGATGTCAAATTTTCTATTCTACTCTGGTTTTTTCCTCAAGAATGCTTGAAAGTCCTCTATTCCACTGAATGACCATATTTTCCCCTGAAACAAAATACTCAGTTTTGCTGGGTAGGTGACCCTTGGGTTCATTCCCAGTTCTTTTGCCCTCTGGAATATCATATTCCATGCCCTTCGATCCTCAGTGTAGAAGCTGCCAGGTCCTGGGCTATTCTGATTGTGTTTCCACAATATTGAAATTGTTTCTTCCTGGCTGCTTGGAGCATTTTCTCCTTGATATGGGGATTCTGGAACCTGGCTATAATATTCCTGGGAGTTTTCTTTTTGGGATCTTTTTCAGGAGGTGGTCTCTGGATTCTTTCAACCTCTATTTTGCCCTCTGGATCTAAAACAATAGGGCAGATTTCCTTGAGAATTTCTTGAAGGGTGATTTCTAGGTTCTTTCTTGATCATGGCTTTCAGGTAGTCCAATAATTTTTAAATTGTCTCTCCTGGATCTATATTCCAGGTCAGTGGTTTTTCCCATGAGATATTTCACAGTGCCTTCTAATCTTTCATTTGTTTCGATTTGCTTAACAGCATCTTGATTTCTCATAAAGTCACTAGCTTCCATTTGCTCCAGTCTAACTCTGAAGGAATGAATCTCCTCAGTGAACTTTTGAGATTCTTTTTCCATCTGGCAAATTCTACTTTTTAAGGCATTCTTCTCCTCAATGCCCTTTTGGGCCTCCTTTGCCATTTGAGTCAGTCTGTTTTTTAAGGTGTTGTTTTCCTCAGTCAGGCTGTTGACCCTCATTTCATACTTTTCCTGCATCCTTCTCATTTCTCTTTCTAATTTTTCCTCCACTTCTCTTATTTGATTTTTAAAGTCCTTCTTAAGGTCCTCTATGGCCTGCAACCCGCTCATGTTTTCCCCTGGGGCTTTTGGAGCAGGACTTCTGACCTCACAGTCCTTTTCCGCTCTATGCCCCCAAAATAGGAGTCTAGGGTTGCATTTTTCTGTTTCCTTTGCCTTGGCATGTTGCCCCTTAATTGCTTGACTTTTGGGCTTGTTGCCACACTATGGCTTTAAGGCCAGCTAGAGGAATTTTCGTCCCGAACGTGTGGGGGCAACTTCCGTTTCTGGCAAGCTGTAAACCCACCCACAACTTCCACCCTAGATCACAATCCAGATCCAGGGAGGTTAAAGCAAGAGCGATTACCCCCCAAGACTGATCGCTGGATCTCCCCACGATTTGTAGGCTGGAAGCCGGAAATGCCTCTGAAAACTACACAGTGGCGTGTCTCCTCAGCAGCTTCTAGCCCCCAGGGGAGGGAGCTGACGCATTCCCCAAATACAGGTCCCAAAGTCCATAGGACACTAACCTCTTACTTTGTCCTAGGCAAGTCTATGTTGATAATTCTGGCGTCTCCACAGTTCCTGGTGTTCTGGGGTTCCTCCAGCCGGCTGCTGGCCCTGCCGCCCTGGGGCTAAAACCTCGGCTCACGTGGACCTGGGCTCGGCTCGGCTCCTGCGCTCTGCGCGCTGCCGGCTCCCAGACCACTGCGCTGGTCCTTCCTGCAGGGTGCTGGGCTGTCCTCAGCGGGAGGTTAGCTTCTCTGTGTCGTTCTGTGGGTGCTGGGGCTCCAGAAGATTTTCAGAGTCCTTTTTTACATAGTTTGTGGAGAATCTGGGGGCAGAGAGGCTTGGACGAGCTGTTTCTACTCCGCCATCTTGGCTCCGCCCCCCAGGATTATGGTTTTTAATCCATTCTGCTATCCTCCTCTGTTTTATGGGAGAGTTCATCCCATTCACATTCACAGTTATGATGACTATCTGTCTCTTCCCCTCCATCCTATTCCCTCCCCGTTTATGTTTTTGTTTCTTCCTTCTTCCTTCCCCTCCTTGAAGTTTTCCCTTTTGACTGCCCCCTCCCTCAGTGTTCCCACCCAGTGACTCCCCTTCTTAACCTACCCTCTCCCCTTACTACTATTCCCCTCCCTTCTAATCCTTCCCTTTAGTCTCCTCCTTTTCACCCCCCCTTACCCTCCCACTATCTATAGGAAACAATAAATTTTTTATACTTATCAGAGTAAATTACTCCCCATTTGATTCCAAACCAATGAGAGTAAATTTCAAACAGTGCTCCTCTCCCTCCCTCCTTTTCCTCTATTTAATGGATTTATGTGTCTATTCACGTTAGAATCTTAAACTTCACTGATTAATTTGATCCTTCTTTGAACCAGAGCCAGTGAGAATAGTGTTTAAATGATGTTCTTCTCCCTCTTTCTTTCCCCTCTTCTATAGTGTGTTTTGATGCCTCTTCAGATGGCATATTTTACCTTTTCCTAGCTCATCCTTTCCTTTTTCCCATTACAGTACCTTTGATCCCCTTAATAGTCTTTTTTTTTAGACTCCATGTTAGTGCATTCATACCCACACCCTCTAAGTATAACCCTTTTGAAGGTCATGATAGTCATAAAGATTTCGAACACTGACAGTTATCAGCTCCACATATAGGGTGTGAACATTTTGCTCTTGTTGCATCCCAAGTAATGAGCGTGTGTTTGTGGGTGTGGGTGTGTGCACTTCTGCATGTGTGAGTCTATGTTACCCTTGTTTACCTTTTTATGTCCTTCTGGAGTCTTGTAATTGGAGATCAAATTTTCCATTGAGCTCTGGCTTTTTCATTAGGAAAGTCTGGAAGTCCCTTACTTCATTAAATGTCCATCTCCTTGCCTGAAAGATTATGCTCAATTTTGCCGGGTAGTTAATCCTTGGTTGTAGTCCTAGCTCTCTTGCCCTATGAAATATCAAATTCCAGTCCCTCCACTCTTTTAATGTAGAAGCTGCTATGTCCTGTGTGATCCTAACTGTAGTTCCTCGATATTTGAATTGTTTCTTTTTGGCTGCTTGTAGAATTTTTTCTTTAATCTTGTAATTCTGGAATTTGGCTACTATATTTCTTGGAGTTTTCAGTTTGGGATCTCTTTCAGGAGGAGTCTGGTGAATTCTATCGATAGCTATTTTATCTTCTGATTCCAGGACCTCAGGACAGTTTTCTTTGACAGTCTCTTGGAGGATGTTGTCTAGCCTGCTTTTTTCATCATGACTTTCTGGTAGACCAATAATTCTTGAGTTGTCTCTCCTGGATCTGTTCTCTAGGGCAGTTATTTTTCCAGTGAGATATTTTACATTTTCTTCCAATTTTTCGATCGTTTTTCTTTTTTGATTGACTCCTGCTGCATCATAGAGTTCTTAGTTTCAGTTTGATTGTATGTAATTTTTATCGAATTATGGTCTTCAGTTAGTTTTTGAAGTTCCTTTTTTAGGGAGGTATATTCTTTTTCCAAGTTGGTCACTGCCTCCCTGATTTGGTCTTTAAATATTTTCTTAAGCTCCTCCAGGAATGCTATTTGGGCTTGAGACCAGATCATGTTTCCTTCTGTGGTCTCTGGTGTGTGGCAGAGAGTCTATATTGTCCTGTGTGTTTTGTTGTTCTTTCCCTGCATAGTATGCTCGAATAGACTTTCTTGCCTTCCCCTTCTCCTTATCTGCTTCCTTCCTTCCCATTGTGACTTTCTGTTTCTTAGTTTCTCAGGCTATGAGTTTGGGGCCTGATCCTTGACTTTGAATACCTCTGGGTGGCTAGTTTATGGCTAAGTCAGGAAAGTCAGTGAGGAATGTAGATGTGTAGGTGGGGATGAGTCTGACCACTTCAGATTTCTGCCTTCATACCCCAGAGCTATAAGTAGGCTTTTGTTGGTGAGGTGAGGTGGGGCTTGTTGAGACCTGTCCCTATCTTCTCTCCAGACTGCTGGCTGTCTCAGTTACACCCCTTCTTGGAGACTCTCAAGCCTGAGGCTATTTCCATTATTTTGGGATTTCAATCTGGGTGGGAGACTTATCTTTGGGTTTTCTGCTCCATGAAGGAGGGATGGGAGGATAGCAGCTAGAATTTACTTTGTCATTCCAACCCCTGTATTATACAGGCAGGCAGTTTCTAAACTTCCAGGCTGGGGGCTGAATGTAGCCTGAGAAGCCACTCTCTCCACTGGGGGCCTGACTCTCCTACCTGGCTCCAATGATCAGTTCCCTCTTCGAGATGACTGCTATTCGTCCTTGGTAAGTCTGCAGGCTGGGGCTTTTTCTCTCTCTGGTGTAGTCTGCTTGTCTGCTCTTAGGTCTGAGCTGTGCAGACCCCACTCACTCTGCACTCGACCAGTCAGGACACACTGGGCAACCTCCTGGGCTGTACTGTGCCACTTTCTGTCTTCCAGTGGGCTCTGTCACTCCGGAATCCGCTCAGATTCACCCTTTGAGACTTAGTGACCAAGGAGCTCATCGAGGTCACTGCTTCCTTTCCGCTATCTTGGCTCCGCCCCTCTTTCTTTCTTTCTTTCTTTCTTTCTTTCTTTCTTTCTTTCTTTTTTTTTTTTTTTAACAAATGCTTTATTAACTTCTGGTTCACATCATTCATTTCCACCAGATTTTGAGTTAAAGTTTTTCCCCATTTTTTTCCTACCCACCACCCCAGAAGAGCAGTCCCACTAGATGTCCCCTCATCCAAGCTGCTCTCTCAGATATCTTCTCCCATACCCCCGTCCATTTTGCAATTAGGGCAAGGTGAATCTCTGAGCCCCAATGCCTGAAAATCTAATCTCCCGATTACATGAAAAATAGTATTAATAATAGTATTTCTATATATTTGAAACATTTAATTTTAAGACTTTGAATTTCAGATGCATTCCCTGCCTCCCTTGTCACCCACTCCCTCTGGGAAGATAAGAAATTCAGTATCTGTTGTACATGTGTATCTATCTAAAACATCACCATAGTAGAAATATTGTAAAAGACTGATAATATATACCTCCCACCCATCCCACCCCCCCACCTGGTCCATTCCCTATTTTGATCCTGTCCCTAATCAAGAGTGGGTACATCCAACATCCAATTCCCCTAGAATGCCCTCCCCTCCAACATCCCCCTTCTCATCCCCCTTCCCCCTACTCTCCTGCAGGGTGAGATACCCCATTTAGTATGTATGACATTCTCTCCCTGAGCCAAATTCAATTAGAATAAGATTTTGCCTTTTTGCCTTCCTGTTCTTCCCTTCCCCTGAAACTACTTCCACTACCTCTTCTACACGAGATAGTTTACCCTACACTGTCTCTCCCCATCACCTCTTGCCACTTTCCTCTCTCACCTCTTGACTTCACCCCTTAAAAATCATCCCTTCCTGGGGAGGAGCCAAGATGGCAGAGTAGAAACAGCTCATCCAAGCCACTCCAGCCCCAGATTCCCCACAAACTATGTAAAAGGGGACTCTGAACAACTTCTGGAGCCCCAGCACCCACAGAACGACACAGAGAAGCTAACCTCCAGCTGAGGACAGCCCAGCAGCCCTGCAGGAAGGACCAATGCATCGGTCTGGAAACCAGAAGCACGCATCTCGCAGAGAGCGGGGAGCAGAGCCAAGCCCAGCCCAGGTCCGAGTGAGCCAAGGTTTTAGCCCCAGGGCAGCAGGGCCAGCAGCTGGCTGGAGGAACCCCAGAACACCAGGAGCTATGGCAACTCCAGAATTATCAACACAGACATGCCTAGGACAAGGCAAGAGGTTAGTGTCCTAAAGAATTTGGGACCGGTATTTGGGGAATGTGTCGGCTCCCTCCCCTGGGGGCTAGAAGCCTCTGAGGAGATACGCCATTTTGTAGTTTTCGAAGGCAGCTCCAGCTCCTGGCCTGCGAATTGTAGGGAGATCCAGCGATCAGTCTTGGGGGGTAATTGCTCTTCCTTTAATCTCCATGGATCTGGATTGTGATCTAGGGTGGAAGTTGTGGGTGGGTTTACAGCTTGCCAGAAACAGAAGTTTTCCCGCAACAAGATCGGGACGAAAATTCCTCTATCTGGCCTTAAAGCCATAGTGTGGCAACAAGCCCAAAAGTCAAGTAATTAAGTGGCAACATGCCAAGGCAAAGGAAACAGAAAAATGCAACCCTAGGCTCCTATTGTGGGGGCATAGAGCGGGAAAAGGACTGTGAGGTCAGAAATACTGCTCCAAAAGCCCTAGGGGAAAACATGAGGGGGTTGCAGGCCATAGAGGACCATAAGAAGGACTTTAAAAATCAAATAAGAGAAGTGGAAGAAAAATTGGAAAGAGAAATGAGAAGGATGCAGGAAAAGTATGAAATGAGGGTCAACAGCCTGACTGAGGAAAACAACACCTTAAAAATAGACTAACTCAAATGGCAAAGGAGCCCCAAAAGGGCAATGAGGAGAAGAATGACTTAAAAAGTCGAATTTGCCAGACAGAAAAAGAATCTCAAAAGTTCATTGAGGAGATTCATTCCTTCAGAGTTAGACTGGAGCAAATGGAAGCTAATGACGTTATGAGAAATCAAGATGCTGTTAAGCAGATCCAAACAAATGAAAGATTAGAAGGCAATGTGAAATATCTCATGGGAAAAACCACTGACCTGGAAAATAGATTCAGGAGAGACAATTTAAAAATTATTGGACTACCTGAAAGCCATGATCAAGAAAGAACCTAGAAATCACCCTTCAAGAAATTCTCAAGCAATATTGCCCTGATGTTATAGATCCAGAGGGCAAAATAGAGGTTGAAAGAATCCACCCATCACCTCCTGAAAAAGATCCCAAAAAGAAAACTCCCAGGAATATTATAGCCAGGTTCCAGAATCCCCAGGTCAAGGAGAAAATACTACAAGCAGCCAGGAAGAAACAATTTCAATATTGTGGAAACACAATCAGAATAGCCCAGGACCTGGCAGATTCTACCCTGAGGGATAGAAGAGCATGGAATATGATATTCCAGAGGGCAAAAGAACTGAGAATGAACCCAAGGGTCACCTACCCAGCAAAACTGAGTATTTTGTTTCAGGGGAAAGTATGCTCATTCAGTGGAATAGAGGACTTTCAAGCATTCTTGAGGAAAAAAAACCAGAATTGAATACAAAATTTGACATCCAGACACAAGAAGGAAGAGATGTCTGAGAAGGTAATCAGGGAAAAGAAATCAAAAGGAACTTATCAGAGTTGAACTATTTACATTCCTATATGGAAAAGCAGTAACGGTGACTTATGATATCTTTCTCACTATGAAAATAATGGAAGATGGGTGTGTGGTCATATGAATACATATGTGAATGTGTGTGTATATGCTTACAGTTACATATGGACAGAGAGCATAGGTTGAATCTGTTGGGAAGGGAGAATACTTAAGGGATGAAATTATGAGGTGAGAGAGGAAAGTGGCAAGAGGAGATGGGGAGAGATTGGGTAGGGTAAACTATCTTATGTAGAAGAAGCAAGGGGAAGTGGTTGCAAGGGAGGGGGTTGTTAGGAAGGCAAAAAAGGTAAAACCACATTCTCATTGAATTTTGTTCAGGTAGAGAATGACACAAATACTAAATGGGATATCACAACCTGCAACAGAATAGGGGGAAGGGGGATAAGAGGAGGGATGATGGATAGGAGGGCATCCTTTGGGGGAGTGGAGGTCAGAAGTACCCAGTATAGAAGAGGGACAGCAGCATGTAGGGAAAGGACCAGGTGGTGGGTGGGATGAGTGGGAGGGAATTATAAGCAGATTTGTACAATATATCTACTATGATAATATTTTGCATAACTAGATATGTACAACATATACTGAATTACTTATCTCCCCAGAGGGAATGGGTGACAAGGGAGGAAGGAAATGGATCTGAAATTCGAGGTTTTAAGACTAAATGTTTCAAATATATATATAAATACTATTATTTTTTTTTTTTTTTTTTGAAGCCGAAATTGTAAAGTTTATTGTTACCCTGTAGAGAACAGCGGGCTAGATTCTTATGGAACCTGCAAACTAGCAGAGGCCGCAGGCATAGTTTTAAGGGGTCAATTATGCTAACTAGGTGAGTAAGGGTGGGATCAGGGAGGAGTTAAGGAGTGGTCAGTGCTCAAAGGACCATACACTTTTAATATCAACTGCGCAGGTGTATTGCCCATGATTCACTGGGAAATAGCTCAAGAGGGGCTAACTGGAGGTGTGGTTCTAGGCCTGATACGTCACTAAAGAGTGCCCAGTCTGCCTCCCACCAACGTCATCAGAGACAGTGTGGGTATATAATTGACTAAGGAGTTACCCTATAGATAAGGTATTGAAGAATTTCTGGTGGGGCTGGCCACTCTAACTAAGGGAGATAACATTTACATAACTTATTGTTTCAAGCAGAGATAAACAGGTCATGAGTTGTTGCTGGGCAGAGTGCTGAAAGGGGGAAGGGGCAGAGTCAATGCTCTGAGGCTGGGGGCGTGGAAATGTGATCTTACAGACTGCTTTTACAAATTGATTTTACAGACATAGATCCCAAAGCACCCCATTTACAAACTGATGTTACAGATTGATACTACAGACATATATCACAAGGACCCCATCATTCCCCCCTTAAACAGATGGCACCCAAAATCATTTGGGGACAAGGGGCGATGGTCTCAGCTTCCCAAACTGCTTCTCGCTGGGAAGGGGCGTAGAGCTGTCCCTGCCTCACAGGGTTCCATCGTTCAAGGGGTGGGGTCTATGGCCAATGTCCGGAATCTGGCTGATGCTAGATCCAAGGGGTGATGAGTAGCAGCCTCGGGCAGTGTTGGGTACTCAGTCGGAGCAATCATCTGCAGATGGAAAGCACTGAGCCTAGAAGAGATAAACCTAGCAAGGAGGTTAAGCAGGCAAGAGCCAAAAATAAGTAAGAGAAAATTGACCAGAAATGGGGTGAGGATGGGCTAGCATAAGCCATTACTCAGACTATTTCACTTTCCTTCATATTTCTACATACTACATATTCTTCTACCAACATAACTGTACTGCCTTTTAACAAAGGAGGTTCCTAACTAGGTTACTTAAGATGAAATTACAGTGATGTAGGCTGAAACTCCAATGATTGGTCAGTGTACACTTGAATTTTCCACTGGCAGGGAAACCCTAGGCTGGGTCTCCCACCCACAGATTAATCAAGGGTAAGGAAGGGGTGGGGGTTCTGCCTGTTTACAGATTAAGCAAGGTGGAGTTCTCTGTTTTACAAATCAGTTAAGGGAAGGTTGGGCTGCCTGTTTTACAAATCAAGGAAAGGGTGAGTGGATTTGTGTCTGACATTCAGGAAGGGCAAAGTGACAAATCAAAGAGGGAAGGGTAGAGTGGAGCTGGGGAATGATGGGGATTGTGGGGGGCCGAGCAAGGAGGTAAAAGGGGAATCAGGGAGAGGATCAGATAGTCTTAGCTTTAGGGGGTGCTCGTGGACTTCTGTTTTCCATTCTGAGGTGACAGCAGGCTTCACTCTGGTGTAATGTTGTCATGTGGGGATAGAGTCCACTTTGACAGCAGTAGGTATAGTGGGGATCTTAAAGTGTGGTCGCTTCCACCTCTGCTCCAGACCATGAATTTCTTTTTACCAGCACAGAATCCCCAGGTTGAAACCAGGTAAACTGAGGCAGAACTCGGGAGGCGGATCAGGAGAGCTGAGGGAAGGTTTTGTTTTTTTTTTTAATCGCCTGCAGACCCTGAAGGAACTTGATAAGGGAAGAGTTAGTGATTTCAGCTTTTAGGTCTTGCAGGCATTGGGAAACAAATAATCACCTTCCTCTAATGGAAAAGTCAAAGGGGGTATGGAAGAAGGTATGGGAGAGAGCAGATTGGGGGAAGAGATATTGTGTGGGACTGCTATTCTGGGAGGGTGGGTAGGGGAGTAACAGGGGGAAAATGATTGTAACTCAAAATCTGGCGGAAATGAATGATGTAAAACAAAAGTTAATGAAGCATTTGTTTAAAAAGAAAGAATCATCCCCTCCCATCAAATTCAACCTGTCCCCTCTATCCATGTATACTTGTAAACATATGCCCATACACCCTTCTTCAATTATTCTCATAATGAGAAAGGTTTCATCAGACTCAGTTATTGTATTTCCATGTAGGAATGTAAATAGTTCAACTTTGATAAGTTCCTTGTGATTTCTTTTCCCTGATTACCTTCTCAAGCATCTCTTGCTTCTTATGCCTGAATGTCAAATTTTCTATTCAACTCTGGTTTTTTCCTCAAGAATGCTTGAAAGTCCTCTATTCCACTGCATGACTATATATCCCCCTGAAACAAGATACTCAGTTTTGCTGGGCAGGTGACCCATGGCTTCAATCCCAGCTCTTTTCCCCTCTGGAATATCATATTCCATGCCCTTTTATCGATCAGTGTAGAAGCTGCCAGGTTCTGGGCTATTCTGATTGTGTTTCCACAATATTGGAATTGTTTCTTCCTGGCTGCTTGGAGTATTTTCTCCTTGATCTGGGAGTTCTGGGACCTGGCTATAATATTCCCAGGAGTTTTCTTTTTGGGATCCTTTTCAGAAGGCAAACGGTGAATTCTTTCAACATCTATTTCCCACTCTGGGTCTAAAACATCAGGGCAATTTTCCTTCAGAATTTCTTGAAGTATGATTTCTAGGTTCTTTGTTAGACCGTGACCTTCAGGTAGTCAAATAAATTTTAAATTATCTCTCCTGGATCTATTTTCAAAGTCAGTGGTTTTTCCCTTGAGATATTTCTTTTTTTTTTTACAAATGCTTTATTAACTTCTGTTTTACATCATTCATTTCCACCAGATTTTGAGTTACAATCATTTTCCCCCCCTTATTCCCCTACCCAACCTCCCAGAATAGCAGTCCCACAAGATATCACTTCCTCCAATCTGCTCTCTCCCATACCTTCTCCCATTCCCCCTTCGACTTTTCCATTAGAGGAAGGTGAATCTTTGTGTCCCAATGCCTGCACATCTTTTCTCCCAATTATAAGCAAAAGAGTATTAATAATAGTATTTTTATATATTTGAAACATTTAATGTTAAGACCTCGACTTTCAGATCCATTTCCTTCTTCCCTTGTCTCCCATTCCCTCTTGGGAGATAAGTAATTCAGTATATGTTGTACATGTCTAGCTATACAAAACATTATCATAGTAGATATAGTGTATAAGGCTGCTTACAATTCCCTCCCACTCATCCCACCCCCCACCTGGTGATTCCCCACATGATACTGTCCCTCTTCTATAGTGGGTACTTCCAACCACCCCTCCCCCCAAGGATGCTCTTCCCTCCTCTCATCCCCCTTCCCCTTATTCTGCTGCAGGTTGAGATATCCCATTTAGCATGTATGTCATTCTCTCCCTGAACCAAATTCAATGAGAATGTTATTTTGTCTTTTTGCCTTCCTATTCTTCCTCCCCTTACAACCACTTCCCCTTGCTTCTTCTACATAAGATAGTTTACCCTACCCTGTCTCTCCCCATCTTCTCTTGCCACTTTCCTCTCTCACCTCATAATTTCATCCCTTGAGTATTCTCCCTTCCCAACAGATTCAACCTATGCCCTCTATCCATATATGACTGTAAACATCTACACACACATTCACATATATACTCATATGACCACACACCCTTCTTCCATTATTTTCATAGTGAGAAAGATATCATCAGTCACCGTTATTGCTTTTCCATATAGGAATGTAAGTAGTTCAACTTTGATAAGTTCTTTTTGATTTCTTTTCACTGATTACCTTCTTAGGCATCTATTCCTTCTTGTGTCTGGATGTCAAATTTTCTATTCAATTCTGTTTTTTTCCTCAAGAATGCTTGAAAGTCCTCTATTCCACTGAATGACCATATTTTCCCCTGAAACAAAATACTCAGTTTTGCTGGGTAGGTGACCCTTGGGTTCAGTCCCAGTTCTTTTGCCCTCTGGAATATCATATTCCACGCCCTTCTATCCCTCAGTGTAGAAGCTGCCAGGTCCTGGGCTATTCTGATTGTGTTTCCACAATATTGAAATTGTTTCTTCCTGGCTGCTTGTAGTATTTTCTCCTTGAACTGGGGATTCTGGAACCTGGCTATAATATTCCTGGGAGTTTTCTTTTTGGGATCTTTTTCAGGAAGTGATGGGTGGATTCTTTCAACCTCTATTTTGCCCTCTGGATCTAAAACATCAGGGCAATTTTCCTTGAGAATTTCTTGAAGGGTTATTTCTAGGTTCTTTCTTTGATCATGGCTTTCAGGTAGTCCAATAATTTTTAAATTGTCTCTCCTGGATCTATTTTCCAGGTCAGTGGTTTTTCCCATGAGATATTTCACATTGCCTTCTAATATTTCATTTTTGGGGATCTGCTTAGCAGCATATTGATTTCTCATAAAGTCACTAGCTTCCATTTGCTCCGGTCTAATTCTGGAAGAATGATTCTCCTCAGTGAGCTTTTGAGATTCTTTTTCCATCTGGCAAATTCCACATTTTAAGGCGTTCTTCTCCTCATTGCCTTTTTGAGCCTATTTTGCCATTTGAATTAGTCTATTTTTATAAGAATTGGGGATAAGTTACTTGCTCAAGGTTACATGTCCCATCATTATTTGTGTGTGGGTGCTCATTTTCTGAGGCCGGATTCGATGTCAGGTCATCCCAACTCTGAGGCTGGCATTCTTACTCACTATGCCACCTACCCGCCCCTAGTCTACTTTTAACCTGTTGTTTTCCTCAGTCAGGCTCTTGACACTCATTTCATACTTTTCTTGCATCTTTCTCATTTCTCTTCCCAATTTTTCTCCTATTTCTCTTATCTGCTTCTTAATGTCCTCTATGGCCTGTAGCCAGCTTGTATTTTCATTTGGGGCTTTTGGTGCAGGAGTTCTGACCTCACAGTTCTTCTCATTTTCCATGCTTTGATCCTCTTTGCCCCCCAAAAAGGAGTCCAAAGTTGCATTTCTCTGTTTATTTTGTTTCCTTTGCCTAGACATGTTGCCACTTATTTACTTGATTTTTGGGCTTGTTGCCACAGTAGGACTCTGCCACCAGACAGGAGAGCTTCTGTCCCAAACATGGGGTCTTCACAACTTCCAGAGGTTGGGTGGCCTCTGTAACGCCTCCACCTGCTCTTGCAAATTGGATACCCACCCCAGAACTTCCCCCAAGACCACAGTCCAGATCCAAGCAGGTTAAAGCAAGAGTTATTAACCCCCAGATTGATTGCTGTATCTCTCTACAGTTCGCAGCCCCGGAGCTAGAGCTGCCACTGATGCTGCAAAATGACCTCTGTGCCATGTTTCCTCAGCAGCTTTTCACCCCCAGTGGAGGAAGCCGACTCCTTCCCCAAATACTGGTCCCAAAGTCCACAGGACACTAACTTCTCACTTTGTCCTAGGCATATCTGTGCTGATAATTCTGGAATCTATACAGCTGCGGTGTTCTGGGGTCCCTCCAGCTGACTGCTGACCCAGCCACCCTGGGGCTAAAACAGAGCCTCACAAGGGCCTTGGCACAGCTCCCAGAGTGCTATGCTGTTGGTCCCAGAGTGCTGTGCTGCCCATTATCAGAGCGCTGAGCTGTCCACTCCCTGCAGGGCTGCTTGGTTGTCCTCAGCAGGAGGTTAACTTCTCTGTGTTGTTCTGTGGATGCTGGGTCTCCAGAAGTTTTACAGATTCCCCTTTTACATTGTTTGGAAGTGGAGTGGGGCAGAGCACCTTGGAAGTGCAGTTTCTTCTCAGCCATCTAATAACTTAATTTTAAAAGGGCATTGTCTATTTCTTTGGCTATCTCCTATTGTCTTGCCACTGGTCCAATGTCAAATTGTCTTGCCAAAATCCAATTGACTTTGGAAGAAAGAGAGGGGTGAACGAATTTGCACAGTTCTGCCTCACTTAAATGCAGTCCTCACACAGGTCAAGATGTGATGTCACAGATCCTCTTCAAGTAACAAGAATAAATAACAAAAAATTTTTAAAAAATTAAAATAGAAGAATAAATAACAGCAAGTACTATGAGAAAAGGAAGTCTATATTAAAACTTCTATTTCCACAATAGTTCGTCTACTTCTTAAAGACATAGTACCATTATCATCATATCTATGGTACAGTCTAGTAAAACCCATATTAAAATATTAATTCCTATATTATTTTCCCCTATACCAGTTATGTTAGTGATAAGCACCACTTTATTTCAGTCTTCTGCATAACTTGTATTTGTTATAATACCTTTACACTATCAATACTAATTTCTCTGCTCGTTAATTTATTCAACAAACACATATTAGCATCTATTGTGTATCAGGTATTGTGTTAAGCAGTGGGGATATAAAAATTAATAATATTATAAAATCCAGTATCATGATTATGTATTCTATTGAGTTACAAATGTGTGGCAACTATAGTGTCAACCTATGGCCCTCTAAAGTCTTAATATTGGACAAATATTAGAACCATAAGCAGATTTTAGGAATTTGTATAATGGTAGGAGGTCATTCTTCATTTTACTTAGTGGAATTGTAGATCCTTGAGGTAAGCAATGATTTTTTTGGTCCTGAGGGCATAATACTGTATATGTAGATGTTTACCAAATACATTCATGTGGTGCTATTTTTGCTTTTAAAAGAATTTTTTTAGAAAACAACTATATCATGTAATAGATTAAAATACAAAATTATTTGGGAATTCACTTTTTGCAATAGTAATAACTGTAGAAGATTATAAGAAATTAGAAAATAAATAAGATAGAAGTAAGAAACATTTTCTGGACAGTGATTAGACTGGACATTTTCATTGGAAACCATGAACTTTTCTAAAAATTTTCATTTAGTTTGAAGCATGTATTTTAATGTTTTACAACATAATAAAGTGATAACTTTTCAAATTGTCAATTAGTACAAGTG
>WOXC01008072.1:0-130000 GCA_011680675.1 Gymnobelideus leadbeateri | reverse complement strand
CAGCAAGCACCCCACCATACCCAGTTTGGCTGCCAACACAGGTTCTTTGATCTCCTTTTCTAAAGGAAAGCAACTCAAAGTGGGTTAGCAAATCTTGCTTTAATCAATCAAGCCCATCATTTACCTAATTCAGGGGAAAAAGTCGGCACCTCAAACTTCAGAGTATAGAGACAGAAGTTACAAGCAGAAGTTATAAGGAGACAGAGAAACATTTCAAGAAGACAAGCCTCCAACTGTCTGACAATTACATCCATAATAGAATTAGCAGAAAGGGAAGCATCAACATCTGGGTTTTCAAAGTCGGGGAGCTGAAAGGCTGCCCAGAGTCTCCTCTGGTCAAATCACACTAAACTTCTCAAAGGGAGCCACAAAAGAAAGTCTCACATCAAGGTTTATATATTCTTCTCCTGCATCAGAAAATGTAACAATCCTCTTGCCCCACTGTCCAATCAAAAAGCGTTCTTGAAAACCAATACTACCATCACAGGCTCTAGGTGCACTATCAAAGGGCCTAGGGGCAGGGAAGATCTTAAATTCCCATTCAGTAATAAGCTATCATTGTACACCAAGGATCTTGAAACTCAGAGATGATAAACAGCTTATCCAAGTTTGCCCAAGTAGTCAATGATGGAACTGAATCATGAACTTATTTATTCTGGTATACTCGAATGGTCCTGTGGGAGGCCTTGGAAGGTACAATGCAGAGTCATGGTAAGCTTCTAAGAAAATAATTGGTTGAACATGGGGTATTTGAAGATTGAGAAGTAATGCTAGTCAGCAGTAATCCATTTATCTGGATTTATCATTTCAATGATAAAGGAAGGTGCTTATTCCCATTTATCCCAGGTTCTGGAAAAAAAAGGCTATTGGTGTTGACATTATAAGAGGAAAATAATATATATATATATATATATATATATATATATATATATATATATATATATATATATATATATAAATTAAAAAAAGATATGTCTTTCTTTTTAAATATAGTAACTCCCATGAGCTCCAAATATCATCACCTCTATATTTCTAAGACAATTTGTTGTCTGTAAAGTAATTTGCTAAAGATTTTTGTGTCAATACGTAATTAAGCTTATCTCAGAATAATTGTTTGTAAATCATAAATGAAAGAAATGCTAATGTAATTTTTTCACCAAACCATATCACAGACATCTGGAAATCTTGTCACCCACCAAGCTCTCATGGGTCAGTGTGAAGAGGTTACCCACTAAGAGGGGGAGGGTTGCTCTAGAGATCTCAAAATACCAACACTCTAGGCCCTGCCAAATTCAATTCAATTCAAGTCTTCTCTTAGCCAAAGAAAAGTAAAGTTTATTAAAAGTTCACTTGTATTGGACATAGAGTAAGTCTGTGCTAAGTCATTCTATGGCCCTCTCACAAACATGAAGACAGGACTGGGTCTTATATATAGAAGTTTGGGGGAGGAATCTAGGGGTAGTCTAGGGGAAGAGTTGGGGAGGGTTTCAGGAGAAGTTAATAAGGTCAATGAGTGATTAAGGGTGGGAGGCCACCTGGAGATTAGAGTCAATGGTGGGTTGGCCAATTCAAGGGTGGATTGATATTTTGATAGAGTCAAGGGTGGGAAGTAGATGAACAGGGGAGGGCTAGGCTAGTAACTAGACTAGAGTTAGTAGTTAGCAGTTAGTAACTAGGCTAGATGTCTGGGCCCAGCCACAGCTAATTGCTTCATGCAAATGCCTCATCACATGGCATGATTTAATCAAGAATCCAAGGGAGGTTCTCAGAGCCTGTTCCTCAAGGACTCAAAGTGAGCTAGAGGGGGCTCCCAGAGCCCATACCTCATCTTGTGGACCCATGTTACAGCTCCCTTCTTTAGGGTATAGTGTATTTCATCTCAGGTAGCCTGTAACTTCAGTGGGTAGCCATAGTAAAAGGATATGTTCTGAATCAGTAAGTAGACAGATTTATTTTAAAATTCCACAATGGGCATTGGATGGTACAGTTAATTTGATAATAGGAATTATAATTCTAATAAAGTTCTAGAATATGAAGGGCACATTTCATATGTCCATTAGATAGACATGTCTCAGAGGCCATAGAGAGATTTTTATTTTTAGGACTAAGGCCTATGAATTGTGTGGTTCACAATGTGAGATAAAGTTGATCCCCCAATTTGATTTCTAGAGATAACAGGCTATTGGGCAGAAAATTTCCTTGAGCAATAGAGGAATAGCACATATTAGAAGTCCTACAAAGTGAAGAAAATCAGCCATCTTGTCACCCACTGTCACTTCATCAAAATATTTCTGAAATAAAGAAAGATGCATGTTGAAATATAGTGTTGCCGTCATTGAAGGTGAGAGGAGAATCACAAACACTTTTGTTACAGTATTGAATGCTCTGTCAATTTTTTGATCATTATCAAATGTAGAAAAAAGTTGTTGGTTAAGTGTGAGCAAGTTGTGAGTACACTGCCTAGGCTAAATCATCAACTTTATTACAGATGAGTGAGGCAAAATCCTTCAAAAATTTATCCAACAGTTCAAGGGGATTGCACAGCAAATCCTATATTACCTTGATCTTTTGTACCTCCCATGACCAGATAGTTAAATTCAGCTTAACAAGTATCAAAAGATTGATTGAGGAACAGAACTGAGAATGGAAGCTGCTGTCTCCGCTACAGCCACAGCCTCCACTGCAACTTGAGCTACCTCCACCACCAGCAGCTAAAGCCTCCAGCCAGCCCCGTCAACCAGCGAGCCTGCGCCTGGACTTTGACACCTAGTTTCCGGACCTTTCCAGACTCAGGACAGCTTCCAGTGTGGCCACCTCGGCCAGTTCTCATTTGAACAAAAATATCAAGCAGATGTACCTGAATCTGCCTCAGGGCAACAAAGTCCTGGCCATGTACATTTGGATTGATGGCACTGGTGAGGGACTTCACTGTAAAACTCGGACCCTAGACAGTGAACCGAAGAGCGTTGATGAACTACCTGAATGGAATTTTGATGGCTCGAGCACTTTTCAGTCTGAAGGCTCTAACAGTGATATGTACCTTGTTCCTGCCGCTCTGTTCCGAGACCCCTTCTGAAAGGACCCCAACAAACTGGTTTTCTGTGAAGTTTTCAAGTATAACCGCAAGCCTACAGAGACCAATTTGAGGCATACCTGTAAACGGATAATGGATATGGTAACCAACCAGAAACCCTGGTTTGGTATGGAGCAAGAGTATACTCTCATGGGAACAGATGGACACCCTATTGGTTGGCCTTCCAATGGGTTCCCTGGGCCCCAGAGTCCATATTACTGTGGTGTGGGAGCTGATAAAGCCTATGGAAGAGATATAGCAGAAGCTCATTACCGTGCTTGTCTATATGCTGGAGTCAAAATTGCAGGGACAAATGCTGAAGTAATGCCAGCTCAGTGGGAGTTCCAGATAGGACCGTGTGAAGGGATTGAAATGGGAGATCACCTCTGGTTTGCCCGATTCATCCTCCATCGAGTATGTGAAGATTTTGGAATGATTGTAACATTTGATCCCAAACCAATCCCTGGAAACTGGAATGGAGCTGGCTGCCATACTAATTTCAGTACCAAGGCCATGAGAGAAGAGAATGGTCTAAAGTTTATTGAAGAAGTCATAGAGAGACTAAGTAAGAGACACAAATATCACATCCGAGCTTATGACGCCAAGGGGGGTCTGGACAATGCCTGTCGCCTGATAGGTTTTCATGAGACATCCAACATCAAAGAATTTTCTGCTGGCGTGGCTAACCGTGGCGCTAGCATCGAATTCCCCAGATGGTTGGGCAGGACAAGAAGGGCTACTTTGAAGATCGCTGCCCCTCTGCCAACTGTGACCCTTACGCAGTGAAAGAGGCACTTATCCGTAAGGAGAAGAACGCTTTCAGTATAAAAATTAAGTGGACTAGACCTACAGATACCTTCTGTATTCCCCACCCCATAACCCTTTTCTCATGCCCTCTTCTGCCTCACCTCTCCCCTCTTCCAAATTTTCCCTACTAGATGTAACTCAGGTCACAAAATACCATGTTTTTTGTTTCCACAGATAACTCCTTGCTTTTTGTGTGTGTGGAGGGGGGGGGAAGGGGAGTAGGGTTGGGGAATATTTTTAATCTTTTTTTTTCTCCCATCGTTGACTTTTTTGAAGACTAAGAAATAGTATGTTAGTGGGGAAAAAGGGGTTGGGGAACATAACCACTGCTTCCATCTAATCAAGTGTGTACATCAACAGAGACTTGTGACTTCCAGGAAAAACAAAATGAAAGATTAAGTCTTTGAGATGGGAGGGTTGTGGGAGAGTGGAAGGTGGGTCAAAGGAGGAATTTATGGAGTTTTTTGAAAGGGAGGGAGAAGAGTATTAAATTCATATGAGACTCTAATCTACTTTTCTTAAAAGATAAGAACTAGTAAGGGGTGGTGGTCTCAACTTACAGGAAAACCCCTTGTATGTAGCTGTATAGGCCTCTTTATATTTTCCCTGGCCTAGTGGGAACCCTTGGCCAGAAGTTAAGTCTGTAGGCTTTGTGAACCAATGGGGACTGCTCAGCTATAGAAAAGAGAAGGAACCTCCTTGCCCACTGATCCTCTCTTCACCCAAAGCAGAGTAGTATTTTTATCTTTAAATTTAAAAGCAAAAAAAAAAAAAAACTTTTATGGGGTATATGTACATGGGGTGGGGGTGGAGAGGCAAAGCAGATGGGAAGGTGTGGTCAGAAGCAGGGGGCTCCTGCTGAGAAGAAAAGACTATACTAGAAAGGAATTGGTAGAAAGAAGCCTGCTTTGGTGGCTGGACATCTTTTCAGCTTACCCTCTTGCCCATCCCTGTAGAGGTGGTCACAGCTAAAGGCAGCAGGAAGCGCTGGGTGGCTGTGATTTGTAACAAGCACACATTGGATGATGTGCACATATAGGGGAAGGGGAGGGGGAGGGAGTTAGGGGGGTGGTAAAAAGTGTCAGTTGGCTGGTCAACTTAACCATGTTACTGACAAGGCAGGGGAGGGGTTGTGGGTGTTTATTTTCTGGTGGGACTAGCATGTCACTAAAGCAGGCCTTTTGATAAATTAAAAAAAAAAAACCTTTATAAAAGATTGATTGAATTCTTCAGGTACTTCAGATACTAATTCAAATTCTCCCTCCAAATTAGTTTCAAAGTGTCATTTTTTAAAAAATGATCTTATGATTCTATGATAATAAGCAGTTCAGTGAATTATTTTCTTCACTAGTGGAACATCACAAAGGCAACATGGCCAGGGAATGCATTGGGGTTGAGGATCTCTAAAAAACTTATAGTTGTACCAGAAACCTGGGAAGGCCTTTGGCTGTTCAAGCAAGCTTTCAAGTACTATGTGGGACCTATAGAGCTGACTCTGACTAAAACCTAAGCTAGGATTTTGCTTCCTCACACATCAGGAAATGTACTTAACAATGAAGTAAATTCCATAAAAGCCTCCTAAATCTGTTAACTCCATGGCATATGAAGTAACAGTCCCCTTTGAGACTAGAGCTAGTGCTCTGACATTGAAATCTGCAGGCATGGATTTAGAGGAGTCATGTCATATCAAATAGAGATCTGATTGCTGGTTGGGGCTATGCTAGGTATATATCCTGGGATTTATAGATGTAGGCCATAAATCATCAGACCAGACACCAACCCTAGGATGGGCAACACTTTCCTGGGAAACGACTGATTTCTGAGTCCAGATCCAAGATCCAAGATGTCAGGCTTTTTCAGTGTTAAGTTTACATGAAAGGGTCATGGTAGAAGCAGGGAGCTAGTTGCAAAATTAAGTCTGGAGGGGAAGTTACCAGATAAAAAGAAAACACATAGGGAATATCTGAAAGATCATTGTCTTCCTGAAGTTTCAGCCTTCTGTGATGACAGTGTAAGATCTACATCACCACTTTTAAGTGCAGGCCGCTAGCACTGCTTCCTGATTTGGTAGTGTTTGAAATTTTAAGGATTAAGGCAGAATTCAACAAACAAGTATGTATATAGGTTTAGTATTTATAGCCTCAGTAATGGAACAAGCAGATATAATTGTAGAGGGGAGAAAAATAAAAATGACTGCACTTCCATGTAGAGGAATATGTTAAGAACTTCAGCTTTTTGGTACAGACAGGAAAGGCAGAAGAGAAATTTTAAGAGCTACATTAAATGTCTCATGGAAGAGTTTGGGAGAGTGGTGTGCTAGAGCCAGCTAGACCATCTCTGAGAGCCAATTGTTAAATTTTCAGTGTGAAACAGTTATATCTCAGAAATTGGCAAATCATACAAAATAGGGTTTGAGTTATTATTTAGTTTATTTGTGTCTTGCTGACTTCATTAATTTTTTTCCAAGTGTCTGTTGTCCCAGCACACTCCTGGGACAGCTAGGTGGCTCAGTGTATAGAGTAATAGGCCTGAAGTCAGCAAGATTTATCTTAATTCAAATCTGACATCAGGCAGTTACTAGCTGCGTGACCCTGGACAAGTCACATAACACTATTTGCCTCAGTTTCCTCATCTGTAAAACGAATTGTGGAAGGAAATAACAAACCACTCCAGGAAATTTGTCAAGTAGACATGAGTGAACAAAAACAACAAGGTGTAGCAGCAAGCACCCCAACATCCCCAGGCTGGCTGCCAACACAGGTTCTTAGATCTGCTTTTCTAAAGGAAAGCAACTCATAATGGGTTAACAAGCTTACTTTAACCAATCAAACATATCATTTACCTAGTTCAGGGGAAAAAGTCAGCACCACAAACTTCAGTATACAGAGCTTACAAACAGAAGTTACAGGAAGACAGAGAAACAAACATTTCAAGCAGACAGACCTCCAACTCTCCAACCATTACAACCATACCTAGTCAGTTACCAGAGAGGGAAGCATCAACATCTGGGTTTTCAAAGCTGGGGGGCTCTCAACAGCTGCCCAGAGTCTCATCTGGTCAAATCACATAACACTTCTCAAAGTCAGCCTCAAAACAAACTGTCACATCAAGGGTTATATAGCCTTCTCCAGCCTCAGAGAATATAACAACCCTATTGATCCATTTCTCAATCAAAAAAGTATCTCCTGAAAAACAAGCCTCCCACCACAGGATCCAGGTGCACTTAATCTAGGGACAGGGAAGATCTTACACAATACAATCTTAGAATGATGTCAACAACATAAATTTACATTCCCATTACACAAGGGTAGATAATAATCAATGACATAGAAATAGCATTTTTAAGGTTAACAAAGCACTGTAGATTGTAATACATGAGTAGTATAGATATTATTAATTCTATTTGGAAGAAGGGGAAATGGATGCTCTCAGTGGTTAGATGATCTTTGAGTGGACACATAGCAAGTAAATGACGGATACAAGATTTGAACCCATTCTTCTCTTATTTCAAGTTTAAGACTCTATCCACTATGCCAAGTAAACATGGGCAGAGGGTTGGAAGATAAATAAATGTTTAGTGGTTGAAGGGGCTATAATTAAATTTGCCTTGACAGAACAAATATGGGCCCTAACTTAAAAAAAAACAAAAAAGATAAGGAAATGTAGAATCTGAGGAAGGTTTGTGAAAGCTTTTATAAATACTCTTAATAGTGGAAAAGAATCTTTTGTAAATCACTTTGTATTATTCATTACTAAGTGCTATTCAAAATATTGATCTTAATGCAATGAGTCTTACATGGCTGAAAGGTTAGCTACATTAAGTCTCCTTTTTGCCTCCATGAACCCTCTCAGCATAAAATGAGTAAGATGCTCACATTTAAAAACAAAACAAAACAAAACAAAACACATTCACTTAAGAGAATAAATCATTATTCTTCATTTTTATATTTTTGCTTTTAATCTGAACTATTTGTCAGACATTGTCTTGCTCTTTGGAGGCATAAATGCAGAGAAAGGAGATGGCAAAGGCGGGATGGGAGAATATGTTAGGGGATATGGAATTATAACATATATTTGAAATATTTTTATGACATTGTTTTAATACATACATATATATGAAATGGCTGAATACTCTAGATTTTGTTCATCCATACATGTGAAAAAGTATCAATTTAATAATAGTTTCCAAATAAGCATAATAGATACAATTGAAAAGGTCTTCAGAGAAAGTATATTAGAGATACACTAGCTCAATTTCTTCACTTTGCACCTAATGAAACTCAGATTCAAGGAAGTTAAATGAATTGGCCCAAGTGAAACAGTTGTAGAAAACAGGACTTCGATTCTAATTCAGATCATTTTACCTAAAATCCATTGCTCTTTCTGCCACAAACAAGATAATATAAGTTTTTCTGGTATTAGAATTAACTGAGTGGGAAAGGAGAGATGGGAAAGAGAATGGATCTATAAGAGGAAGGTGTGGTGTGAAGTGGTGGTAGGATATTGTAGTTAGAAAAGTAGAACTCTAACCTGGGAGAGAAGCCCAAATCTACAATGAAATGAAGGTTGGATAAAAAAAAAGAAAACAAATGGACAAAATATCCTCATAGAAATAGTGCTCTCCCAGTTTGCTGCCATTTGTAAATCTTCTGCCCAATTTGTGTGTCTTAAGATCACAAAATATTAGAACAAGAAAGGGCCCAGAAATTATCTGGTTCAGGGGTTCTTTATTCTTAATTTCTGATCTGTGAAAATTTTCTTTTTATATATTGACAAGAGAATTTCAGTATATTTTGTTCTTTATTCTATATTTTAATTTATGCATTTAAATATTATTCTGATAAAAATAACTTCAGGACTCAAAAAATAAAAATAAGAAAGGTTGAAAAATTGTCATCTAGTCCAATTTCCCTCACAGGACAGATGAGGAAAATTAGGTCCAAAAAGGTTAAATTACATGTCCAAAGTACCACTGGTATTCTGTATCATTTGTTGCCTTTAAAATGCATTCTCATTTATGCAGCACTGGGGGGTATTCAAGTATGAGCTGCAACTCTACTGAATCTGCTTAACACATAGCTGGTTGGTGCTTGGCTAGTTGAAAATAATTTTAATCTGTGAGATATTTTAAATCTTATGGGGGCAGTCTTTGATCTCAGGGACAGCTTAATGAATAATGGTGGGATCTTTTATCAAATGAAAGAAACTGGACTGAATCTATTTCTCTAAAATGTCTTCCCTATGAAATCATTACTCACGTCTCAACTTCTACCATTAAAACAACATGCCTTTAGATTTTAAAATATACTTCCTCCACATTTTGGAGGGGGAGGTGGGAATCCTCTATTACAATCCATTATATGTTCTAGAGAAATAATGCCATAAATCAATTAGCTAACACTTTACCTGACATTAGCTGATAGCTAATTGAGAATAACATAAGTATTCCAGGTAAAGAGTGAAAGTGGAACAAAAAAAAATACAAGAGATAGACTGCTTCAAAATTAGGCAGAGGTGGAACCTATCCAGCTCTATCTAAATATTAAATATATATTTCCTAAAAATTATTGCTTTTGTTGGGATAAGAACAATAGATTTTGCCCCCACTCCCTCCCAATTTAAATATATCTACTGTTTTAAAATCATAGTACTGGATAAAGTCAAGGATTAACTTTATAGCAGCAAGTTTTATGCATATATTTGGTATGGAAGCTGTCAGAAAATATATTTCAAAACACATTTGAGAAAAAAAAAACACAATGTTTTTCCTTGAGATACTTTGCATAAGCCTTGAATTCTCCTTCACCTCACTCAAAGAATGCCACCAAGAAGTCTGGAACTTGCGACTTAAAGGATCAATGCATTTTAAAAATCCCATTATGTTGCTTTGGAAATCCATTTTAGCAATGAATTGTGAGACATTATTTCTAGCAAATAAATACAGATGGTTAAAGTACTTCAAATGTTTTTTAGATGAGCTCACAGTATCGTTCTGCACAATTTCTATCAGAAGACATGCAATATTATTGTGAAGACTGAGATTACAATTTCCATAAATACTAGATAGGTGCCAAATTCTTAGCAGTCTACATAAATACACAATCATAGAAGGGGAAAATGTACCCTTCTAAACACAATATAAGTCCTGAAGAGATTTCCATTTAGATAAGCAAAATATATTTTGAAATGTTGGATTAGTGCTCTCAAAATTATAGAAAAATATAGATATACATAATATTAATAGCCATGGTAAATGTATTTTTTGTTTTGGAATTTTATTACTCTTTATTTTTCCATCACCTTCATTTTAATATAGTCTTCTCCTTTCCACTATCCACTGTATCATCCCTTGTAACAAAATAAAAAAATACAAAAAAAAAAAAAAGCAAAAAGAAAGCTAATAGTAATCCAAGAAAATATTATGATAGTATTTATATAGGACTTTTAGTTTTGCAAAGCAAAGTTAACTCATTTGATTTTTATAACAACCCTGTGAGGTAAGTATCTCGATTTTACCCATGATGAAATTAGATCACAGGTCAAGTGATTTTTCCCAGGATCAAAGGACTAGAATCTGAGAAAGGAGTCAAACTCATGCCTTCCTGGTGCCAAGTCCAACATTGTGTCATCTACTAACCTAGCTTCCTATTAGAAAACTGAGAAACTTATTTAGGAGTCTGACAGTATACACTACTCATGTCCCACCTCCTCAAAGGGGAAAAGAACAGTATTTTCTTATCTCTTCTTCAGAGACTAGTTTGGTTGTTATAATTGCACATTATTTATCCTTCTTATCTTATCTTATCCTCTTCTTTCTTCTTCCCACCCTTTCCTTTCCCTTTCCATCTTTTGCCCTTTTTTTGGTCTTTTTTAGCTTCATTTTTTCCTATTGTTCCAATTTATACTGTTGCAATCATTGTATACTTTGTTTTCCTGGGTCTGCTTACTTATAAGTCTTATATACTTGTCTTCCTATGCTTCTTTGAATTCTTTCCATTGACTATTTATTATGAAATGTTAATAACAAATAGATTCATGAAGTTGTTTAGCCATCCTCTAATAAGTGGGCATATATTTTGTTTCCAGTTGTTTTCTAACACACACACACACACACACACACACACACAGGTATACATATAAAAATACACAATCATACATATTATATTATGGATACTTCCTTATTTGTTTCTATTTTTTGTATCATGGTGGAATCTAAGAATAGCTGTGGAATGTCAGCATCAAAAGGGTGTGAATTTTATTTTCTTAACTTAATTCTAAATTGCTTTTCCAGAATGGTTGAATGAAGTTATAGGTCTGAAAACAACCTACAAGTGTGCCAGTCTTTATATAGATTATCTGAGGGATATGTATTTAAAAAAAAAAAAAGAACCTTCAATTTTTTGCAATACCTTTCTGGTTATGTCCTCAAATTATAACTAGGGGAAGGAAATTACTCCAAAGGAACGAAATAATATGCAAATATGCTTTCCAAAACTTAAAGTGCTACATAAATATCAGCCATTGTTATTATCCATATTATTATTAATTTTGGGTTTTTTTGCTGAAATTATAGGATTTTAAAATTGAAGGAACCTTTAAGATCATGTAGTTCCTGGCTTCTTAAATATTTTGTATTTGTCAGGTGCACTTTCATAAGTCTAACAAAGCCCATGAACTCCTTATGATAATGTTTATAAATGTATACATTAAAATGCATAGGATTGCATAGGAAACCAACTATATTTAAAGATAGTTACCAAAATAATCAACAACAACATCAAAAAAAAAAGGTTATGAGCACCAAGTTAAGAAACCATTAAGCCCACTGAGCATTGATCAGTGAATCACTTAACTTTATTTAAGAAGTTAACTAATTTAATTTATACCCATGTTTTATCTTAAAAATCAGTGCTCTTAAAAAAAATCAGTGCTCTTCCTAGTAACAAAATGAAGACTGATTCATGAAATATGTAGTAAATACTGAAGTGCAAGAGATTTTTCTTCATTGTTTTAGAACATCATCCCATTAGGATATATTTCAATTACCTATGATTCTTGCTGGTTTAGAAGATTTGAATCTATGCAAACAATGCAAACCCTGATCAGATAGGGTTAAAGGTCAAATTGGGTTGAAATGAGCCATTGATTATCAGAGCTGCTTTTAATAACAAAACAATTCAATCCTGGCATCTCAGAGAAAATCCCATAGAAGCTACATCAGAATGCTCCTCTTATATCACATCAATCTCCCTATTAACTTTTGGTCTCTGCTTTTATCATCTTATATTTCCAATAAGCAGAATTCACTGTGGTAGGTGTACAGCCTTGTCTCTACCAACTCTCCAAATTAAGAGTAGGTGGCACACAGCTATAAATTTGACTTCACGTGATCTGTAAATCATTTAATAGAATGTCCAAAAGGCAAGATGTGGATCACAAACCTTGTTACAGAAAACGTTTTTTTTTTTTTTTTAAAGCAATTGGGGTTAAGTAACTTGCTCAAGGTTACATGGCTAGTCATTTGATTTATGCGTGGGTGCTCATTTTCTGAGACCGAGTCTGATCTCGGGTCATCCAAACTCCGAGGCCGGCGCTCTTACTCACTGCGCCACCTAGCCGCCCCTTTAGGGCAATTGGGGTTAAGTAACTTGCCCAAGGTTACAACGGCTAGGTTTTTGTTTGTGCGGATTAAGTGTCGGAGGCCGGCTCCGAACTCAGGTCCTTCTGATTCCAGGGCCGGCGCTCTATTCACTGCGCCACCTAGCCGCCCCCCAGAAAACGTTTTAAAGATTTTTTTAAGACTTTTAAAATGACTGTAGGGACTATGACCATAGAATAATGTGGCTCAGAAATAATGCAGTCTACGGAAGTAGCACTATGCCAATTCCTTCATGTGAATAGAGAGGATACTGTCTCAGGGCAGGGCCACTGCTCCAGCCCACTCCCCAGATTATGTAGCCTACCACTGATATCTCCCTCCACCTTTTCACTTTCTTTTCTCACTTGGCCCAACTGGTCATCCCCAGATTCACACCTTCTCATTTCCCCCAGGGCACAGTTGTCCCTGCTTATGTAGAAGTCTTACATACCAGACTTCTCCCCTATCCCAAACAAGATGAATGCTCTTTCTAAGCACCAAATACTCATGGAAAACACTCATAGCAACGTTGCTATCTCCCTTCTCAAAACAAGTCTTCACCAATAGGATAATTTATAGTTGCGGTTTCACCCACACTAATACAAGGTTCCCATCCTCTTTCCTCACCTTTTCCATTTCTCTATGGCCTCCTTGCCAATTCTTTTGAAGGCTGTTCTCTTTCTGTGGAAGCACAGGGGTCACCCTTAATTCATTGCTAACCCTTGACTTGATAGGAGAAAATCACACACACACTCCCTTTACTATCCTCCCTTCTCCCCTTCCACATACCATTCCATTTCATATTTTAGTACCAGACAAAAATATAAATTTATCATTGACTGGGGGCTTAGAGATTCATATCATAATTCACCAGGGCCATGTCTTTATCATGCCCTGCACCTGACTCTTATATTCAACTCAATTTAATTGTGTACATATATAAAGAAGTCTATTAATAGACTTTCTGCAGGCAATTCGGCTTTTCCAGACCTTGGTTCCTGCTTATGTTCACCCATCCTCCATTTCATTTATCCATGGTTTTTGAGAACCAAATAATCTCTCACTTTCTGCTTTGCAAAATCTTTTCTTTCTTCAATTGCATTCAAAATTTTTAATTTTTTTTTTAAATTTTGATTTCCAATTTGTTTCCTTCCTCACTGAGAAGGCAAGCAATTTAATATAGGATATAGAAAGGCAGTCCTCCAAAACTTATTTTCACATTATTCATATTGTGAATGAAAATACCTTCACATCCCCCAAAATAAGTTTTAAAAAATGGGCTTTTCTCAGCATTCACACTCCATCAATTCTGCCTCTAGAGGTGGATAACATTTTGCACAATAATTCCTTCAGAATTATTTTAGATCCTTATATTGCTAAGAATAACTATTATTTACAGTTGAACACCCCACAATATTGATATTACTGTGTACCAATAGCTAGTTCTAGTTTAATTCATTTCACTTTGCTTCAGTTCACATAAGACTTTACAAGTTTTTCTGAGAGCATCCTACTTGTCATTTCTTCTAATACAATAGTATTCTATCACAACCATATGCTGCAACTTGTTCAGCCATTCCTCAATTGATGGGAATCCCCTCAATTTCCAATTCTTTGGCACCACACAAAGAGATACTATAAATATTTTTGTACATACAGGTCCTTTTTCTTTTTTGTTCTCTTCGGTATACATGTTTATTGTATTTTTTATGTCATCCCATCATTGTCAATTCATACTCTGTCTATGTATACTGTCTCATATAGTAATGAATAAGAATGTTGAAATGGACATCCTTGCTTCACCACTGATGTTATTGTGAAGACTTCTAGCTTATCCCCATTAAAGATAATTCTTGCTCATAAATTTAGGTAGATGCCACTTATAATTTTAAGGAAAGCTCTACTCATTCCAATGCTTTTTAGTTTGTTTTTTTTTTCTGGTTGCCCTTTGCACCCGTATTTCTCCCTCTACTATTAAAGCACTTTTGTGCCTCTTTCATGTGAAATAATTTAACCCATTCTACCTTTCCCTTCTCCCAGTGCATCCCTATTTCTCACTTGCTATTTTTTATATACTCTCATCACAGTCAAATCACACTATGTCTATCTACAGTAATTCTAACTGCCCAATAATGATGAAGCTTGAGGATTTTCAAGTATTACATTCCCATATAAGAATGTATGAAGTTTAATTTTATTGAATCTCTTATGATTTCACTTTCCTATTTACCTTTTTCTGTGTCTCGAGTCGTTTTATTTGAAAATCAGATGTTCTATTGAGCTATGATTTTTCATTAGGAATGTTTGAAAGTATCCTATTTCATTGATTATTGATCCTCCCTCTCCTTAAGGATCATACTTAATTTTGTTGAGTAGGTTATTTTTGGTTTTAATTCTAGCTCCTTTGTTCACCAGAAGATCATATTCTACACCCTTCAGTCTTTGAATTTAGAATTCGCTAAATCTTGTTTGATTCTCACTGTGCTCTATGATATTTGGACTGTTTATTTTATTGCAATATTTTCTCCTTGACCTGGAAGTTCTGCAATTTGGCTATAATATTTCTGGGAGTTTACATTTTGGGATCACTTTCAGGAGGTGATTGATAATCAGCTTTCTTTGATAATCTTTTGAAATATAATGATCAGAGATTTTTATCATGAATTTAAGATAGCCCAACACGATCCTTCCTTGATTTATTTTGCAGGTCAGTTGATTTTCCAATGAGATATTTCATATTTTCTTTAATTTTTCATTCATTTACATCTTGTTTATTGTTTCTTTGTGTCTCATGGAATTATTAACTTCCATTTACCCAATTAAAATTTTTAAGAAATTATTTTCTGTTGGAGGGGAAATAAGGGAGGATATAGAAGAGAGCAGATTGGGGGGGGGGTATACAGTGGGTTTACTCTTTTGGGATGGTGGGTAGGGGAAAGATGGGAAGAAAATCTGTAACTCAAAATATTGTAGAAATGACTGATATAAACTAAAAATAAACATAAAATTTAAATTTAAAAAATTGATTATTGCCTTCAGTGAGATTTGGTGGCTCTTTTTCCATTTGGTCAATTATACTTTTTTAGAAGTTCTTTTTAGTGGATTTTTGTACATTTTTTTTTTCAATTTTGCCCATTCTATGTTTAAGGTGTTATTTTTCTATTTTTTTTGTGCCTCATTTACCAAGCTGTTGAATATTTTTTCATGATTTTCTTGCATCATTCTCTTTGCTTTTCCCAATTTTCCCTCTACCTCTCTTATTTGATTTTTAAAATCCCTTTTCAGTTCATCCAGGGAGCAAGATCTATTCACACTTTTATTTGAAGTTTTCACTGTAGCTGCTTTGACTTCATTATCTTCTTATGTGTTTGTCTTTTTATCTTTACTATCACCATAGTACTTTTCTGTGGTCATGTTCTTTTTTTTTTTGTTGTATTATTCATCATTTTTAAAGCTAATTTTTTTTTACTTAACTTTATGTTGAAGTTAGGTGCTGCATCCAGGTGTAGTTGACATTGTTCATATTTTTGATTCTTCTGTTTTCAGAGCTGGGGGTCTGTAAGTTTTCATTTCTTTCAAGATGATATGAGCTAAGTAAAGGAGTGGTTATTGCTTTCCTGGCCTTTGCTCTGGTCTGTGAGGGATAGCAAACACTAGTTTTCTTCCCAGAAACTTTGACCAGGGTGCCCTCTGCTACCAGTGTTTGTCCTTGCCTTAGTATAAGTACTTGCATCCACTTTGGGGCAATGTGACAGAGTCCTACTCTTAGTGCTAGCAAAAATGTTTCTAATTTTTACTTTCTGTACAGTTGTCCAAACCCTTTACTGTCTGTGGACTGAGAGCTCTGGAAACCACTGCTACTGCTGATTGGTTGCTTCCAAAGTATATTTCTTGCTTGCTGGTCATGGATAATGCTGGCATATCTTGTACTGTACTATCCAGTGAGATGGATCTTTCCTGCCAACCTTCTAACTTGACTTGGCCTGGAAGACTGTTTCACCCTATCATTTTGTTAGTTCTGCTGCTCCAGAACTTGTTTGGCAGTATTATTTTAACAGTGTTTGAAAAGAATTTGGAAAACTTCAGGGAATTCCTGACTTTACTAAGCCATTTTGACTTCTCCAAAATAATATTTTCAGGTCTGCTTTCCTCACTAAGAATTTTCCTCCAATTTATGACTAATTAACAGGGTAGGACATTGTGAACTCCAAGTTGAACTCCATTGTTCTTTGGAACACACCATTCCAGTCTTTCCTTCATTTGGATAATTTTGAGTTATTCTAAGTTTCTTTTTGGAGTATTTGTAAATATTTCTCCTGGTCTTTTACAGAGTTTGCTGTTTTTCAATGGAATTATTAATTTAGCAACTATTTGTCTTGAAGCTTACAGTTTTTTTTTTGTTTTTTTTTGTTCTGTTTTATTCTAGATGCTATCTATAGATTTTTTGATTGTCATTTTTTTTCTGTAATCCAAAAATTTTGCAGTTTTCCTTTATTATATATATTATGATGCTCATGTTTATTTTCTTTTTTACATGTGTTCTGGGAGACATAATTCTTGTTATTTGTCTATCTGTTTGCCTGTCTTTCCTGTCTGTTTATCTGTCTTTTCTTCAAGAATGACATTTTTTGCTTGTAAAGGAGCATATTTTTAACATAATTTATTTTTACTGCCCTTATTCCACATTACCCTTTGCTTCTATATATTTGCATTCCTAAACCATTGTTCTCTTTATTGTTTCTTTGGTAAACTTGCTAAAGTTTTTCTATTTTGCTAATTATTTCTGCTGTGTAAGCTACAAATTCTGTTGTCACTATACTCATTTCTCTTTTAAACTATTCAATTTTTTTTCATGTCTCCATTTTTTCTCCTCAGAATCAATGGAGTCTCCTTCCTCCTTAGGTGTTGAATTATTTTACTTTTTTTGCACTATTAATGCATAGATTCCTGTACTCTTTTACTATATTTGGAGGCTACATTTCCCGCTGTTCTTAATTTATTTTGCATTTGTTTATATGCTTATATAAGGCCTTTGGGTTTTCTTACTCCTTTTAATTTAGATAATTTCAGTCTTTTCCCCATTATTTTCCCCCATTGCTCACTTTTTTTTAACTCATTTCCCTTTGAGGATGATATCTCTGGAAGCTAGATCTCAAAGAATCTTAATTTCCTCACACATATGAAAAGGCATAACTCACTTGATTATATGTCTTTCCCAAGTGACTTTTGAGGGGATAGGAGTGACCTCATCTGGATGTTGGGCTATTTCCTTTAGATTTAGTTGAGTGCCATATAACTACCCATATGTTGTATTCTGACCCATCCCCTCTGTTCATCAGTATTCTAGACCCATGATACATAATACTATCACTTAGCAAATGTCTTTCATTTTGAATTGGGTCATTACGACCCTAGGAAGAGGCAGTAGTCAAAGTGTTAAGTTGAACTCTATTAAATATTGCTACATTCGATCTCTTCCTCCATGCTTCTTCATAGCTCTGTTAAGCACAGGACACTGCCACAACACTGGCTATCATGAACTCAGAAAATTTTTGGTTTGTAGTTTGGATCTCTAATTTAGTGGAAAGAAGTTAGGGGATAGTGAAAGTGTAGGTTGGGTTTGGTTGCATGGCAGGACTTTGAGTTAACCTGTGTAGCCTTCATGCCTAGAACATGGTGGGTAATAATGGATATATCATATGTGTGAGTTAGGAATTAGTTCATGGAATTTTTAATAATCTTTAGATTCTTGGTGCCCTAAACCACAGGCATAGATTACATCGCTTTACTTCTGGCATACCATTTCTCTTTTGGAGAGGTTTGAGGCATTGCAAGGATCACAGAAAATGTCTAGTCCTTGAATCTTATTGGTCATATAACCTGGAAGTTTGTAAGCAATATTACAAAGAGATGCAGTAAATAAATATTACAGTGGCAAAAGGTAAGAGCAAAGTCATTTTCATGGTAGAAAAACAAAATATAGAGAAATAATTTACTATAAAATTAAGAAGACAAAAAGATCCTTCCCAAAATACATATAGTATAATATTGGCTCATTTAAAACTGTTAGGAACCTAGGATAGAGGGAAATACTTAAGTCTAAATGAAATTTTCACCAGTCTCTTGTTTTTTCAATACATTTGTCACCCCACTTTCAAAGTAATCTTCTCCTCATTACTTAGTGAGTAAAGTGTGAAGTCTTTACCATGTCATTCAAAACCTTTCATAATCTTATTCCTGTGGTTCTTTATAGTTTTATTACTTATTGTTCTCATCTACAAATTTTTCCATCCAAATGACCTATATTATTTATAATTCTTTCCCTACCCTCTTATAGTCCCTGTAACTTGAAATGATTGTTCACATATTTCTACCTGGCAAAATATTTCTTTTCCTTCAGTGACCATCTCAAGTCCTGTTTCTTCTATGAAACCTGTCCTCATCTCACTAGTTCAAGCAATTTTTCTATTTTTGATTCTCTAATGGCATTGATTTTCACTCTTTTTATGCAATTTATCATATTCTTCCTTGTATTTTATCTTTTGTCCATGTTTTATCTCCACCTAACTCACCTTACCTAAGTCCTCTAGAATGCCAAATCCTTCAGACTAAGGACTCTTCTCATTTTCACTTTGTATTACTAGCATTCAGCTCTGAACCCACATATAGATGGTTGATTAATAAATGTTTGTTGAGGGGAGACTAGGTGAAAAGAGAACCGGCCCTGGAGTGAGGAGGACCTGAGTTCAAATCCACCCTGAGACACTTAATACAAAATCTAGCTGTGTGACCTTCGGCAAATCACTTAACCCCAATTGCCCCTCCAAAAAAAAAAGACAAAAGGAAAAAGATAAATAACAGCTTTGGGGCAGCTAGGTGGCAGAGGGAGTAAGAGTGCTGGCCTGGCCCCAGAGATGGGATGGCCTGGGATCTGTCCCGGCATGAGAAAATGAGCACCCACACATAAATAAAGACTGATCATGTAACACTGAGCAAGCTATTTAACCCCAATTGCTTAAAAAAAAAAAGTTTGTTGAATGAAAATTGATTGATATTGGCATAAGGCATATCACTTAATTGTTAAGAGGATAAATTAGTTTGTGAGGAATTTGTGAATAAGAGTTTATCTACAGGATGGCAGAGTGAACCCCAGGTGCTCCAATCCCCCCACCCTGAAAACCTAGTAACTACTGCCCCAGGGCAAAACCCTAAACAGTAAAGGGTTGAGAACCCAAGAGGAAGGGCTTGGCTTGGGCCCTGCCTCAAAATGGGTAGAAAGTAGACTGTAAAGACAAAGACTCTAGAGTCTTACAATCCTCAGGGGAAGGAACTAAATACAGAGGGAGACAATGTTGACTCCACACCCACAACTGAAGCATCAAAAGAGATTCTGTCCCAAGCACAGAAATCTTTCCTAGAAGAGCTCAAAAGGAACTTTGAAAACCAAATGAGAGAGATAGAAGACAAAATGAATAATTCTTTTAAAATCAAAATTGCAAAATTAGAAAAACACTATAAGGAAGAAAACACCCCCTTAAAAAGAAAAGTGGGTGATATGGAAAAGGACCTCCGAAAACTAACCTAGGGAAAAAAAAATTCCCAAATGCTTTATTAACTTCTTGTTTATATCATTTATTTCTGCCAGATTTTGAGTTACAATTTTCCCCTCATTTTCCCCTACCCACCATCCCAAAATAGCAGTCCCATAGGATATCCCCTCCTCCAATCTACCCTCACTCAAATCTTCTCCCATATACCCTTCAAATTTTCCAGTAGGTCATGGTGAATCTCTGTGCCCCAATGCCTTTATATCTTTTCCCCAATTAAGTGTAAAATAGTATTAGTAATAGTATTTATATATTTTTTAACATTTGATTTTAAAACTTTGAATTCCAGATTCTTTTTATGACACAAACATTGTACTGAAACCTAAATCTGGAAGAGATAAGAGAGAAAGAAAATTATAAACCAATTTCCCTCATAAATATAGATGCAAAAAATTTTAAATAAAATGTTAGCAAAAAGCCTACAGCATCTTATCACAAGAATAATACACTTTGATCAGATAGGATTTATTCCAGGAATGCAAGGATGGTTTAATATTAGGAAAAGCAGGGGTGGCTAGGTGGCGCAGTGAATAGAGCGCTGGCCCTGGAATCAGAAGGACCTGAGTTCGGAGCCGGCCTCTGACACTTAATCCGCACAAACAAAAGCCTAGCCTTGTAACCTTGGGCAAGTTACTTAACCCCAATTGCCCTAAAGGGGCGGCTAGGTGGCGCAGTGAGTAAGAGCGCCGGCCTCGGAGTTTGGATGACCCGAGATCAGATCCGGCCTCTGAAAATGAGCACCCACGCATAAATCAAATGACTAGCCGTGTAACCTTGAGCAAGTTACTTAACCCCAACTGCTTTAAAAAAAATATTAGGAAAAGCATCAGTATAATTGAGCATATCAACAATAAAACTAGCAAAAACCACATGATTATATCAATAGATGCAGAAAAGGCTTTTGACAAAATACAACATCCATTCCTTGTTAAAAACATTAGAAAGTGGGTGGCTAGGTGGTGCAGTAAATAGAGCACCGGCCCTGGAGTCAGGAAGACCTCAGTTCAAATCCAGCCTCAGACACTTAACACAAAAACCTAGCTGGGTGACCTTGGACAAGTCACATAACCCAAACTGCCCTCCAAACAGCAAAAAAAAAAAAAAAAGTAAAGAAAAGAAAAGAAAAAAACACTAGTAAGTGTAGGAATAAGTGGAGCCTGCCTTAAGATATTAGGTAGCATCTATTTAAAGCCATCAGCAAGTATTATGTGTAATGGGGAGAAGCTAGAAGCATTTCTGATAAGATCAGGGGTGAAACAAGGGTTTCCATGATCACCCCTCTTATTTAATCTGGTACTAAAATGTTAGCAGTAGCAATTAGAGAAGAAAAAGACATCAAAGGAATCAAATTACGTGAAGAAGAGAACAAGCTATCACTCTTTGCAGATGATATGATGATATACTTAGAGAATCCTAGAGAATCAAGTAAAAAACTACTTGAGACAATAAATAAATGTGGCACAGTTGCAGGATATAAAATAAAACCACATAAATCCTGCTCATTCCTGTATATTTCAAATGCAATTCAACAGCAAGAAAAAGAGAAATCCCATTTAAAGTCACTGTAGACATTATAGAATATTCGGGCATCTACCTGCCGAAACAAACCCAAGATGTATATGAACACAGCTACAAAACACTTATCACACAAATAAAGTCAGATGTAACCTTTCATAAAGAGATCAATTGCTCATGGCTGGGTCTAGCTAATATAATAAAAAAGATAATATTACCTAAATTAAATTATATATTTAGTGCCTTACCAATCAACTTACCATAAATGTATCTTATAGAGCTAGAAAAAATAGTAATAATATTAATTTGGAAAAACAAAATGTCCAGAATATGAAGGGAATTAATGAAAAGAAATGCAAGGAATAGTAGACTAGCTATATCAGATTTTAATCTCCATTGTAAAGCAAGCAGTCCTAAAATTACTTGGAATAGGCTGAGGAATAGAGTAGTGGATCAATGGAACAGATTGGGTACAAAAGATTCAGTAGGCAATGACTATCGTAATCTACTTTTTGATAAACCCAAAGACCGCAGCTTTGGGGATAATAACTCACTATTTTACAAAACCTACTGGGAAAACTGGAATATAATATGGCAGAAAACTGGGCATAGGCCATCTTCTAACACCATATACAAAAATCAAGACTGAATGGGTGCATGATGTAGGTATAAAGGCTGATACTGTAAGCAATCTAGGAAAGCAAGGGATAGTTTAACTGTCAGATTTGTGGATGGAGGAAGACTTTATGACCAAGCAAGAAATAGAAAGCATTATAAAATGCAAAATGGATTGATTTTGATTACATGAAATTGAAAAGTTTTTGTACAAACAAAGCCAATGTAACCAGGATTAGGAGGGAAGTGGAAATTTGGGAAAGAATCTTTACAATCTATGTCACTGAAACAGGACTCCTTTTTAAATATACAGAGAATTGAGTCAAATCTATAAAAATACACGGCATTCACCAATTGATAAATGGTGAAAGGATATGAACAGTTTTCAGAGGAAGAAATTAAAGATATTTATAGGAGGTGGAGCCAAGATGGCAGAAAGAAAGCAGTAGCTTCCCTAAGCTCTTCCATGAGTCCTGTGACTAAGCCTTAAAAAGTGAATCTGAATGGATTCTGGAGTGATAAAATCCACTTGGAGATGGAGTATAGGAGAATCCAGCCCAGGAAAGTGCCCAGTGGGTCCAGACAGGTTGAGCACAAAGCATGTGGGGTCTGCACAGCTCAGGCTTAAGAGCAGACAAGCAGACTACACCAGAGAGAGAAGAAGCCCCGATCTGGCTGACTTACCAAGGATTAATCACAGTCATCTCACCTTCATCTCCTCTCACAAGGGATCATTGCAGCCAGATAAGAGAGGGCTTCAGACCCCAGCAGAGACAGAAGCTTCTCCTGCAGCTATCAGCCCCCAGCCTGGAAGTTTAGAATTTGCCTGCCTGTATATGAAGGAGCTAGAATGGCAAAGTAAATTCTAGTTGCTCTGATCCCTCATCCCTCCTTCATGAAGTAGAAAAACCAAAGATAAGTCTCCCACCCAAATTAAAATCCTAAGTTAGTGGAAATAGCCTCAGGCTTGGGAGACTTCAAGAAGGGGTGTAACTGAGACACCCAGGAGTCTGAAGAGAAGAGAGGGAGAGGTTCCAACAAGCCCCAACTCACCTGGTGAGGCAAAAGCCTGCCTGAGCTTTAGCCCAAGGGTATAGAGGCAGAAATCTGAAGACCCCAGACCACCCCTCCTCCAGAGGGGTGCATATCAGCAAACCTCTCTGAGACTCCTGTGTTAGCTACAAACTACACACCCAGAGGCTACAGCATTCAAAGTCAAAGAACAGGACCTTAGCTCCCAAACTGAGAAATTAAGAAATAGGAAATCACAATGGGAAAGAAGGAAGCTGAGAAGGAGAAAGGGAAGCGAAGAAAATCGATCTGAGCTTAATATGTAGGTCAAGAACAACCAATTACTTGGGACAGCTTAGACTCTCTACCCACACCTCAGACCATGGAAGGAAATATGAGCTGGTCTTAAGCCCAAATAGCATTCTTGGAAGAGCTTGAGAAAGATTTTAAAGACCAAATCAGGGAGCCAGTGACCAACTTGGAAAAACAGTTTCACTGAAGACAACAAATCCTTAAAAAGTAAAATTAGTGAAGTAATTGGATAAAATACCGCCCTAAAAAGGACCTTGAAAAACTAACTGAAGACTATAATTCACTAAAAATTAGAATCAGTCAAATTGAAACTCGGAACTCTATGATGCACCAAGAATCAATAAAACAAAACATAAAGATTGAAAAATTGGAAGAAAGTGTAATATATCTCACTGGAAAAAAACAACTGACCTAGAGAACAGATCCAGGAGAGATAACTTAAGAATTATTGGTCTACCAGAAAGCCACCATGAAAAAGCAATCTGGACAACATCCTCCAAGAAATTGTCAAAGAAAACTGTCCTGAAGAACTGGAATCAGAAGATAAAATAGTTATCAAAAGAATTCACCAGACTCCTCTTGAAACAAATCCCAAATGGAAAACGCCAAGAAATATAGTAGCCAAATTCCAGAATTACAAGATTAAGGAAAAAATATTGCAAGCAGCCAAAAAGAAACAATTCAAATATCTTGGAACTACAGTTAGGATCACACAAGACCTAGCAGCTTCTGCATTAAAAGAGTGGATGGATTGGAATTTGAGATTTCATAGGGTAACAGAGCTAGGACTACAACCAAGGATTAACTATCCGGCAAAACTGAGCATAATCTTTCAGGCAAAGAGATGGTCGTTAATTGAAATAAGGGACTTCCAGACTATCCGGAAGAAAAAGCCAGAGCTCAATGGAAAATTTGATCTCGAATTACAAGACTCAAGAAAGACATAAAAAGGTAAACAAGAAAAACACAGATTCATACATACATACATGCACACACCCACACTCATGCACACATGCACATAACTTGTTATGCAACAAGAGCAAAATGTTCACATCCTTATATGAGGAGCTGATAACTGTCAATATTGAAATTTTTATGTTTATTATGACCTTCAAAAGGGTTATACATAGATAGAGGGTGTGGGTATGAATGATCTAACCTGGAGTTTAAAGAAGAACCTTATTAAGGGGATCAGAGGGACTGTAATGGGATAAAAAGAAAGGATGAGATAGGAAAAGGTAAAATATGCCATTTGAAGAAGCATAAAAACACACTATAGTAGAGGGGAAAGAAAGAGGGAGAGGAACAACATTTAAACACTAATATCACTGGTTCTGGTTCAAAGAGAGATGAACTTAATCAGTAAAGTTTTAGATTCTAATGTGAATAGACACATAAATTCATCAAATAGAAGAAAAAGAGGGAGGGAGAGGAGCACTGTTTGAAATTTACTCACTTTGGTTTGATGTCAAATGGGGAGTAACTTACTCTGATAAGTATAAAAACTTTTTGTGTCCTATAGGCAATAGGAGGATAAGGGTGGGGGGGGGACAAAAAGGAGGAGTCTAAAGGGGGGTTAGAGGGAAGGGAAATACTAGTAAGGAGAGAAAGTAGGTTAAGAAAGTGGGTCACTGGGTGGGAACACTGAGGGAGGGGGCGGTCAAAACGGAAAACTTCAAGGAGGGGAAGGGAGAAGAAAGCAACAAAAGCATGAGCATGGGAGGGAATAGGTTGGAGGGGAAGAGACAGATAAGTCATCATTACTGTGAATGTGAATGGGATGAACTCTCCCATAACACAGAGGCAGATAGCAGAATAGATTAAAAACCATAATCCTACAATATGCTGTCTACAAGAAACACATTTGAAACAAAGGGGATGAACAGGGTAAAGTTCTAAGGTTTGAGTAGAATTTATTTTTTTTTTAAACCAATGCTTTATTAACTTCTATTTTACACCATTCCTTTCCTCCAGATTTTGAGTTACGATCATTTCCCCCCCTGTTTTTCCCCTACCCACCCTCCCAGAATGGCAGTCCCACAAGATATCTGGTCCTTCCTGCAGGGCTGCTGGGCAGTCCTCAGCGGGAGGTTAGCTTCTCTGTGTCGTTCTGTGGGTGCTGGAGCTCCAGAAATTGTTCAGAGTCCACTTTTACATAGTTTGGGGGGAATCTGGGGGCAGAATGGCTTGAATGAGCTGTTTCTTGAGTAGAATTTATTAAGCCTCAGCTAAAGTAAACAAAAGCAGGGGTGTTAATCCTTATCTCAGATAAACCAAAAGCAAAAATAGATCTAATTAGAAGACAAAAAAAAGGAAAGTACATCCTGCTAAAAGGCACCATTGAAAATGAGGCACTCTCATTACTTAACATATATGCACCAAGTCGTATAGCACACAAATTCTTAGAGGAGAAGTTAAAGAAATTAGAAGAAGAAATACATAGCAAAACTATACCAGTGAGTGCGGTTAATTTCCCCTTTCTGAACTAGTTAAATCTAACCTCAAAATAAAAAAAGAAAGAAGTTAAGTTAAACAATGTGAAAGGACCTCCGAACAACTTCTGGAGCCACAGCACCCACAGAAGAGCACAGAGAAGCTAACCTCCTGCTGAGGACAGCCCAGCAGCCCTGCAGGGAGCGGCCAGCTCAGCACTCTGAAAGCAGGCAGCACAGTGCGCTGGGAACCAACAGCAGAGCCCGGAGAGCCAAGCCCAGGTCCTTGGTTTTAGCCCCAGGGTGGCCAGGCCTTCAGCTGGCTAGTGGAACCCCAGAACACCAGCAATTGTGGCGATTCCAGAATTATCAGCACAGATATGCCTAGGACAAAGTGAAAGGTTAGTGCCCGATGGACTTTGAGACCAGTATTTGGGGAACACGTGGCTTCCTCCCCTGGGGGCAAAAAGCTGCTGAAGAAACAGCTGCACAAAAGCCATTTTGCAGCTTCAGTAGTGGCTCTAGCTCCTGGTCTGCAAACTGTAGGAAGATCCAGCAATCAGTCTGGGGGTTAATAGCTTTTGCTTTAAACTGCCTGGATCTGGATTGTGGTCTGGGGGGGAAGTTTGGGGTGGGTATCTAACTTGCCAGAGTGGGTGGAGGCTTTACAGAGGCCACCCAACTGTCGGAAGTTGTGAAGACCCCACGTTTGGGCGGAAGCTCCCCTGTCTGGTGGCAGAGTCCTACTGTGGCAACAAGCCCAAAAATCAAGTAATTAAGTGGCAACATGCCTAGGCAAATGAAACAAAATAAACAGAAAAGTTCAACATTGGATTCCTATTTTAGGGGCAAAGAGGCTCAAAGCATGGAGGAGGACTGTGAGGTCAGAACTCCTGCACCAAAAGCCCCAAATGAAAATACAAGCTGGCTACAGGCCATAGAGGACCTTAAGAAGCAGATAAGAGAAGTGGGGGGAAATTTGGGAAGAGAAATGAAAAAGATGCAAGAAAAGTATGAAATGACAGTCAACAGCCTGACTGAGGAAAATAACACCTTAAAAAATAGACTAACTCAAATGGCAAAAGAGGCTCAGAAAGGCAATGAGGAGAAGAATGCCTTAAAAAGTCGAATTTGGGGGGGCGGAGCCAAGATGGCGGAGTAGAAACAGCTCGTCCAAGCCTCTCTGCCTCCAGATTCTCCACAAACTATGTAAAAAAGGACTCTGAAAATCTTCTGGAGCCCCAGCACCCACAGAACAACACAGGGAAGCTAACCTCCCGCTGAAGACAGCCCAGCACCCTGCAGGAAGGACCAGCGCAGTGGTCTGGGAGCCGGCAGCGCGCAGAGCGCAGGAGCCGAGCCGAGCCCAGGTCCACGTGAGCCGAGGTTTTAGCCCCAGGGAGGCAGGGCCAGCAGCTGGCTGGAGGAACCCCAGAACACCAGGAACTGTGGAGACGCCAGAATTATCAACATAGACTTGCCTAGGACAAAGTAAGAGGTTAGTGTCCTATGGACTTTGGGACCTGTATTTGGGGAATGCGTCAGCTCCCTCCCCTGGGGGCTAGAAGCCTCTGAGGAGATACGCCACTGTGTAGTTTTCAGAGGCATTTCTGGCTCCCAGCCTACAAATCCTGGGGAGATCCAGCGATCAGTCTTGGGGGGTAATCGCTCTTGCTTTAACCTCCCTGGATCTGGATTGTGATCTAGGGTGGAAGTTGTGGGTGGGTTTATAGCTTGCCAGAAACGGAAGTTGCCCCCACACGTTCGGGACGAAAATTCCTCTATCTGGCCTTAAAGCCATAGTGTGGCAACAAGCCCAAAAGTCAAGCAATTAAGTGGCAACATGCCAAGGCAAAGGAAACAGAAAAATGCAACCCTAGACTCCTATTTTGGGGGCATAGAGCGGAAAAGGACTGTGAGGTCAGAAGTCCTGCTCCAAAAGCCCCAGGGGAAAACATGAGCGGGTTGCAGGCCATAGAGGACCTTAAGAAGGACTTTAAAAATCAAATAAGAGAAGTGAGGAAAAATTGGAAAGAGAAATGAGAAGGATGCAGGAAAAGTATGAAATGAGGGTCAACAGCCTGACTGAGGAAAACAACACCTTAAAAAATAGACTAACTCAAATGGCAAAGGAGGCCCAAAAGGGCAATGAGGAGAAGAATGCCTTAAAAAGTTTGAATTTGCCAGATGGAAAAAGAATCTCAAAAGTTCACTGAGGAGATTCATTCCTTCAGAGTTAGACTGGAGCAAATGGAAGCTAATGACTTTATGAGAAATCAAGATGCTGTTAAGCAGATCTAAAGAAATGAAAGATTAGAAGGCAATGTGAAATATCTCATGGAAAAACCACTGACCTGGAAAATAGATCCAGGAGAGACAATTTAAAAATTATTGGACTACCTGAAAGCCATGATCAAGGAAAGAACCTAGAAATCACCCTTCAAGAAATTCTCAAGGAAAACTGCCCTGATGTTTTAGATCCAGAGGGCAAAATAGAGGTTGAAAGAATCCAAAGATCACCTCCTGAAAAAGATCCCAAAAAGAAAACTCCCAGGAATATTATAGCCAGGTTCCAGAATCCCCAGATCAAGGAGAAAATACTACAAGCAGCCAGGAAGAAACAATTTCAATATTGTGGAAACACAATCAGAATAGCACAGGACCTGGCAGCTTCTACACTGAGGGATTGAAGGGCATGGAATATGATATTCCAGAGGGCAAAAGAGCTGGGAATGAACCCAAGGGTCACTTACCCAGCAAAACTGAGTATTTTGTTTCAGGGGAAAATATGGTCATTCAGTGGAATAGAGGACTTTCAAGCATTCTTGAGGAAAAAACCAGAATTGAATAGAAAATTTGACATCCAGACACAAGAAGCAAGAGATGCCTGAGAAGGTAATCAGGGAAAAGAAATCAAAAGGAACTTATCAAACTTGAACTATTTACATTCCTATATGGAAAAGCAATAACTGTGACTGATGATATCTTTCTCACTATGAAAATAATGGAAGAAGGGGGTGTGGTCATATGAATACATATGTGAATGTGTGTGTATATGGTTACAGTTATATATGGATAGAGGGCATAGGTTGATTTTGTTGGGAAGGGAGAGTACTCAAGGGATGAAATTATGAGGTGAGAGAGGAAAGTGGCAAGAGGAGATGGGGAGAGACATGGTAGGGTAAACTATCTCATGTAGGGGAAGTGGGTGCAAAGGAGGGGGAGAATAAGGAAGGCTAAAAAGGCAAAACCACATTCACATTGAATTTGGTTCAGGGAGAAAATGACATACATACTAAATGGGATATCTCAACCTGCAGCAGGATAGGGGGAAGGGGGATGAGAGGAGGGATGATGGATGGGAGGGCATCCTTGGGGTGAGGGGAGGTTGGAAGTACCCACTATAGAAGAGGAACAGGATCATGTAGGGAATGGACCAGGTGGGGGGTGGGATGAGTGGGAGGGAATTATAAGCAGCCTTGCACAATATATCTACTATGATAATGTTTTGCATAGCTAGACATGTACAACATATACTGAATTACTTATCTCCCAAGAAGGAATGGGTGACAAGGGAGGAAGGAAATGGATCTGAAATTCAAGGTCGTAACATTAAATGTTTCAAATATATATATAAATACTATTATTAATACTCTTTTGCCTATAATTGGGAGATAAGATGTGCAGGCATTGGGACACAAAGATTCATCTTCCTCTAATGGAAAAGTCGATGGGGGTATGGGAGAAGGTATGGGAGAGAGCAGATTGGAGGAAGCGATATCTTGTGGGACTGCTATTCTGGGAGGTTGGGTAGGGGAATAATGGGGGGAAAATGATTGTAACTCAAAATCTGGCAGAAATGAATGATGTAAAACAGAAGTTAATAAAGTATTTGTTTAAAAAAAAAAAGTCGAATTTGCCAGATGGAAAAAGAATCTCAAAAGTTCACTGAGGAGATTCATTCCTTCAGAGTTAGACTGGAGCAAATGGAAGCTAGTGACTTTATGAGAAATCAAGATGCTGTTAAGCAGATCCAAACAAACAAAAGATTAGAAGGCAATGTGAAATATCTCATGGGAAAAACCACTGACCTGGAAAATAGATCCAGGAGAGATAATTTAAAAATTATTGGACTACCTGAAAGCCATCATCAAAGAAAGAACCTAGAAATCATCCATAAAGAAATTCTCAAGGAAAACTGCCCTGATGTTTTAGACCCAGAGGGCAAAATAGAGGTTGAAAGAATCCAAAGACCACCTCCTGAAAAAGATCCCCAAAAGAAAACTCCTAGGAATATTATAGCCAGGTTCCAGAATCCCCAGATCAAGGAGAAAATACTCCATGCAGCCAGGAAGAAACAATTTCAATATTGTGGAAACACAATCAGAATAGCCCAGGACCTGGCAGCTTCTACATTGAGGGATAGAAGGGCATGGAATATGATATTCCAGAGGGCAAAAGAGCTGGGACTGAACCCAAGGGTCACCTACCCAGCAAAACTGAGTATCTTGTTTCAGGGGAAAATATGGTCATTCAGGGGGATAGAGGACTTTCAAGCATTCTTGATGAAAAAGCCAGAGTTGAATAGAAAATTTGATATTCAGACACAAGAAGCAAGAGATGCTTGAGAAGGAAAAGAAATCAAAAGGAGCTTATCAAAGTTGGACTATTTACAGTCCTACATGGAAAAACAATAACTGTGTTTGATGAAACCTTTCTCATTATGAAAATAATTGAAAAAGGGTACATGGCATATGTTCCCAGGTATACATGGATAGAGGGAACAGGTTGAATTTGATGGGAAGGGATGATTATTTTTTTTTTTGGAGGGCAATTGGGGTTGGGTGACTTGCCCAGGTTCACGTGGCTGGGTTTTTGTTTGTGTGTTGGGTGTCTGGGGCTGGATCCGAGCTTGTGTCCTTCTGGCTCCAGGGCTGGCTCTCTGCTTGCTGCGCCACCTAGCCACCCCAAGGAAGGGATGATTCTTAAGGGGTAAAGTCAAGAGGTGAGAGAGGAAAGTGGCAAGAGGAGATGGAGAGAGACAGGGTAGGGCAAACTATCTCATGTAGAAGAGGCAACGGGAAGTAGTTGCAGGGGAGGGGAAGAACAGGAAGGCAAAAAGGCAAAAGCATATTCTCATTGAAGTTGGCCCAAGGAGAGAATCACATACATACTAAATGGAATATCTTACCCTCACTCACTCTCCTGAGTAGGGGAAAGGGGGATGAGAAGGGGAATGATGGAGGCGAGGGCATTCTGGGGAGAGGGGAGGTTAGAAGTACCCACTATCAAAGAGGGACAGGATCAAAGTAGGGAATGGACAAGGTGGGAGGTGAGACAGGTGGGAGGGAAATATAAGCAGTCTTTTACAATATATCTACTATGGTAATTTTTTGCATAGATATACATGTACAACACATACTGAATTGCTTATCTTCTCCAAGGGAGTGGGTGACAAGGGAGAAAGGGAATGGATCTGAAAATCGAAGTTCTAAAATTAAATGTTTCATAAGATGTCCAGGCAGTGGGGCTCAGAGATTCACCTTTCCCTAATGGCAAAGTCGAAGGGGGTATGGGAGAAGATATGGGAGAGAGCAGATTGGATGAGGGGATATCTAGTGGGACTGCTATTCTGGGGTGGTGGGTAGGGAAAAAATGGGGGAAAATGTAACTCATAATCTGGTGGAAATGAATGATGTAAACCAGAAGTTAATAAAGCATTTGTTTAATTTAAAAAAAAGAAAGAAAATGAGGCACTCTCATTACTTAACATATATGCACCAAGTCGTATAGCACACAAATTCTTAGAGGAGAAGTTAAAGAAATTAGAAGAAGAAATACATAGCAAAACTATACCAGTGACTGCGGTTAATCTCCCCCTTTCTGAACTCGTTAAATCTAACCTCAAAATAAAAAAAAGAAAGAAGTTAAGGAGGAGAATAGAATTTTAGAGAGACTAAATATGATAGATCTCTGGAGAAAACTGAATGGGCATAAAAAGGAATTTACTTTCTTCTCAGCAGTGCATGGTACATTCTCAAAAATAGACCATGTATTAGGGCATAAAAACCTCACAATTCAGTGCAGAAAGGCAGAAATATTAAATGTATCATTCTCAGATCATGATGCAATAAAAATTATATGCCATAAAGGGCCATGGAAAGATAGACTAAAAATTAATTGGAAATTAAAAAATTTAAGCCTAAAGAATCCTAGAAGAGGGAGGAAGACCCATATGTCAAAAGTATTTATAGCTCTTTTCATGGTTGCAAAGAATTGGAATTAAAGGGGTGCCCATCAATAGGGGAATGGCTAAACAAGTTGTGGTATGTGCATGTAATGGAATATTATTGTGGTATAAGAAATGAGGAGAAGATGGTTTTCATATTTACCTGGAGAGGCTTATACAAACTGATGATGAGTGAGAAGAGTAGAACCAGGATAAATCTGTATACAATCACTGACACAACATATGTGTGATGACCAACTATGACAGACTGGACTCTTTCAGCAATGCAGTGATATAAGTCAATCCCGAAAGCCTCATGAAGGAGAGAGATGCCTACATCTAGAGAAATAACTAGAAAGAAATGAGCTTGAATCCTGATGGAATAAAACTAATTGATCTTTTTCTTTTCATTGTTTGGTTTTATTTCTTCTTTACCATTTTTCATCCCATCTAGTACTATACGCCTTTGTAACTTGACTAATGACTATTGTGAAAGTATTTGCAGATCCTATACTGGACTACATGTTGTTAGGGGGGTATAGGGAGGGAGGGAAAGGAAATTTGAAACTCATGGATCTATGGGATTGAATCTTATAAAGTAAAAATAAACAAGTAAAATTTAAAAATATATATTTATAAGCATATGAAAAAATGCTCTAAATCACTATTGATTAGACAAATGCAAATCCAAACAACTCTGAGGTCCCACATCTCACCAGTCAGATTGGCTAAGATGACAAATGCTGGAGAGAATTTGTGCACAAATTGGAACACTATTACATTGCTGGTGGAGTGGTGAGCTGATACAACCACTCTGGAGAGCAATCAGGAATTATGCCCAAGGCTATAAATAATTTCATACACTTTGACCCAACAATAACACTTCTAGGGTTGTATCCCAAAGAGATCACAGAAGTGGGAAGAAGACCCATATGTACAAAAATATTCATAGCAGCTCTTTTTGTGGTTGCAAAGAATTAGAAATTAGGGGTGTGCCCATCAATCAGGGAATGCCTGAGTAAGTTGTGGTATATGTATGGTATACTATTGTGCTATAAGAAACGTGGAGCAGATGGACTTCATATTTACCTGGAGAGGCTTATACAAATTGATGCTGAGTGAGAAGAGTAGAGCCAGGAGAAATTTGTACACAATTACAGACACAACCGATGTGTAATGACCAACTTATATAGACTGGACACTTCTCAGCAATCCAGGATTATAAGTCAACCCCAAAAGACTCATGATTGAGAGAGATGTCTATTTCCAGAGAAAGAACAGTGTTTGAATCCTGATTGAAGCAAACTACCTGCTCCTTTTCAGTTTCTTATTTGGTTTTGTTTCCTCTTCCCCATTGTTCATTCCATCTGATACCATCTTTCTTTACAAAATGACTAATGCCTAATATGAAAGTATTTGCAGATATTATATTTGATTGTATGCTCCGTGGTGGATGTGGGGGAAAGGAGAGAAAATTTGAAACTCAAAGTATTATGCAAATGAATATTGGAAACTAAAAGTAAACAAGTTAATAAAGACCAAATTTTTTTTAAAAAGAGTTTATCTAATTTTAAGTTAATTCTCAAGAAAAAATCATATACCCATCTATCATGACTATAAAAGTGATATTCTAAAGATTGATTATAGTTATTATAATTTTCAACAGCATCACATCACATTACATGTGTTGCCTCTCCTTATTAAAATGTGAGCTATTTGATAACAGGGACAGCTGTTAGCTCTTAATTAATGTTGTTCATCAATTGAATGAGTGACTTCCTGTTTTTCAATCTGTATGCCTGGTACTTAGTATAATGATTATTACATTGTAATACATAGGTTTTTAATTTACCTGTTCATTATTAAAATAATTTTATTGCTTCCATAGCAATATTTTGTAGACAGAGCTCTTGGATAAGAGGCAGAAGAGCGAGATTCCAGTTCCAAATCTCACATTTAGTAGCAAGATGAAGTTAGTCATGCTATCTAACTTCTATCACCTTCAAATTTCTTATATGTTTATTGAAGTGATGTACTAGAGTAGATAATGTATAAAATTCTGTACAGCTCTGTAATTCTATTATTTTTACTGTAACATGGTCTAAAAGCAAAGTGACTCAGATTTTGTCAATAAATAATTCAACTATGTTTATGTCAACTGTATAAGGAATGTACTAAAGGCTGCACCAAAGGATAAAAGAAAAAAAAAACACAGGTTTTATACTAGGAGCTTACAGTCTTATTGGATTTTATTATTTATTTTATACAAAAAATGACCTTAATTTAATTTTCGACTTATGTAAATGTAATGAATTATACAAAGGTAAGTAAATTGTGCATGCCTCTAAAGAAACAACAGCAATGTTTCTAATGGTATTTTTGCCTGTTAAGCATGGGATAGTATAATGAATAAAAAACATTCATTCAGTGCTCACTAAGTACAAAACCTTGTGGAAATATATAGGGATACAAAGAGAACAGCAAGGCATTCCCTGCTCTCAAGAAGTTTATATACTGATGGATGAGAGAACACACATGGAATATTTCAGCTATGAGTCCGATGGAAAATCCTTGTAGTTCTTAGGGTATGGTGGCAAAGAAAATGGAAACGTATCTACTTAAGTGCCATTTAAATTGATTAAAATGTACCTGTTTCTTATAATGACAGTGCCATGAACTTTGGTGATGAGAATGTACTTTTCTTAAATTTTAGGTCAGTCGGAGCTGCTAGGTGGCACAGTGAATAGAGCACCAGCCCTGGAGTGAGGAGGACCTGAGTTCAGATCTGGCCTCAGACACTTAACACAGAAACTAACCATGTTACCTTGGGCAAGTCACTTAACCCTAATTGCCCTGCCTTCCCCCTCCAAAAAGAAAAAAAATATAGGTCACTCAAAGGTCAATCAAGAATCTAATGGTCGAAGTGAATAGAGCGACAGCCCTGGAGTCAGAAGGACCTGAGTTTGGAGCCGGCCTCAGACACTTAATCCACACAAACAAAAACCTAGCCGTGTAACCTTGGGCAAGTTACTTAACCCCAATTGCCCTAAAGGGGCGGCTAGGTGGCGCAGTGAGTAAGAGCACTGGCCTCAGAGTTGGGATGACCCGAGATCAAATCCAGCCTCAGAAAATGAGCACCCACACACAAATAATGACTAGCCATGTAACCTTGAGCAAGTTACTTAACCCCCATTGCTTTAAAAAAAAAAAAGAATCTAATGGTGAGCAAACTGTGGTCTATCAGCAATGAAGTATTGAGAATTGACACCTAAAATGAAATAGAAAATATAATAGTCATGAGATAATCTGGGTCACCCATGTGTTTCAGTGGTATCCATGCAACGTCAAGAATTATAGAGAAAGATGCATAAAAGTTTTAAAGACTCTCTTAAAGAATATTTATAGTAAAATCTGAGGAAAAATACACACAGAATTCAAAAATGTCAGTGGATCATGATAAATGTCATTGGAGGGAGTATCCTTTTCAAAGAATCCATGAATCTTGCCATGAAAATATCATCGTATTTCCACAACTAAAAATTATTAGAAATCACATTTGGTTAATCCGGCCAAGACTATTACTTTTTAAACTTCTTTCTTTAAGTCATTATTTGACTATTTGAAACTATTACAGAGAGGATATTTTTGATGGCTTTTAATTGTAGAGTTAGAGGCAGGAAACAACTTTTTCTCTGTATATCCTCTTCCTGTTGTAATTCACTGCAGGCTACACAATTTCATAGTGAGCTAAGCTTATGAACAAATAAACAAACAACAAAACCTTTCATTATCTTCTCTTCATGCTGTCATGCCCTATCATCCCCAACTACTTAGATCCCAATTCTAGAATTATATTTAAAGTGTTTCTCTAATTTGAATGTGACATTGTTGCGAAGTCTGTTTGCTTATTTGTGTATTTGCATGCCCAGCACCTCAGGCTATGCTTTGTACATGTAGACATTAACAAATATTTGTTAAAATGTTGAATAGACCATACAGAGAAAACATTGGGAGAAAAAATAATCCTACAATTTTAAAGGAATCTTAAATTATTCTATTAGTCATTTCCATTAGTCTATAGCACATATTAAGTTTTCAGCTGTAATATTCATCCATGTGACAATATGACCAAATGTGGTAACCAGTCTTCCTGCATCTGGCTCTACCAACACCATCAAATATTCTTTCTAATGTACAAAAATAATCCTCTTGATGATGAGACCAGAATTCATGTATGTGAATGATTTGTTGTACTGCAGAGATCGGAGCTCTGTGAATATATCTTTCCAAAGACTCGTTGCTTTTTTCATATGAATAGTAATAATACACATAAAAAGGAGGAAACATAATGAATGCTTGAGGAAAATTATTGTCTGATCTTACTCCCTTGCAGTGCTAGCACATACCCATGAGAATTAGGAGAGTCTCTGAATAAAGTCATATGCACATTTAATGGGTTATTTGCATGCAGCCCAATATTGTTGTACATAAGGATGCATCATTGTGCTGAACACTTCAGGAATGGCAATAAATGGCAATATAGAGATTTCATATCATTCCAAGATTTCGAACCAGGTACCAAGCAAAGGTCTATAAATAGCTTTTCATAACTCCCAATAGTAAATGACATACTGCACCCTCAACACATATTTATAAATTTCATCATTTTACTAAGAAATGAGATAACAAAACCTTGACCTAATCAGCATCTGTGCCCACTGTCATTAGTGAATATCCATCAGATTATCTTATGGGGATTATTTCAACCAGGACTGACATCTCTAAACATAAAGAAGCATATTACTAAACTTCGGTAATGGAACTGCAAATCAAAATAAATGTGAAAGAAAATATATAGTGTCACATATAGTATATAGTATACAGTACTAAAAAATAAAATCTACATAAATGTTTAAATTAAAGTACACTGCTGCTTGCCCACCTGATAGGATACTAACAGCTCAGCCTTGTGTTCAGGGTAGTTTAGTGCAGTGAAAAGAGAATTAAAATTAAAGTAAAACAAAACAAAACCATGAGTTCAAATTATAGTTTTGCCATTCTCTATCTGTATGACCTTGAACAATAAACTAAACTCTTCAAACTTTAGCTTTCCAGATTGCGAAATGAGAAGTTTGAGCTAGCAGACCACTAAAGTTATTTTTCTAGTTCTAGATCTTTTAAACTAAGGTTGGCCATAAAGTGGTGCCCTTCCATATCTCTATGTTGATTTCATGTTATTAATTTAATTTCATTCTAATAATATTCACAACATTAATTTCATGGCAAACTTCATTTTATATTTCAGCTAAATTTGACTACTCACTGTAGATGATACAAATAAATTCATTAGTTGAAGGACATAGAAGAACAAATGGGCAGCAGTTGAGGCTGTGTCTTATTTTCATTAAAGACTTGTGAACAATCATCATTTGTAAATATTTCCAGTGAATCACAGTGGGCTTGATGAGATAACAATTTGAGATTTTCCCAAAACTTCTTCTTTGATCTCAAATGACACTTCCACATGTGATGTTCTATAATCTATAAGCAGGTCTCAGTATGTAGCTAGGATTTTCACCAACACAAAGCCCCCTTTTCACCCACCATCTATGGAAAGAATAACTTCACCATCTGCTATGAGAAAAAATGTGAAGCTAAAGGGTTGGCAATGTTACAAAGGTGGCATATCCATTGCTTACATCATTATTTTCTTCATTCATTTTCGAGGCAGGTACAATGGAGTGACAGTTATTCTCAAACTAGAGGGAAGAAAGTTTTCAGTGATCACATTTAATCCTTAAATCCCCACATGAGAACTGGTAAACACATTTTAAGGGGAATAAATGGACAAGAATAAAGATTAAATACTATATAGCAAAGGAAAGAAGGAAGGAAAAGGTACTAACTGATAGTAAAGATTAAAGAGAGACAAAGACAACTTTTTTTTTAAACAGAGAAAACTTTTAATAGAGTCAAATTTTCTTAAGAAAGATCCTAGTCCTGCCACTCAAAATAAATTTAAGTAGTGACTCTTAATTTACATGTATTCCAAAAATTTCCAAGCCTTGGTCCAATTACTTCAAATCACCTTATAGTTATTAATTTATTCTCCCCCTTCCCTCTTTCTCAGTCTGTTTTTATGTCTGCCTTTCTGTCTTGCACATCTTTCTGTCTGTCTCTATATATCTTTGTCACTGTCTCTCCATCTCTCTCTGTCTCTGTATGTATCTGTCTCTGTTCCTCTCTCTCTCTCTCTCTCTCTCTCTCTCTCTCTCTCTCTCTCTCTCTCTCTCTTTCTCTCTCTTTCTCCCTCCAGTTGCTCAAGATTAGACAATCAGAACTCAAAGGACTTCTGATTCCAAGTTCCAAATTATATCCTCTTCTGTATAATATATTAGCTCACAATCTATCATTGCCACCAAATAATTTGAATAGATAATGAATTAATTGACTACCTGAAAATAATAAACAGTACTTTTTACATTCCTTCACTATACAATTTCCCCCAAACAATCATTTCATAGCATACCTCTGAGGTTTGTAAAAATTCCAAAAGTTTGTAAAAATCCCCAAAGTAAAACTCACATTTAATTTTCTTAGGATATAGAAGTGTAACTCCACAAAGAATGCCTTAGTTATTTGGAAGGACAAAAAAACAAAACAAAGCAAAACAAAAATATAACATTATGTTGTTTTCCACAGTTCTCTTTTCACTCTCCTTCTGCTTTATTTTCTGTGTTCTTTTATTGAAAAGGGGGAAATGACATGGCTATATATCTTCTCTAATTGGTTGAACTAAGAAGTAGATGCTAGAAAATTAGATGATATAATAAATATTCATTCCAGCAAAACCTTGGTGAGTCATTACATAGAAGTTTATAAACCAAATTAGAATGTTAGTTATGAATACTTAATTAAATACCACTTAGAATGAGAACTGAGAATCAGATAAAATTAAAAATGAAGCCCATGTCCTAGAACTAAGGTTTTTGGGTTTATATAGAGTTCAATTTGAGAGTTCATTTTAAAAATTTCTTTTATGATCTTGCTCCTAGATAGGTTCCATCTTGGAAATAATAATTCAACCTGAATCTACCTAATCATAATAAAAGGAAAAGACCCTCATATTCTAATGCACACACTTAGGCTTAACAGAGCATTGAATGTAGGGTAAGTTGTAAATGTGTCCTCTTCTCCAAAAAGGAAGGAATTCACATCAATCTAAAAAAAGAGAGTTAGGAAAACAGTTTCTTTCTCTAATGCACTCGTGCACGATCTAATGCACTCCCTCAAAAAGTTGCACGTTAGTCTAGAAATTTGCCACCGTGGATAGGGGATACTCTGATAAGGGTTGAAAGAAAATTGTTCCACTTTCCCAAATCTTTGCAATCTGCATAACTCACATTACCATTGTAAGATAATGCCACAAATTTGCTCCACTATATCATCCCCTACTACTTTCCTGTTCTAGCTCCCATTTGGTCTAGCAAAAAAAACCCAACTCTCTGATTGTTCCAGGAGACTTGGTTCATGGATCTTCTATTACTTCTCAATTGCATTGACTCAATTGCATTCACATCTTCCCACTGCTCCTGAATTGGCATAGAAATTCCTTGCCATTTGATACTTACTTCAATCCATTGCTGCATAATTTCTTCACTCATGGTGGGGGAGGGGAAGGGGTAAGTAGAGTTGCTAAAGTGTAATGACTCCATGCACATGATATGACAATATTCATGTCCTTTCCTAAGGAAATAAATCACTGCCTTATGTGCTTATGTCATATCCCAGTGACTGTGCTGGGAACAAGATCCAAAAAAAAAAAAATTAATAGAACTTTTCATTTTGAATTTCAGTTGAAAATTAAAATCACTGGGGTGGCTAGGTGGCGCAGTAAGAGTGCTGGCCTCGGAGTTGGGATGACCCGAGATCGAATCCAGCCTCAGAAAATGAGCACCCACACATAAATCATGACTAGCCATGTAACCTTGAGCAAGTTACTTAACCCCAATTGCTTTAAAAAAAAGAAAGAAAATTAAAATCACTGAATTAATTTGTATGCAGTTACTATAACACCAATGAGATATTCATAGCACACATGGTGGCTATGAATATGCTGATGTAGTTCTGAGTCACAAAATGTAACAGACTATTCAAATGGAAGGCAGAATTAAAACATTTTTTCAAACACTAGAAAGTGAAAGCCCAACAACAAAAGCCAAATGCATCATAGTAACCAAGGAACTAGCACACGTAACCACTACAGTGAGCCTCCATATCCCTAAGTATTCCCTCTGTCAGGCCTTCAAAACAAAACAGGTTCCCTTAAGCAAAAATGCCCCTCTCTCACTTGTGTTAGCTGCTCTACCTCCCTGCTGTTTTCTCCTGGGTCTTTTCATGCTCTCCCCTGCTACTTCCTGCTCTACTCTTCCTATTCCACCCTTTCAACAAACTCCTCCCACCATGGGCTGCATGTGATAGATTACATTTGACCTATTAAAGGGAGGGAAGGTCTACAAATTTCCTTAGCCCTATGAAGAGTCAGGGGAAAACTCCAAATTTCCATTCCCATTACATTTACATAACTTTAAGTCAGATCAGAAAGAAGAAATGTGAAAAAAATAGCATCTCAAATGTTAATATAACACTTAAATGTCAGGCAAATTTGATAAACAATATTAAATGCTAGAATAACTAATGATGAATGTTTGTGAATCTTATCACAGACTACAAAACAAAACCAGTCTAATTACTGTATTATTAGTCTTCCTATTATACTATAAACGAATAATAATTAAAAGCTCAAAAGATTTCTTATGTATTTATAAAAAGTATAAACAATCGGACAAATATTTTAAAGATAGACAAAAGGCTTTAAATGGCATTTAAGTTAGTCATGTTTTTATATATTTAACTGTACTTTTTTATTCTTTAATCTGAAAATCACTGAATGCTAACATTATACATTATTACTACAAATATTTGGTTATTGGTTAAAAAAGAAGGAATACATTTATTTTTCAATTTATTTATTTATTTTTAGTTTTCAATATTCTTTTCCACAAAATTTCGAGTTAAAAATTTACTCCCCGTTTTTCTGCTACTTCCCAACCCAAGATACTGAGACTCCTGAATACTCATTCCCCCAATCTGCTCTCTGTTATATCCTTCTCCCATAGCCTTCCAACTTTCTAAAAAGGCAAGATAGATTTCTGTACCCCAGTGCCTGTATACCTTATTTCCCAGTTGCATGTAAATAAAAAATGTTTGGGGCGGCTGGGTATCGCAGTGAGTACAGTGACAGCCCTGGAGTCAGAAGCACCTGAGTTCGGATCCGACCTCAGGCACTTAACGAACACACAAATAAAACAACTACCCATGTGACCTTGGGCAAGTTACTTAACCCCAATTGCCCTTCAGAAAAAGTAAAAAACAAACAAACAAACAAAAAAAAAAAACCTAAAACGAAAACAAAAAAAAACATGTTTTTTTTTTTTTAACATTTGCTTTTAAAACTTTGATTTCTAGATTCATTAGCTTCTTCCCTCCTTACACACCACTACTGGGAAGACAAGCAATTCAATATAGATTGCAAAAGTGCAGTTATGCAAAATGTTTCCACAGTAGTTATATTGTGAAAGAAAAACTCTACTTCCCTCCATCATATCCTGACACTCACTTTTTTATATTTTCTCCTTTGATCCTGTCCCTTTACAAAAGTGTTTGCTTATAACTAACTACCCCCACCTCCAATCTGCCCTCCCTTCTATCATCTCACTCTTATCCACTTCTCCGTTATTTTCCTGTATGGTAAAATATCCAATTAAGTGGGTATGTTGTTCCCTCCTTAAACCAAATTCAACTTGAGTAAGGTTGACCCACTCCCTTTTACATTCCTGCTCTTCCCCTCCATTGTAACAGTTTTCCCTTGCCTCTTTTATATCAGATAATTTACCCTATTCTACTACTCCCTTTCAACTTCTCACCTCTTAATTTTATTTTTTATATATCATCTTTTCATATTCAGCTGATCCTGTGCCTTCTATGTCAATATGTACAGACATATACACACACTCACATAAGTATTTGTACATATATTTACTGTCCTATACATGCATATATGTATGTATATGTGTGTGTGTCTGTGTTGTGTGTGTATATGTATATATATATATATATATATATATATATATATATACATACATACATATATATGTATGTATGTATATATACACATATTCCCCTTCAGCTATCCAGATACTTAGAAAAGTCTCATGAGTTACAATGATCATTTTTCCATTTAGAAATGTAAGTGATTCAACATTAACAAGTTCCTTACGATATTTTCCTGTATACCATCTCATGTTTCTCTTGATTCTTGTATTTGAAAGTCAAATTTTTTGTTAAGCTCTGTTTTTTTCATGAAGAATGCTTGAAATTGGGGGGGAGGGGCAGAGCCATGATGGTGGAGTAGAAACAGCACGTACAAGGCACTCTCACCCAAGATTACCTGCAAACTATGTAAAAGGGGACTCTGAACAACTACTGGAGCCCCAGGACCCAAGGAATGACACAGAGAAGCGAACCTCCCACTGAGGGCAGCCCTGCAGGAAGGACCAGCTCAGCGCTCTGGGAGCCTGCAGTGCAGCACGAAGTGCTCAGGGAGCCGAGCCCAGGACCTGACTGATGAAAACAACACCTTAAAAAATAGACTAACTCAAATGGCAAAAGAGGCCCAAAAGGTCAATGAGGAGAAGAATGCCTTAAAAAGCCAAATTTGCCAGATGGAAAAAGAATTTCAAAAGTTCACTGAGGAGATTCATTCCTTCAGAGTTGGACTGGAGCAAATGGAAGCTAATGACTATGAGATATCAAGATGCTGTTAAGCAGATCCAAACAAATGAAAGAATAGAAGGCAATGTGAAATATCTCATTGGAAAACCCACTGACCTGGAAAATAGATCCACGAGAGACAATTTAAAAACTATTGGACTACCTGAAAACCATGATCAAAGAAAGAACCTAGAAATCACCCTTCAAGAAATTCTCAAGGAAAACTTCCCTGTTGTTTTACATCCATAGGGCAAAATAGAGGTTGAAAAAAATCCACTGATCACCTCCTGAAAAAGATCCCAAAAAGAAAACTCCCAGGAATATTATAGCCAGGTTCCAGAATCCCCAGATAAAGGAGAAAATACTACAAGCAGGCAGGAGGAAATAATTTCAATATTGTGGAAACACAATCAGAATAACACAGGACCTGGCAGCTTCTACAGTGAGGGATTGAAGGGCATGGAATATGATATTCCAGAGGACAAAAAAGCTGGGAGTGAACCCAAGGGTCACCTACCCAGCAAAACTGAGTATTTTGTTTCAGGAGAAAACATGGTGATTCAGTGGAATAGAGGACTTTCAAGCATTCTTGAGGAAAAAACCAGAGTGGTATAGAAAATTTGACATCCAGACACAAGAAGCAAGAGATGCTTGAAAAGGTAATCAGGGAAAAGAAATCAAAAGGAACTTATCAAAGTTGACCTATTTACATTGCTACATGTAAAAACAGTAACAGTGACTGATGAAACCTTTCTCATTATGAAAATAATGGAAGAAGGTCATATGAATACATAGGTGAATGTGTGTATATATGTTTACAGTTATACATGGAGAGAGGGCATAGGTTGAATTTGTTGGGAAGGAATGATACTGAAGGGGTGAAATTATGAGGTGAGAGAGGAAAGTGGCAAGAGGAGATGGGGAGAGACAGGGTAGGGTAAACTATCTCATGTGGAAGAAGTAAGGGGAAGTGGTTGCAAGGGAGGGGAAAAATAGGAAGTCAAAAAGGCAAAAGCACATTCTCAGTGAATTTGGCTCAGGGAGAGAATGACATACATACTAAATGGGATATCTCAACCTGCAGGGAAGAATAGGGGGAAGGGGGATGAGAGGGAGGATGATGGATGGGAGGGCATCCTTGGGGGGAGGGGACGTTGGAAATACCCACTATAGAACAGGGACAGGATCAAGTAGGGAATGGACAAGGTGGGGGGTGGGATAGGTGGGAGGGAATTATAAGCAGCCTTGTACAATATATCTACTATGGTAATGTTTTGCATATCTATACATGTACAACATATACTGAATTACTTATCTTCCCAGAGGGAATGTGTGACAAGGGAGGAAGGGAATGGATCTGAAATTTGAGGTCTTAAAATTAAATATTTCGAATATATATAAATACTATTATTAATACTCTTTTGTTTATAATTGGGAGATAAGATGTGCAGGCATTGGGGCACAGAGATTCACCTTGTTCTAATGGAAAAGTTGTAGGGGGTATGGGAGAAGATATGGGAGAGAGCAGATTGGAGGAAGCAATATCTTATGGGACAGCTATTCTGGGAGGGTGGGTAGGAGAAAAACGGGGGGAAAATTGCAACTCAAAATCTGTCAGAAATGAATGATGTAAAACAGAAGTTAATAAATCATGTGTTTAATGAAAAAAAAATTAAAAATAAATTATGTAGAAAAAAAAAAAGAATACTTGAAATTGGGGCAGCAGTGAGTAAGAGCACCAGCCTCAGAGTTGGAATAACCCGGGATCAAACTCAGTCTCAGAAAATGAACATCCACAAATAAATAATGACTGGCTGTGTAACCTTGAGTAAGTTACTTAACGTCAATTGCTTTAAAACAAAACAAAACAAAACAAAACAAACACAAAAAAAGCAATGTGACCCTACAAAAAAAAATAAAAGAAAAAGAACGCTTGAAATTCCCCTATTTCATTGAATGACTATATTTTCCCCTGATACATTATATTCAGTTTTTCTAGGTAGATGATTCTTGATTTTAATACCAGCTCCTTTGACCTCCGGAATAGCATATTCCCACCATCCCTCAATGTAGAAACTCCTAGATCTTTTGTTATCCTCACTGTGTTTCCACAATACTCAAATTGTTTCTTCCTGACAGCTTGTAATATTTTCTACTTGAATTGGGAATTCTGGAATTTGGGTATAATATTCTTATGAGTTTTCTTTTTGGGATCTTTTTCAAGAGGAATTTGTGATTTTTTTTATTTCTCTTTTGCCCTCTGGTTCTAGAATACCAAGGCCATTTTCCTTGAATATTTCTTGAATGATGATTTCTAGGCTCTTTTTTTGATTGTGGTTCTCAGGTAGTCCAATAATTTTTAAATTATTTACCCAGAATCTATTTTCCAGGTGAGTGGTTTTTCAAATGAGATAGTTCAAATTGACTTCTATGTTTTCATTTGTTTGGATCTGTTTTGTAGTATCTTGACTCCTCATAAAGTCATTGATTTCCATTTGCTCCAATCCAATTTTGAAGGAATTATTCTCTTCAGTAAGTTTTGGAAATTCCTTTTCCATCTGGCCAATTCAGCTTTTTAAGGAATGCTTCTCCTCATTGGCTTTTTCAGCCTCTTTTGCCATTTTAGTTAGTCAATTATTGAAGGTGTTATTTTCTTCAATCATGCCATTAACTTGCTTTTCATGATTTTCTTCCATCATTCTTTTTTCTCTTCCCAATTTTTCCTCTACTTCATTTACTTGATTTTTCAAAATTCTTCTTGAGCTCCTCCATGGTCTGTGACCAATTCATACTTTTCATGGAAGCTTTTGATGCTGGATTTTTGACTTTTTTGTCTTCTTTGGCTTCTATATTTTGATCTTTTTGTTGCCCCCCAAAAAAATCTATGGTATAATTGTGTTTCCTTTGTTTGTTCACCTTGCGAGCCAGTTACTTGACTTTCGAGCTCTTTGCCATGGTGGAATTCTGCTTTCCAAGCAGAGAGAGTTGTGTGCCAAATTACTGGTTCTCTCTCTCTCTCTCTCTCTCTCTCTCTCTCTCTCTCTCTCTCTCTCTCTCTCTCTCTCTTTCTCTCTCTCCATGTATGTATGTATGTACATATATATATATATATATATATATATATATATATATATATATACACACACACATAATTTGTAGTCTTCATTTCCACAAGATTTAGAGTTAGAAATTTCTCCCCATTTTTCCTACCCATCCCCCCCAAAACAGTGATCACACTGAATATCTGCTCCCCCAATCTGCTTTCTCCCATATCTTCCCCCATCACTGCTCCAACTTTCCAGTAGGGCTCAGTGGAACTCTATGCCCCAGTGCCTGTATATCCCATTTTCCAGTTACATATAAAATAATAATAATAATAATAATAATAATAATAATAATAATAATAACAATAATATGTGTTTATATATATTAAACATTTGATTTTAAAACTTTGAATTCCAGATTCTTTCCCTTCCTCCCTCATCACCCTCCCTCACTGAGAAGATAAGAAATTCAATATACTTTGTACATCTGTAGCTATGCAAACCATTTTCATAGTGGATATATTGTGAAAGACTGACTATATTTCCCTCCACCCTATCCCACCCCCCACTTATTCTATTTTCTACTTTGATCTTGTCTCTTTTCAAAAATGGATGCTTCCAAATTCTCTGCTCCCAAAGCCTACGCCCCCTTCTATTAATATCCCTCTCTTTCCCTTCCCCTCTAATCTCCTTTAGGGTGAGGGACCCTATTTAGTGTATATGGCATTCCCTCCCTAAGTCAAATTAAATGAGAATAAGTTTCAGTCATTTCCTTTTGCCCTCCTGTTCTTCCCCACCATTGTAACAGTTTCCCCTTGCCTCTTCTATATGAGATAATTTACCCCATCTGTTTCTCCCTATTTCCTCTCATTATATTCCTCTCTCAACTTTTGATTTCACCTTCTATGTATCATCCCTTCCTGTTAAATTGGTCCTGATGTGGATCCTTGATATTGATTTTTTTCTTACTGGCTACTTGTGTTATTTTCTCCTTGATTGGAACATTATGGAATTCAGCTACAAAGTTCCTTAATTTTTTTTTTTTTCATTTTTGGATCTCTTTCAGGAGGTGATGGCTAGATACTTTCTTTTTTTTTTTAAATTAATTTATTAGTTTAGTTTCAGTTAACAAGATTCAATTCCATAGTTCCTTGATTTTCAAATTTCCTTTACTTCCCTCCCCCCTCCCCTCATGACGTCATATAGTACAGTATAGGGTCTGCAAATGCATTCATATTAAACATTATTCCAATTACAAAGGCATATTGTACTAGGTGGGATGAAAGATGGTAAGGAAGAAGTAAAACCAAACAATGAGAAGAACAAGATCATTTAGTTTGCTTCCATCAGGATTCAGGCTCAGTTCTTTCTAGTTATATCTCTGGATGGAGCATTTCTCACTTTCTTGAGTCATTCGGGATTAACTTATATCACTGCATTGCTGAAAAGAGTCCAGTCTGTCATAGTTGGTCGTCACAGATACGGTATGTCTGTGATTGTATACAAATTTCTTCTGATTCTACTCTTCTCGCTCAGCATCAGTTTGTATAAGTCTCTCCAGGTAATTATGAAATCCGTCACCTCCTCGTTTCTTATAGCACAATAAAATTCCATTACATTCATATACCACAACTTGTTTAGCCATTCCCCAATTGATGGGCACCCCTTTAGTTTCCAATTCTTTGCAACCACAAAAAGGGCTGCTAAAAATATTTTTGTACATATGGTTCTTCCTCCCACTACTATGATCTCTTTGGGATATAACCCTAGGAGTGGTATGGCTGGGTCAAAGGGTATGAAATTATTTATAATCCTTTGGGCATAATTCCAGATTGCTCTCCAGAATGGTTGGATAAGTTCACAACTCCACCAGCAATGTATTAGCGTTCCAATTTGCCCACATCCTCTCCAGCATTTGTCACTTTCTTGTTTTGTCATCTTAGCCAATCTGACTGGAGAGATGTGGTATCTCAGAGTTGTTTTGATTTGCATTTCTCTAATTAATAGTGATTTAGAGCATTTCTTCATATGCTTATAGATATCTTTAATTTCTTTCTCTGAAAACTTCCTATTCATATCCTTTGACCATTTCTCAATTGGGGAATGACTTGTATTCATATAGATTTGGCTCAATTCTCTATAAATTTTAGAAATGAGTCCTTTATCAGAGACACAGGTTGTAAAAATTCTTTCCCAATTTCCCACCTCCCTCTTGATCTTGGTTACATTGGCTTTGTTTGTGCAGAAGCTTTTCAATTTAATGTAATCAAAATTATCCATTTTGCATTTCATAATGCTCTCTAATTCTTGTTTGGTCCTAAAATCTTCCCCTCTCCACAGATCTGTCAGGTAAACTATTCCTTGCTTTCCCAAATTGCTTACAGTATCATCCTTTACACCTAGATCGTGCACCCATTTAGACTTGACTTTGGTATATGGTGTTAGATAGTGATCTATGCCCAGTTTCTGCCATACTGTATTCCAGTTTTCCCAGCAGTTTTTGTCAAATAGTGCATTCTTATCCCAAAAACTGGGGTCTTTGGGTTTATCGAACAATAGATTGCTATATTCATTAACTGCTGGGTCTCCTGCACCTAATCTATTCCATTGATCCACTACTCTACACCTCTGCCAGTACCAAGCAGTTTTGATGACTGCTGCTGTATAATACAGATTAAGATCTGGCATAGCTAGTCCACCTTCCCTAGCATTTCTTTTCATTAATTCCCTTGATATTCTAGACCGTTTGTTTTCCAAATAAATTTTGTTATTATTTTGTCTAACTCTAGAAAGTAGTTTTTTGGTAAATTGATTGGTATGGCACTAAATATATAGTTTAGTTTGGGTAAAATTGTCATTTTTATTATATTAGCTCGACCCAGCCACGAGCAATTGATATTTTTCCAACTATTTAGATCTGTTTTTATTTGTGTGAGAAGTGTTTTGTAGTTTTGATCTGGCTAGATACTTTCAATGACTATTTTACCTTCTAGTTCTGGGACCTCTGGTCAGTTTTCCTAAGGTTTCCTTAAAAGATGCTATCCAGGCTCTTTTTTAAATTACAGTGTTCAGGTATTCCAATAATTCTTAAATTATCTTTCTTGGATCTATTTTGCAGGTGAGTTGATTTTTGCAATGAGAAATTATGCATTTTCTTCTATGTTTTCATTCTTTTTATTTTGTTTCATTGCTTCTTGATGTCTCAGAGAGTCGTTAGCTTTAATTTTCAATCTATTATTTTTACTGGATATTTTTTATTATTTTTAACTATTTTTATTTTATAAAAAATGCTTTATTAACTTCTGGTTTACATCATTCATTTCTACTAGATTTTGAGTTACACTTCTTCTCCATTTCCCCCCTACACACCACCCTAGAATAGCAGTCCCACAAGATATTCCATCATCCAATCTGCTCTCTCCCTTATCTTCTCCCATACCCACTTCGACTTTTCCATTAGGGCAAGGTGAGTCTCTGTGCCCCAGTGCCTACACATCTTATCTCCCAATTACATGCAAAATAGTATCTATATATATTTGAAACATTTAATTTTAAAGCCTCAAATTTCAAATTCATTCCCATCCTCCCTTGTCACACATTCCCTCTGGGAATATAAGTAATTCAGTATGTGTTGTACATGTATAGCTATGCAAAACATTACCATAGTAGATATATTGTAAAAAGCTGCTTATAATTCCCTTCCACCCATCCCACCCCCACCTGGTCCATTCCTTGCTTTGATCCTGTCCCTCTTTTATAGTAGGTACTTCCAACCTCCCCTCCCCCCAGAATGCCCTCCCATCCATCATCCCTCTTCTCATCTCCCTTCCCCCTACTCAGCTGCAGGTTGAGATATCCCATTTAGTATGTATGTCATTCTCTCCCTGAGCCAAATTCAATGAGAATATGGTTTTGCCTTTTTTCCTTCCTGTTCTACCCCTTCCCTGTAGCTTCTTCCCATTGCTTCTTCTACATGAGATAGTTTATCCCACCCTGTCTCTCCCCATCTCCTCTTGCCACTTTCCTCACTCACCTCATAATTTCACCCCTTAAGTATCATCCCTTCTCAATAAATTCAATTTATGCCCTCTATCCATGTATAACTGTAAACATATATACACACATTCACATATGTATTCACATGCCCATATAGACTTCTTCCATTATTTTCATACTGAGTTAGGATTCATCAGTCCCAGTTATTGTTTTTCCATGTAAATTTCCATTAAATATGTCAGCATTGATAAGTTCCTTTTGATTTCTTTTGCCTGATTACCTTCTCAGCCATCTCTTGCTGCTTGTGTCTGGATTTCAAATTTGCTATTCAACTCTGGTTTTTTCCTCAAGAATGCTTGAAAGTCCTCTATTCCACTGAATGACCATATTTTCTCCTGAAACATGATACTCAGTTTTGCTTCGTAAGTGATTCTTTGTTTTAGTCCCACTTCCTTTGCCCTCCAGAATTTCATATTCCAAGCCCTTTGATCCCTCATCGTAAAAGCTGCTAGATCCTATGCTATCCTGATTTCATTTCCACAGTACTCAAATTGTTTCTTACTGGCTGCTTGTAATATTTAATCTGGAAATTCTGTAACCCGGCTATAATATTCCTAGGAGTTTTCTTTTTGGCATCTTTTTCAGGAGGTGATTGGTGAATTCTTTCGACCTCTATTTCTCCCTCTAGTTCTAAAACATCAGGGTAGTTTTCCTTGATAATTTCTTAAAGGATGATTTATAGGTTTTTCTTTGATCATGGTTTTCAGGTAATCCAATAATTTTTAAATTTTCTCTCCTGGATATATTTTCCAGGTAAGTAGTTTTTCCCATGAGATATTATACGTTACCTTCTATTCTTTCATTTGTTTGTATCTGTTTAATAGCATCTTGATTTGTCATAAAGACACTAGCTTTCATTTGCTCCAATCTAATTGTGAAGGAATGATTCTCCTCAGTGAGCTTTTAAGACTCTTTTTCCATCTGCCAAATTTGGCTTTTTATGGCATTCTTCTCCTCATTGCCTTTTTGAGACTTTTTTTGCTATTTTAGTTAGTCTACTTTTTAAGGTGTTATTTTCCTCACTTAGGCTGCTGACTCTCCTTTCATAATTTTCTTGCATCTTTGTCATTTCTCTTCCCAATTTTCCCTACACTTCTCTTATCTGCTTCTTTACATCCCCTATGGCCTGTAACCAGCTTGTATTTTCATTTGGGGCTTTTTGTGCAGGAGTTCTGACCTCAGACTCCTCCTCCTGTTCCATGCTTCTATCCTCTTCGCCCCCAAAATAGGAGTCTAATGTTGAATTTTTCTGTTTATTTTGTTTCCTTTGCCTAGGCATGTTGCCACTCAATTACTTTTGGGCTAGTTGCCACAGGAGTACTCTGCCACCAGCCAGGGAATCTTCCATCTCAAACGCTGGTGTTTTCGCAGCTGCTGGAGTTATTAGTTGGGTGACCTCTCTGAAGCTTCCACATGCTCTGGCAAGATGGTCACACACCCCAGTACCTCCATCCTGGTCCACTATCCAGATCCAAGAAGGTTAAAGCAAGAGAGATTACACCACACTCCAGACTGGTCACTGGTCCCCCTACAGTCCACAGGCCAGGAGCTGAAGCTGCAACATGGTGGGTTGTGTTGGGGCTACTCAGCAGCTTCTCATTCCCAGGGAAAGAGGCCAACTTGCTTTCCCCACTTGTCCCAAAATCCATACTGCACTGACCTCTCACTTTGTCCTTGGCATATATGTGTTGATAATTCTGCAAATGCCACAGCTGCTGGTGTTTTGAAATGCTTCCAGCTGGCTGCTGGTCAGGCCACTCTGGGACTAAAACCTCTGACTCACAGCTCACCCAGGCCTGAGCCTGGCTCCCAGAGTGCTGTGATGGCCACTCCCTGCCAGGCTGCTGGGTTGTCCTCAGTGGGAGGTTAGCTTTTCTTTGTCAGTTTTTGGGTTCTGTAGCTCCAGAGTTTTTTCAGAATCCCCTTTTACATGAATTGGGAGTGGTATGTCCCAGAGTGCCACAGAAGTGCTGTTTCTACTCTGTCATCTTTATTCTGCTTCCAAACCCTGCTTTTTTTTAATTCCAAACATAGAGAGTACACCTTTATTTACATATAGCATTTCATGATTGTTATTGTCAGTTACCTTTCCGAGCTCTGGTGGACTATGCAGGCACTTTGCGGCTTGCTTCCAAGGAATATATTACCCCCATGCTTTTAGAACTTGAATTTTTTTATATGACATGTATGATAATCCTCTGAAAGGATAAGAACTTGGAATTTCTAGATATTCAAGCAACACAGACATCCATTCTGGTAACTCCAAAGCCCATGCAATCTCCCATATAGCACCACCATGGGCATCTCTATCTTTAAGACTCCAAAGTAGCTAGGATGACTAGAAACTTCTCAGAACTGACCCACACAAAAAATTTAGCATACAAATATCAGTATGGTTAAAATCTCTCACTGTTTCACCTCACATCAGAGTTTTGTTCCTTGCTCTCCTCAGTTCTAGTTCTCACTTAGTCCAAGATTATTTCTGCTTGGTTCAGAAACTCCTTTACTGATCAAGGAACTCAGTAGTATTAGGAACTGTCCAACTTTTGCCCTTCTTTTCTCTTGCACTCCTTTAACTCTTGATATTTTCCAGGAGCTCCCATATTTCACTATTTATGGGTCAATGAAGTCCCCTGATTCACATGATTTTCAAAAATAATCACATGACTAGACTGTCTTACTCAGAAGGCAAAGGTTTATAGAAGGCATTCCTTGAAGACCATTCTTTTGACTCATTCCTCAACCCAGAGCAGCTGAGAACATTAATAATTGTCCTTCTAAATGTTCCTCAACAAATAGAAAATGTCATTCACCAGTTCCAAGCAAGTCATATGTTAAAATTTTACCAAAAGGTATTCGTAATGCACGAATTTTTGCAAAAAACCAATATTTTATAGAGATGAAAAAGGAGATATGGGATAGATAACTCAATCAATAAATATTTAGCAAGTATTTATTATTTGCCTGGGCACTGTTCTAAAAGCTAAATACACAAAAGCAAAAGTGAAAAGTCCCTGCTATAGGGAGACTATATTTTACCATGACCTTTTCACTACCTTTTGTTAATCATTTTCAAAATTTACATCATTTGCTTTAGAAATTCTTTGAACATCATTCCTATGAGTACCTTGAAAATTGTCTTTCTTCCTGCAGAGATTCTTCTTGTAAGATTCAGTGACTCCAACAACCATTTCTTTTTTTTTTTTTTGAGGGGAAACACTGCAAAAAGGTAATCTCTATTTACAGAAGAATGATTTAAAGACATTACACTTTTCTTTACAAATAGATGTAGAACAGGAATTGTCCACTTTTTAAAAACTCTTTACATATTTATCTTCAGGCTTTCCACCCTCCACTATTAAAATCCTCCTGATGGGCTCTATCAGTCATTTTTCTACTTGACTCTCCAAATGAGATTCCATCATTTCTTCATCATGTGTGGCCCTGGCTCTCCTGGAAAGTCTCTTTGAACAACCATTTCTTATATGCTATTATCACTTCCTTACATAATAAACTTGGTATTAATATCATGACCTTAAATTTAGGGATTTCCATGTTGGTTCTAAAGAGAAGAGATTACCACAGAAAGAACAGCTGATCCATTACTTTCTTTTCTCCTTTTTTTCTCCTTCCAAATTCATCTACAAGTACACTCAGTGTCATCTAAATCAAATTTATTTCCTGCCAAATTCACTTCAGGATCACTTTCCCAGAAGTTTTTACTGCTTGATCATTATAGTTTTCTAAACAATCTACTAATCTACCTTTTTTTATTTTGTCTTTACATGCATGTGTCCCTGGATCATAAAGGAATTGAATGTTTGCTGGATGAGTTAGTCCTAAAGCCTGTTTGGCATTTAAATTGTTATTACTACTTTCAATTTGTTAAATTTTTCTAGGAAATAGTTAGCCATTGTCTTTATATTTGTTATTTTTAATTTTTCATTATTCACAGTTTTTTTTAAAGACATAAGGCTAAAGATTTTTAAATTAATAAACCTTCTTAACTCAGCCTTTAAAAATAATTTTGACTTTTCATCTGAAAAATACATGATGTGAATATACAGAGAGACATTCTGAAATCACTAATGAGTCAGTAACCAATATTTTTTGGAGGGTAAGATAGAGTCAGATTTATTATTTTGCAATGTTATTTTGTTCTAGATATAGGTAACACTTGCTTATTGTTTTTTTACATTTAATTTTTACTTTTCTCAATTAGTCTTAATGTAAACAAATTTTAATACTCATTTAAAAAAATTGAATTCTAAATTCTCTTGCTCTCACCTCTCCTGGAAAGCAACTTGATATGGATTATAACTCTGTAGTCATACAAAACTTTTCAATTTTAACCATGTTACAAAAAATGAAGAACAAAACAAAAGCAAGAATAATTATAAACTAAAACAAAAGTATGTTTTGATCTTCATTAAGATCCATTAGTTTGGGGTGGCTAGGTGGTGCAGTAAGTAAGAGCACTGGCCCTGGATTCTGGAGGACCCAGGATTGGCTCCAGCCTCAGAAAATTAGCACTCACACATAAAGAAATAACTAACTGTGAAACCTTGAACTAAGTTTCTTAACCCCAATCACTTTAAAAAAAAATTAAGAAAAAAGGCCCATTAGTTCTTACTCTAAAGGTGTATAGAATTTTCCATTATAAATCTCTCAGAATTACCTTGGATTATTGTACTACTGAGAATAGATGTCATTCAGAGTTGATCATCATAGAATATTACAGTTACTGAATACAATGCAGTACATACAGTACGAAAATTAGTTGTTCTCTAAATGTTCTGTTTAATTCACTTATGAATCCATTTGGTCCAGCGCACTTTTTTTGGGGAGGGGTGGGAACTTTTAGAAGACTTGTTCAGTTTCTTTTTTTTCTGAGTTAGGACTTCTGTTAATATGCTCAATTTATATTTTTGCACATATTCATCCATTTTGTTTAGATTGCAAGACTTATTGGTCTAAAACTAAGTAAACTAGTTCCTAATAATTGCTTAAAATTTCTCTTCATTGTGTGTGAATGTACCTTTAAAATTTTGATAATCATAATTTTCTATTTTTTTTAAGTAAAACAACTAAGTATTTATCCATTTAATTGTTTTTTAATAGAACCAGTTTCAAGTTTTATTTATTATTTTGTTTGTTTTCTTACCTTTAATTTTATTAATCTCACCTTTGATTTTCAGCATTCTTGTTTCGGTGTCTAAATGGTGATTTTGAAATTTGACTTTTCAAGTTCTTTTACCCCTTAGTTGCATGCCCAATTCATTAATCTGCTCTTTCTCTATTTTATTGAAGTAGGAATTTAAAAATATAAAATTTCCCCTAAGTACTGCTTTGGCTGCTTCCCACAAATTTTGGTATGTTTTCTCATTGTTGTCATTCTCTGTAATGAAATTATTGATTGTTTCTATAATGTGTTCTTTGCCCTCCTCATTCTTTAGGATTAGGCTATTTAGTTTCCATTTCGTTCTGGATGTATCTTTCCATGGTCTTATATTAAATATAATTTTTGCTGCCCTACAGTATAGAAAGAATGATTTAATTTGTCAGCTTTTCTGAATTTGTAATAAAATTTATATGCCATAATGTATATTCAGTTTTTTGTGTAGGTGCCATGTACCACTGAGAAAAAAAAAATGTTTGTTTCATTCTATTCCCATTCAATTATTTTCCCCCCAGATGTCAGTCATATTTAATTTATTTAATTTAAAAAATCCATTCATCTTCTTTACTTTTTATTTTGTTTAAATTTATCCAGTTCTGAGAGGAGTAACTTGAGGTGCTCATTAATATATATTTTTTCTCTCTATTGCTTTCTGTAACTCATTTAACTTTTCCTGTAATAATTTAGATGCTATACTGGTAGGTTCACATAAACTTTGTATTTCATGACTTCATTATCTATGGTACCTTTTAGCAAAATGTAGTTCCCCTCCTTCTTTCTTGTTTTTTTTTTTTCCCAAAATTTTATTTTTAGACTCAAATGCCAAAACGTATAGAATAGAGGAAAAATATCATATATTAAGTATTAGGACTTAAATACAAAATTAGAGAGAAAAAAAAGCATATTGTATGTTGTAGCGGCCAGCACCCCAGCATCCCCAGGGTGGCTGCCAACACAGGTTCTTAGATCTGCTTTTCTAAAGGAAAGCAACTCAAAATGGCTTAACAACCTTACTTTAATCAATCAAACATATATCATTTACCTAGTTCAGGGGGGAAATTTCAGTACCCCGAACTTCAGAGTATACAGACAGAAGTTACAAGACAGGCTTCCAAACTGTCCAACCCTTACATCCACACCAAATCATAGTTACCCGAGAGGGAAGCATCAACATCTGGGTTTTCAAAGCCAAGGGGCTCTCAGTGGCTGCCCAGAGTCTCATCTGGTCAAGTCACACAGCACTTCTCAAAGTGAACCCCAAAGCAAAGCCTCACATCAAGGATTAAATAGCCTTCTCCTGAGGCAGAGAATGTAACCACCCTCTTGACCCTGTGCCCAATCACACAGCATCAAGGTGGGCAAATTCCTGAAAACCAAGCCTCCTACCACAGGTTCCATGTGACCACATCCAGCCTATTAGGGGGCAAAGTATATTTTCAAGTCAAGGAAGGTTCTCAGAATCTCTTAAGCCTATTAAAGGGGCTAGGGATAGGGAAGATCTTTAAATTTGCCTGTCTGTTACATACCTTTAACAGAGCATAAGACAAGATTTAAAACAATAAATTTTCATTGCAAGAAAGCCTTTATGATAAATAATGCTCATTGTGTTGAGAATTGTCCATCTTTTCTTTGCTCCCTTGTGAGTTTTCTTTTGTTCTCTGCTGTGCACTTTTGGACTTTGTTCTTTTTCCCCTCCCCCCAGTTCCAACCCCAATGGCCACAATAAAGTTTAGATGTTTCTCCATGACTATAGTTATATTCATAAACATATATATATACATACAAAGACTTATACTTACCGAAATCTATTCTACTCCTGATCATTGTTCTTACTTATGTGCATATCTCTTGTTTCCTATCCCTCCTGCATCCTCTACTTTACTTTTACCCAATACCTTGCCCTCGGGTGACTTATCTATGCCCCTCTAAGGATCCCTCTCCTATCCTCCTATTCCCATAAATTAAAACACCCTTCGATGCCCCTATTTACCAATACTTTCATGCTCCCCTCTAAAAATCTCTCCCTCTAAAAATACCTCTACCTCCCCCCTATGTCCCTACCATTATATTTCTTCTGAATCTAGAAGACAATTGCACTCTTTTAAATATATATATTTTTTCCTCTTAAACCAATTCCTAATGAAAATATGTAACCAAAACTACCCCCTCCTCCCTCATCTAAATCCTGTGCATCAATTCTTTCTTTTCCACCTCATTTGTAGAAAATAATTACTCTTTTAATCTATTCTTATATAGTTTTATTTTTAAATTCATATCATACTCAGATTTACCCCCAATCTTGATTGTGAACTACCCATTTAATAATAAGAATCTCAGACATACATTATATATATATAATATATATATATATATATATATATATATATTATATATAATAATATATATATAATGTGAAGAGTCTGTCCTTAGGGAACTCTTATAACCAGTCTTTGTTATGTACCTTATATTTATATTGATTTTTATATGTCAAATCATCTATTAAGTTCAGGATTTTTTAATAAAGCCATCAAATTCTGAGAGTTTATCAAATGCTATTTTTTTTAATTCAAGGTACTATTTAACGTTGCAGGGTATGATAATTTTGGCCAGAGCCACAGTTCTTTTGCTCTTTGAAACATTGTGTTCTAAGACCTGCAGTCCTTTAATATCTCTGCTACTAGGTCTTGTGTAATTCTAATTGTGACACCATCATATTTAAATTGTTTCAATTCTGATGCTTTTAATATTTTTTTTTTCCTTTAGTTGGAGGTTTCAGAATTTTACTATGATTTTCCCATGAGTTCTCCTCACAGGATCTCTTTTAAGAGGTACTCAATGGACTCATTCAATTTCTACTCCCCCTCCCCTCCCTTGTTCTAATGCTTCAAAATAATTTGCTTGAATTATTTTTCCATTATTGTATGAATATGCTTTTTTATCATAACTTTCAGTTTTTTCAATTATTTTTTTTCAAATGTTTTATTTACTTCTTTTTTACTTCATTCATTTCTGACTGATTTGGGATTACAAATTTTCTCCCCATTTGTCCCCTATCCACCTCCAAAAAATAGCAATTCCCCAGAATATTCCCTCTTCTTAATTCCCAATTACATGTAAAAGAGCATTAATAATAGTATGTGTGTGTATACAGACATGTATATATATACAGACATATATATATATATATATATACAGACATATATATATGTATATATATATATATATATATATATATATATATATATATATAAAACATTTGGTTTTAAAACTTTGAATTCCAGATTCATTCCTTTTCTCTCTTGTCACCCACCCTTACTGGGAAGATAAACAATTTAATATAGGTTGTACATGTGTAGCTAATGTGAAACATAACCATAGTAAATATATTGTAGAAAACTGATTATATTTCCCTCCCTCCTATCCCACCTCCCACTTGTTCTATTCTCTACTTTGGTCCTGTCACTTTTCAAAAGCATGTGCTTTCAACTCCCCCCACCCCCGCCCGCCCCAGCCTGCCTTCCCTACTCTCCTCTAGGGTGAGATACCCTACTTAGTGTGCATGTCATTCTCTCCTGAGTCAAATCCAATGAGTATAAGGTTGTCCCATTCCCTTAGGCTTTCTTGTTCTTCCCTTCCATTGTACTCATTTTCCCTTGCCTCTTTTGTATAAGATACTTTGCCCCATTCTGTCTCTGCCCATCTCCTCTGATTATATTCCTCTATCACCTCTTAATTTCACCTTATAAGTATCATCCTTTCCTATGAAATTGGTCCTGTTATTTCTACCTATGTATACCTTTAAAATATATATATAGAGAGAGAGAGAGAGAGAGAGATGTATAGATAGATAGATAGATAGATAGATACACACATTCACATATGTATTCATGTGACTATATAAAGACTATATATATTCCCCTCAAATGTTTTCATACTGAGAAAAATTTCATCAGTTACAATTATCATTTTTCCATGTAGGAATGTAAATAGTTCAACCTTGATAGTTCCTTATGATTTCTTTTCCCTGTTTACCTTCCCATGCTTCTCTTGCTTCTTGTGTCTGAATGTCAAATTTTCTATTCAACTCTGGTTTTTTCTTCAAGAATACTTGAAATCTTCTATTCAACTGAATGACCATATTTTCCCCTGAAACATAATATGCAGTTTTGCTGGGTAGGTGATTCTTGGTTTTAAACCCAGCTCCTTTGACCTCCAGAATAGCTTATTCCATGCCCTTCAATCCATCAGTGTAGAAACTGCCAGATCCTGTGTTATCCTGATTGTATTTCTACAATATTCAAATTGTTTCTTCCTGACTGCTTGTAATAGTCTCTGCTTGATCTGGGAATTCCAGAACTCGGCTATAACATTCCTAGGAGTTTTCTTTTTGGGATTATTTTCAGGGGGTGGTCAGTGCATTCTATTTTGCCTTCTGGTTCTAAAACATCAGGGCAGTTTTCCTTGGGAATTTCTTGGAGGATGATTTCTATGTCATTTCTTTGATCATGGCTGTCAGGTAGTCCAATAATTTTTAAATTATATCTCCTGCATCTATTTTCCAGGTCAGTGGTTTTTCCATGATATATTTCACATTGCCTTCTATTCTTTCATTTGTTTGGATCTGTTTAATAGTACCTTGATTTCTCAGAAAGTCACTAGATTACCTTTGCTCCAATCTCAATCTGAGGGAATGTTTCCACTCAGTGAGCTTTTGAGATTCTTTTTACATCTGGCCAATTTGACTTTTTAAGGCATTCCTCTCTTCATTGCCTTTTTGAGCCTATTTTTCCATTTGATTTAGTGTTTTTGAAAGGTGTTATTTTCCTCAGCCAGGCTGTTGACTCTCATTTCATAATTTTTTGGAATCTGTTTTTAATGTCCTCTATGGCTTATAAGCAGCTTGTATTTTCCTTTGAAGCTTTTGGTGCAGGAGCTCTGACCTTACTGTCTTCCTCCTGTTCCATGCCTTAATTATTTCTTTCCCCAAAATAGGAGTCTAATGTTGGATTCTTCTGTTTGTTTTGTTTCCTATAGCTAGGCATGTTGCCACTCAATTACTTGACTTTTGGCCTTTTTGCCACAGTAGGAATCTGCCACTAGCCAAAGTATCTTCCTTCCCAAATGCTTGGGTTTTCTCAGGTGCCAAAGGTATTAGCTGGGTGCCCTCTCCAAAGCCCCCATATGCTCTGGCAAGGTGGTCACACAACCCAGGACCTCCACCCTAGACCACAATACAGATCCAAGAAGGTTAAAGCAAAAGCAATTACCCATATAATTGCTTGCTTGGTCCCCCTACAGTCTGCACACCAGGGACTGAAGCAGCAAAGTGATGTTGGCTACACTGTGTCATCTTAGTGGCTTCTCTCCCTGGGAGGCAAAACCTGATGCTCTCCCCATTACTTGTCCTGAAAGTCCACAGTGCACTTACCTCTCAGTTTTTCCTTGGCATCTATGTGTTGATAATTCTGAAACCAGCCACAGCTGCTGGTGTTCTGGAGGCCCTCCAGCTGTTGTTTGGTCAGGCCTGCCCTGGGGCTAATATCTTCAGCTCATGCAGACCTGGCCTCAGCTCCCAGCGTGCTTTGATGGCCACTCCCTGCTGGGCTGCCAGGCTGTCCTCAGTGGGAAGTTAGCTTCTCTGTGTAATTTTGTGTGTTCTGTAGCTCCAAAGTTTGTTCAGAGTCTGCTTTTTACCTGAATTGGGGAAGGGGAAGCTGGAGCCACTCAGAAGATTTATTTCTACTCTGCCATCTTGACTCTGCCCCCTAGTTCAATTATTTTTAAATTTTCTCTTCTTGTTCTATTTTCCAAATCTGTTATTTTTCTTATAAGATGTTTCACTTTAAATTCTATTTTCTTCATTATTCATAGTTTGTTTAATCATTTTTGATTTCTCATGATTTCAATGACTTCTCTTTGTCCAGTTCTTATTTTCAAGGTGTCATTTTTCCCCTTAAGATTCTGGATCTCCTTTTCTAGTTGGTTGACTTTTCTTTCATACCTTTCTTGTTTTTCTTGGATTATTCTTATTTTCTTTTCTTCTTTTTTTTACTTTTTCCTCCATCTCTGTCATTTGATTTTTAAAGTGTTTCTTAAGAACTCCTTTCTTTTTGAGCAAGTCACCATTTGACATTACCTTTGGGGGTTTTATTTATTTCAATATCCTCCTCTGAATATAAACCCTGGTCGTCTCTATTCCCATAATAGGTTTCCATGATGTATTCTTTTTCTTTTGCCTGTGCATTTCTTGTGGGGATAGCTTAATTATTTGTATATAACTCTAGCCCTGGTGTATGGGAAGTGCTGTCTCTTTCCCCAGATCTTCCATTATTCCCTCTACTCTGAAATCAAAGCAAAGCCTCCAACCCACTGCAAGTGCCCAACAGTGAAGAGCTTTCTGCCCCAATGTTTCTGCAGTCACCAAGCATGTGCTGATTTCTTCTTGCCCCTGTAGCTCTTAGCACAGTTGGGTCTGGCATTCCTGGTCAGCAGAGGTTCCCCAGATCATCATGGGCTCAAACACTCAACTCTCCTCAGTATCCCAGTGGAAAAAGTTCTGGTGACTGGGGGAGAGGCAGCTTCTCAAACCAGCTAACCCCAGGGCTTGCCACTTGTTCTTTAAGATGCTTGCCACTTTCAGTTAAAATCTAACTTCACTTGGAGGTATTTACTCTTCACAGGGAACAAACATCATCCTGGAATTATTCTTCAGATCTTCTCAAATTGTCCCAGGAGGACTGAGGTTATACCCCTAGTCTTATTTATCTCCATGCACACTTTGTTTGCCCTGATATTCTGTTTTAACCCTTTTGTGGGGGTAAATATTGAGAGCTGGGAATTTTCTGACCTACCTTGCCATCTTCCTAGAACCATCCTTATTTCTTTTAATTGGTGTTATTTTTGCTTTTGCTTTTTCTGAAATCATGATTGCTACCCTTTTTTTATTTACTTCACTTGAAGCATAATAGATTCTATTCAAGCACTCTATATGTGTCTCTATTTCAAGTGTGTTTCTTACAAACAACGTATTGTTGGCTTCTGTTCTTTTAATGGATCTTGCTATCTGTTTCCATTTTATGGGTGAGTTCATCCCACTCACATTCACAGTTGTCATAATTACTTGTCTAGTTCCCTCTATCTGTTTTTTTTCTGTTTATCTTGTATTCTCTATCTCTATTTTTTTTCTGTCTCTGTCTGTATCTCTCTTTGTCTGTCTCTCCCTTCTTCCTCCTCAAATGTCTGTTCTGCATTAGACTACTATCTCCCTTAATCCATCTCCCTTTGGTCATCTCCATTCTCCTTTTATATCCTCTTCCCCTCCTAGTTATTTGAGGGATAAAAACAAATTTCTATACCCACCTTAATGTATATATCACTCCGTCTTTGAGCCAATTTAAGTGACAGTAAGGTTCAATTATTACCCACTACTTCTCCTCCCCTTCTTTGCAAAAGCCCCCCCCCCTTTTGCTTATCATCTTCCCATATAGAACATAATCCTTTTAACCTTATTGCTTCCCTTATAATTTCTATTTCATTTTTATCTTTTTCTGTTTTTCTTGCATATTTCATTTAAAAAACTAATTTTCTCTTCAGCTCTTATCTTTTCATCAGGAATGTTTGAACTTCCTTTATTTAATTAAATATCCATTTGTCAAATAAAGGATCATACTCAGTTTTGCTGCATGGGTAATCTTAGATCTTTTTTCTTCTAAGATATATTTTAAATGCCCAGATATTTTAATGTGGAAATTGTTAAATCTCCTGTTTACCTGACTTTGGCTCCTTGATATTTGAATTGTTTATTCCTGTATGTTTGCATTATTTTCTCCTTGACTTGAGAGTATAGGGATTTGTCTATATTCCTGAGAATTTTTATTTTTGAATAATTTTCAGGAAGTAATTGTTGGATTTCTTTCAATTTGTATTTTACCCAGTGGTTCTCAATCATCAGTTTTCCCTTGAAAGATTATATTTAGGCTCCTTACTTGATTTTGACTTTCAGGTAATACAATCGTACTTAAATTGTCTCTCCTCGTTCTATTTTCCAAGTCAATTGGTTTTTCATTAAGATAGTCAATGAGATTTTCTTCATTTTTTTTTTCATTTATTTGATTTTTTTATGGGTTCTTGATGTCTCATGGAGTCACTAGCTTCTACTTACATGTTTCTGACATTTTGTATTTTTTTTTTTTTTTGCTTTTTGGAGGGCAATTGGGGTTAAGTGACTTGCCCCAAGGACATATGGCTAGTTTTTTGTGTTAAGGGTCTGAGGTCGGACTTGAACCCAGGTCCTCCTGATTCCAGGACCAGTGATCTATTCACTGCACCACCTAGCCATCCCAATGTTTCTGACTTTTAATGCATTATTTTCTTCGGTGAGTTTTTGTACCTCTTTTTTCATTGGAGGAATTTTTATTTCTTCAGAAGTTCTTTTCTTCAATGTTTTTGTTTTTGTTGTTGTTGTTTCTGTCTTTTTTTTTTTCATTTTGCCAATTCAGCTTTTTAAGGCATTCTTCACATGACTGGATTTTTGTGCTTTTTTGCCATTTGGCAAATTCTATTTTTTAAAGTTATTTTCCTGAGTATTTTTGTGCCTTTTTCAAAAACAAACTATTGACTCTTTTTTAATAATTGTCTTTCATCACTAATTTTTATTTCCAGTTGTTCCACTAACTTACTTATTTGAGGTTTAGCATTCTTCTGGAGCTCTTTTTTTTGTTTGTGTGTGGGGGGGGGATTCTTTTTGGGACCTTGACCAATTCACAATTTTCTTCAAAGCTGTGCATTCAGTTGTTGTTTTTTTTTCCTGTCTTAGTTTGTTGCTTGATATTCCTTATCACCATATTAACTTTATATGGCCAAGTTTTTCTTCTTTTTGGTTCATTTTCCAGTATATTTCTTGAATTTTATCTTCATGTTAATGTTGGACCTTCTTTCTACTTGAAAGGTACATTTTCACATGATCCAGTCCTTTCTTGCTGCTGTTTTCAGAGTTAGCTCAGTGTGTCTGTAGGTTTTCAGTGTTTTCAAGTTGGTGTGCTCTAGGGAGAAATGTGGTCACTGCTTTCCTGGCTTTGGCTCTGGTCTTTACCCAGGAAGGGACTTTGTGCTCCTGTGGCCAACAGTTCTAACAGTCCTCCTAGCCTTGGGACTATGACCAGGTTCCCCTCTCTCTTGAAGCTGTAATTGCTAGTCTATGTACTGAGATCTCCTGAAACTGATGCTACTGCCAATGCAATTGCCCACAAGACATGATGTATGCTGCTAGTGCTGTGCTCTGGGGCTAGGGAGCCCACCAATTCCTGAATAATACCAAACTTTCTTGCCAACCTCCTACATTGTCTAATAATTGAGACCAGGGTTTATATTCCCTGGCAAGCAACCAGAAGACCTGATCTCAGCCCTGGATCCATGATGTTGGCCCCTGCTCTGCTGTGATGGCAATGCTATCACTCCTTTTGGCCTTGTAACTTTGTATGGGAATGAAATTGGTCCTAAACCCAGCACCAGCAAAAGGTGTCCTGAAATCTCCTTTTCACAAGTTTTCCAAACCCCTTCCCCCACACCCACAGATAGTCCATGGGCTGACAGTTCCAGAAGTTGTTGTTATAGTTAATGTAGAGTCTCTCTATGCAACACTTTTGCAGCCTCTCCTCTGCTTCTGGGACTCGTTACCACCCTGGCAGACAGACCTTTATTGTAGAACTAGCAATATTTTGGGGGCTGGAAAATTATTTCACCTAATCATTTGTTGTTTCTGCTGCACTAGGATTTGATTTGAGGCATTTAGAATTGTTTGAATGGGTATTTTGAAAGCTCCACTGAGTGCTTATCTTCTCCACCATCTTGGCTCTACCTGACCTCATTAGTCTACTCTTTAAGGGATCTTACCAAAAGATTTGAAATAGAATTTGTACCTGTCACTTGGAGAATGGCTAAAAATAGTAGCTGAACATTTACATAATAGAATAATATTGTGCCATAAAAAAACTAAGAATATAAAGATTTCAGAAAATCTTGGGAAGACTTGTAAATCAATTAAGAAAGAATAAAGCAAAACTAAGAACATAATATATATGATGACCACAATAAAATAAATTTAAGTTTTTTTTTTCATTTGACATTCTATTTTGCAGTTTTTTGAACTCCAGTAAGTTCCATTTTCACCCTTGACTTCAGAGGACTAATGATGAAACATACCTCCTTCCTTTTGAAAGAAAGCTGTAGATAGGAAACATAGAATGAAACATGCTTAGTAAGACATTCTTAATATGTCAGGTTTTTTCATTATTATTATACTGTACCTTATTATGTGGGAGGGTTTCATTGGAGGATCAACTATTTGGAAATAATTGTGAAAAATAAATAAATAAAACCTTTTAAAAGGAATTTCAATAATGCATATTTATGAGCCTTCTGAATGGTCTACAAAATTTTTGTCTTCTTTCACTTCTTGGTTATCAACGTTTCCCCATATAATTTTTTCCTCTTATCCATTGCTCCCACCTTCACATCAATGTCATGTAATATCAAGATGTCCTTTGACTTATAATTGGATACTCTGTAATGAGCATTGACTTTTTCATTCCACATAACAGAAGTTGTCATATGATCTTCAGTTGCTTTCATGATGGTTTGTTTGCTTACCCTCATTAAGAGCATTGCAAGGTGAGAAGGCTAAAGATTCCATTAAATAATATTTCATGCATAGCCTTTGGATACAGACTGATTTCAACTGTTTATTCACCACTCCAAATAAGACCTGTGGGTTGTCTTTCCATTTAGCTGCAACACAACAGAAAATTTTTGACATATAGCCAGAATATCATTATAAATGTGATTTATATCTTCCCATATAGTATTATGTGCTGGTCCTTGGACATAGGTTGCACATAAAACAATGGAATCAATATTTGTAAGTAGTCTGAGAGCTCTATGATCAGTAGGACCTTTTGCCCTCTTTTCTGTCAATTTATCGTCACTGCAAAAGAGAAAAAGATCTATCTGTCTTTGAATTTTCTACATACAACTGTATAATGGATTACCATTGCCAAAAATAACAACTACAAAAATAATGGCAACAACAATAATCAAATAGTGTCCCTTCTTTTAATGAGTTTATTTATATTTAGGTAGGATATAAATCAAGTAGTAGACGCAGTACAATGCCATGTGAGTATCTGAGGTCTTTTAGAGTTAGTAGACAGAAATTAATAGTTCTAATATTGTTTTGGCATGACCTTTGAAAACCCATGCTTATTTCCATCTCACAATAACCTAATAAAGCATGACACACATCACATATTATAAATATCAATACAATTTTTTCTTTTTATTCATTCTTAGTTCAATTTTTTTATTTGACAATTAAAAAGATAGGGTCCTCTACTAAAATAATTTCTTAGTTACATTAAGCATTGTTCTTAAGTCATCTCTATCGATAAAGAACAGTTTGACTAAATATGATGAATATTTAATTCTATTGTTATGTTGTAATTCTACGTGTGTCAATTTTGTTTATCTATCAATCTATCTACCCATCCATCCATCCATTCATCAAATTATCTATCTTCCTACCTACATAATACATAACTGCATACATATTTATCTATACACATCAAGTAAAAAAATACTATGTATATTACATATGTTAATGATTTCAATATTTAAATCTTAAGATAACTTCAGAAATTTATCACCTAAAACATTTTTATTTTTCCTTCAAGAAATCATTCTAAATAGAAAAGGTTTTGGTAAAAAGCTCTTGGAAGAGACATATCTCTCTTCATAAGATATTTATCTTCTTGATAAGAAATAGAATTGACTTTGGAGGAAATAAAGGCAGGTTATTATTAAGAACCCCAAAGAAAGCATTGAACATGCTAAATTGTTAAGTTTGTCAGATTTATAAAACTTCAAATTGATCCTAAATAACACTCTGGGCTGCCTTTTCCCTAATTATAACTATGATTTTTATGGCTGTTGTTATTTCTATGTCTACTACCATGGTAACAAAAAGCTACAAACAATATAAATTACTAAACATTATTTTCTATCTTTCTTTTTAGGAATACTTTTTTTTTCCCACTAGCATTAACTTTTTGGCAAGAAATACTGGTTGTACTCTTCAAAGGGCTATTTTACATAATAATATTGTTGACTTGGCTATCTTCATCCCATTGTCATATTTTATGTCTGAGCCCCATCAGAGACTCACACTATAAGAAAGAACCATTGAATAGATGGGGTGTCACCAGGAGACACAACTAAATCCTCTTGAGGGGTGCTTAGTTTTATGCTGTTTCTTATGACAGTTACTTTCTTTGTCCTTTTATGTCAATTTTTGTTTTTCCCCAGACACTGAAAGAACATCTTATAATATGAGAAAATAATAATAAAAAAGTAAATTTAACGATTATGAAAATAGGCTCAAATATGTTTGAGAAGAAGCAAATTTTTAATGTTCATTTTTATTACTTACCATCAAATTCTGTAGTTTCATAATATATTTCATCTGATTCTGGAAATGATATATTAAGTTTTCCTGTTTAAACATTTTTACTTATATCTATGCTCTAAAAGTAAAGAAGAAATTTTTTAAATTACCTGAATGTCAGACATCTTTCTACCATACACCTTACCCCTAATTAATAGTTTTGTCTGAAATATCCAGACAATTTAATAAAATTTAAGTCTTAAATTGTGATAAAACTTGTTTTCTTTCTCCACTCTAAAAGCTGATTTTACATGTTCCCTTCAATTCAACAACCTTTAATTGAAGGCCTACTATGTGCATGGTATGGTGCACAAATTAAATTGTCAATATCAGACTTAGAGCTACTAATCATCACGTGTCAGTTTGAAAATTGGAAAGTAGTAGATTTAAAGCAATTATCTGCTTTCCTCATTGCTGATATAAGCAAATCACCATATAGTAACTCCTGCTCTACAGTTAAGATACACTGAGTTCTCACGAAATTGTTTCTGTTTCTTAGTAGAGTATTAATGAATTGTGATAAGGCAGAATGATTCCTTAAAAAAACTGACATTCAATTAATAAAACTAAAATTGCTTTAAATTTTCAATTTTGAAATGAAACACCTACCCAAATTCTGCAGCTAGCAATCTCATAAATCTTAGGTGCTTCTGAGGAAGAGTAGCCTTCTTAATATATGGTTCCATGAAACATCAATTCAGTCTTCATTAGTTAAGGTGAAACTTTCAGAGCCACTAATAGGTTTTTTTCCCCAATGCTCCTATGATCATTTAATGCTAAGTGCCCATAAAATATAGGAAAGAAACTCCTTTATAAATGATAAGGCATTATGTAAGACAGGATAAGTCTTTAATTATGAAGATTTGAATTTTTTTTTCTTTCTGAAATTCTATCTTTCTCCCAATAATTCTATCTTTAAGAACACACCTTAAAAGTATTATCAGAAAGAAAGAAATAAGAATCGTTATAATCATGTCGTTCATAACAACATTATTTGTGATTGTGAGATCTAAAAAAAAAAAAAAAACCCTGAATTTTCAACAGTAAGGGCATGTTTAAATAAATGATTGTACATAGATATACCTAATATGATAATAATGTGAAAGGAAAGGAGGGGACCAAACATATTTATATAGCATCTACTATGTGCCAGGCATTCAGGTAAGTGTTTTTCTTGCTTTACGTATGTTACCTCATTTCCCTCCCTCTATAACACACGTAGTTAAAGGCTACTACTAACTCCATTATACAGTTGGAAAAAATGAGGTAAAAAGAGGTTAGGTGACTTATCTTGGCCCACATAGCCAGTGATTGTCTGAGGCCAGATTCGAATTCAAATTTTTCTTTTTTTTAGTATTTTTTTTAAGTTTTATTATTTGCCTGGAAAACCTAATTTCATCATTCTTTTTTTAAGTTGTGAATTAGAAATTCTATCATTCCTTCCCTCCTCTCTGCCTTTGTAGGAAGGTAAGTAGCCAGATATAGGTTATATATGTGTAATAATGTAAAATATACTTCCATATTAGTCATTTTGTAGAAGAAAATTTAAACAAAAATGAAAAAAGTGAATGAAAAATAGTATGTTTTAGTGTATATTCAATTACCATCAATTCTTACTCTGTCAGCAGATACCATTTGTCATCATGAGTCCTTTGGGGTTGTCTGGAATCATTGTATTGCTGAAAATAGCTAAGATATGCACAGTTTGAACTCAAGTTTTCTGACTCCCAGACTAGCAGTTCTATCAAGTGCACCACCAGATCCCTCTAAGTTATAAGAGATATAAGGGAAATAGAGAGAATCTGGAATGATTTTAACTAAATAATCAAAAGCAGTAATAAACAAAAACAGAACAATAGAATACATATTGACCATATTATGTTGAAATTACTAATTTAGTTGAAATAAAAATGAGAACGGAAGGACAAAGAATCCTCATTGAGAAAAGTGAAATGCTCAACAGTTATGATATTTTATGTGTTGAAATAATTTAAATATAGTTAATAAGTAAATTACATAGCTGCAATTATGTTAAACATTCAGTTTACAAAATAACTAGGCTATTTAAAAGCAATATTTGCTTACTTAACACGTAGATGTTGTAAAATACAAGCATTAAAAATGAAAATCTTCCTCCAATTGTGGGAATAAATGAGAGGAAGATATCAGGATTAAACAATAAAAACAAATAATAGTTTGGGTAACTTTTTGACACAGTGTAGGCTTAAGAACAAAAATTTTAGAGAAGAGGCTTGTATTCTTTTCAGGTTAATACTTTTGATGTATTACTTTTTCACATGTTTATCTTCTATATTTGAAAATAATACAGAATAACAGTGATGGTCTGTGTTCTCTGAGAATATATAGATCAAGGGGCCAATGGATGGATACTATTTCTTTTTGTAAGAGTCCCTGCTATTTTTGGGAAACCTATAACTTACTTTGTAAATCTATCTTTTGGGTTCCATGAGGGTTCAAAAGGAGACACTGCATACCTGATATAATTTAGTCAATCAAAGTAATTAACAAACAATATATGGTACTGATTCCTAAATCAGGATGAGATAAAACAGAGAAAGAAAATTATAGACCAATCTCCCTCATGAATTTAGACGCAAAAATTCTAAATAAAATATTAGCCAAAAGAATCCAACAACTTATCAGAAAAATAATACACTCTGATCAGGTAGGATTCATTCCAGGAACGCAACGATGGTTTAATATTAGGAAAACCATCAGTATAATTGATCATATCAACAATAAAACTAGCAGAAACCACATGATCATCTCAATAGATGCAGAAAAGGCTTTTGACAAAGTACAACACCCATTCCTATTAAAAACACTAGAAAGCATAGGAATAAATGGAGCCTTCCTTAAAATAGTTGATAGCATATATTTAAAACCATCAGCAAATATTATATGCAATGGGGATAAACTAAAAGCCTTTCCAATAAGATCAGGAGTGAAACAAGGGTGTCCTCTATCACCCCTCTTATTCAATCTGATACTAGAAACACTAGCAGTAGCAATTAGAGAAGAAAAAGAAGTCAAAGGAATCAAATTAGGTAAAGAAGTGACCAAGCTATCACTCTTCGCAGATGATATGATGATATACTTAGAGAATCCTAAAGAATCAAGTAAAAAACTACTAAAGACAATAAATAAATATGGCAAAGTTGCAAGATATAAAATAAACCCACATAAATCCTCAGCATTCCTGTACATCTCTAATGAAACTCAACAGCAAGAGATAGAAAGAGAAATCCCATTTAAAGTCACTGTAGACATTACAAAATATTTGGGGATCTACTTGCCAAAACAAACCCAGAATCTATACAATCACAACTACAAAACACTTCTCACACAAATAAAAGCAGATCTAAATAGTTGGAAAAATATCAATTGCTCGTGGGTGGGTCGAGCTAATATAATAAAAATGACAATTTTACCCAAACTAAACTACATATTTAGTGCCATACCAATGAATTTACCAAAAAAAAACTACTTTGTAGAGTTAGACAAACTAATAACAAAATTTATTTGGATAAACAAACGGTCTAGAATATCAAGGGAATTAATGAAAAGAAATGCTAGGGAAGGTGGACTAGCTCTGCCAGATCTCAATCTGTATTATATAGCAGCAGTCATCAAAACTGCTTGGTACTGGCAGAGATGTAGAGTAGTGGATCAATGGAATAGATTAGGTACAGGAGACCCAGCAGTTAATGAATATAGTAATCTATTCTTCGATAAACCCAAAGACCCCAGTTTTTGGGATAAGAATGCACTGTTTGACAAAAACTGCTGGGAAAACTGGAATACAGTAAGGCAGAAAGTGGGCATAGATCACTATCTAACACCATAAAATCAAGTCTAAATGGGGGCATGATCTAGGTGTAAATATGATACTGTAAGCAATTTGGGAAAGCAAGGAATAGTTTACCTGACAGACTCATGGAGAGGGGAAGACTTTAAGACCAAACAAGAATTAGAGTGCATTATAAAATGCAAAATGGATAATTTTGATTACATTAAATTGAAAAGCTTCTGTACACACAAAGCCAATGTAACCAAGATCAAGAGGGAGGTGGGAAATTGGGAAAGAATTTTTACAACTTGTGTCTCTGATAAAGGACTCATTTCTAAATTTTATAGAGAATTGATCCAAATCTATATGAATACAAGTCACTCCCCAGTAAATAAATGGTCAAAGGATATGAACAGGCAGTTTTCAGAGAAAGAAATTAAAGATATCTATAAGCATATGAAGAAATGCTCTAAATCACTATTAATTAGAGAAATGCAAATCAAAACAACTCTGAGATACCACATCCCTCCAGTCAGATTGGCTAAGATGACAAAATAAGAAAGTGACAAATGCTGGAGAGGATGTGGACAAATTGGAACACTAATACATTGCTGGTGGAGTTGTGAACGTATACAACCATTCTGGAGAGCAATCTGGAATTATGCCCAAAGGATTATAAATAATTTCATACCCTTTGACCCAGCCATACCACTTCTAGGGTTATGTCCCAAAGAGATCATAGAAGTGGGAGGAAGACCCATTATGTACAAAAATATTTTTAGCAGCCCTTTTTGTGGTTGCAAAGAATTGGAAACTAAAGAGGTGCCCATCAATTGGGGAATGGCTAAACAAGTTGTGGTATATGAATGTAATGGAATATTATTGTGCTATAAGAAATGAGGTGATGGATTTCACAATTACCTTGAGAGACTTATACAAACTGATGCTGAGCGAGAAGAGGAGAATCAGAAGAAATCTGTATACAATCACAGACATAACCTATCTATGATGACCAACTATGACAGACTGGACTCTTTTCAGCAATGCAGTGATATAAGTCAATCCCAAAGGACTCAAGAAAGTGAGAAAAGCACCATCCAGAGATATAACTAGAAAGAACTGAGCCTGAATCCTGATGGAAGCAAACTAAATGATCTTTTTCTTTTCATTGTTTGTTTGTTTTTTCTTCCTTACCATCTTTCATCCCACCTAGTACAATACACATTTGTAATTGGAATAATGTCTAATATGAATGCATTTGCAGATCTTATACTGGGTGTTGTGGGGGGAGGGGGGAGGGAAGTAAAGTAAATTTGAAAATCAAGGAACTATGGAATTGAACCTTGTCAACTGAAACTAAACTAACAAATTAATTAAAAAAAACAATACATGTTATGCATTTGATTTTTGCCAAATTGTGCATTAAATCCTGGTGAGAAAAGGGGGAAAAATAAGTATCTGCCTTCAAGATGCTTATATTCTACTGGGGAAAATGTCACACAAAGAAGTGAATATGAGCTTATAAAGCCAGATAGGTATCTGTGGATGATATTCCACACCTATCTGGTGGGATTTATGCTGAGATTGATCTTGGGGATGTGCCATAAGTATAAAATATGTATACTGTAGTTCCAGGCATGGAACATTTACCATTCATTCTACATCATAAAGCAAAACTCCCTTTTTGAACAAAATCTTTATTTCTCTGAACTAGAAGTAGTCATTTATTCAAGAAGTTCAATGAATTCCATTTAATTATCACAAGTACCAATGCAAAAAGTGCTTTACTCAAAAAACTGACCAGTAAGTCTGTAAATCTCTGACTTACTACAGAAACATGACAGCAAAGTCATCACTTGGAGGTAATATAAAGCCATTTGTAAAATCTTATAGGGGATTATATTATGGAAATTTTTAACAATACTATCTAATAAATAAGAGAAAAATAATAATGAATAAAATCAGTTAAGTTTGGCTAGATGTCCAACTAAGCAAAGTCATCACGAGGATTTTCAAGTATGAAAATAGAAGGTGTATAGAGAAAAAATATGGAAAGCAGAAATCTGGAAAGCATTATCTTTTACAGCCAGTGTCTTTGATAAAGGCATCATTTCTAATCTATATGAAGATCTGAGCAAAATTTATAAGAATGCAACTCATTCCCCAATTGATAAATGGTCAAAGCATATGAAGAGGCAACTTTCAAATGAAATTAAAACTATCTATAGTCATATGAAAAAATGCTCTAGATCATTATTGATTAGAGAAGGAAGAAGTTAAAAGAACTCTTAGGTACCATATCACTAATATCAGATTGGCTAATATAAAAAAAAAAACAGGAAAATTACAAAAGATGGAAAATGTGTGGAAAAATTGGAAAACTAATACATTGTTGGGAGAGCTGTGAACTGATCAAACCATTCTAGAAAGCAATTTGGAACTATGTCCAAAGGGCAACCAAACTGTGAACACCCTTTGATCTGATCCAGCAATACCACTACTAATTATATATCCCAAAGGGAACACAAAAAATGGAAAAGGACCCACATATGTATAGCAGCTCTTTTTTGGTGGTAAAGAATTTGAAATTGAGCTGACATCTATCAATTGAGGAATGGTTTAACAAGTTGTGGTATATGAATGTAATGGAATACTATCGTTCTTTAAGAAATGAAAAGGAGTTGTATTTCTGGAAAGCTTAGAAATATTTGTGTGAACTGATGTTGAGTGAAGTTAGCAGCACCAGAATATTGTACACAGTAACCACCATATTGTGTGATCAATGACTTTAATACTTCTCAGCAACACAAGGAACTAAGACAATTCCAAAAGAATCATGGTGGAAAATGCTATAAATATCCAGAAAAAGAACTATGGAATTTCAATTCAGATAAAGTGTGCTATTTCCTTTATTTCTGTTTTTTTTTTCTTTCTCAAGATTTTTCCCTTTTGTTTAGATTCTTTTTTCACAACATGAATAAAGTGGAAATATGTTCAATATGAATGTACACATGTAGCCTGTATCATATTCCATGTCATCTTGGTGAGGGGAGAAATATAGAATACAAAATCTTTTAAAATTAATGTGGAAAACTAAAAAAAAGAAAGTAAAATCTTCGTATTTTCAATCAAAGCTAACCTTTTATACTATTTATTTTGTCAGTACAAACCTTAAAATTTAAGCATCAGGAATTTTCTAGGCTAGAATATCTTCACCAGAAATGATTTTTTTCTTGTAAAATCTTTCTTATATGTTAAAGATGGAAGATAGCATGGACTGGTGGGTACTTGCATATGTACTGTTAGAATATGTACTATTCAACCAATGTCCCTGTGGTCCCTTTAGCATTTGCTCTTCATTGCTCTTCTTCTTGAAACAATACTTACCTTTTGGACTTGAAGAAACTTTCCTTTTGATATGAAAAGCCCTCATTAAATACCTAGTACACATATCCACACACATATATTTACATGAATGTATGTATGTATATATATATATATGTGTGTGTGTGTGTGTGTGTGTATGCATCCATGTATGCATGTGTGTATATAGTTAATCAACTGCACCTATTATCTCTGTGACCCCCAAGAATAAAACACTGTTCCTTGGCCACTGATTTCTGCATATTTTACCTTCCAGTATTATAATGTAAGTTAGTAAAGGGTAAAGATTGCCACACTTTTTATTCTCAGCATTTTGAACAATGAGTGGCACATATCAGGTGTTTAATAAATAATTATTCATTTATTATATGGGTACACACATAATCTTTACTCCTACTGTGATTATAGCAAAACCCTGTTATATTTATTACCAAAATGTCGTAAAAATTATAAAATTAAATGGATAATTACCATCAACTGAGCAAATATAAGAGTACATTTAAAAAAATGCACGTATCACATGCAACTGAGAACAGATTTCACATTCCATTACTTAGCAAAACATGAACATACTAACTTTTACTCTAACTCACATGAATATGTGATTTCACTACTGGGGGAGTTTGCTACAGTAAGAAAGACAGAAACCCATCCATTCCTGTCCATCCTATATGATTCATGTAAATAACTTTCTATGTTTGCCACTGACTATGTCATAGGGGCTTCCTAATATTCTCTACATCTTAATAGGAAATATTGGAGAACTTGGGCTTACTTATATGAATCCTAGATGTGTCTGAAGCACACATGTAAGTGAAATAAAAAGAATCAAATGAAAAAATCAGTTTGATTAGAACAAATATATAAAGAGGAGCTTCATGTTAGAGAAAAAAGAATTATGAGAGCTTGATGGATTTAATAAACATTCATCATTGTATCAATGAAATAGTATTTCCATGTGTAGTGGTGGACCTCCTATCTTTCTATAGGAGGAGAGCCTAACTTATGTATCTTTTATAGAATTTTGACCATAAAGTATCCACATACCTTTTCAATAAAAGAAGCTTTGCTCATTACAGTGGCATGAAAAGGAGGGGCTGGGATAGGATTTGAGCACATCAATCTTTCTTTATTCCTTAGAGTTAACATTATATGAACATATACTCTGCTTCTGTATCCTGCTTAGGATTGTAAGCAGGATTTACAAGCCACTAAGCTCTGCATAATACTTACAAAACACTTTAGTCATAAATCCTCATTTTGGAATAGGAAATTGTAACTGCAAGCACCCTACCATACCCACGATGGCTGCTTGTACAGGCTCTGTGACCTGCTTTTCAAAAGGAAAACACCTAAAATGGTTATTAATCTTAGTTTAATCAAACATATATCATTCACCTAGCTCAGCAAGAAAAGTCAGCACCCTGAACTTCAGAGAATACAAACAGAAGTTGCAAGCTAACAAAAAAATACAGACAGAGAAAATAACACAATTCAACAAACTAACAGACAGGGCTTCTTCCTGTCTGGCCATTACATACATACAATTAATTACCAGAGAGATAAACACCAACATCTGGGGTTTCAAAACTGGGGAGTTCAACAACTACCCAGAATCTCATCTGGCTAAATCACATAACTCTTCCCATAAGTGAACCCCAAAGCAAAACCTCAACTCAGACTTATATATAGCCTCCTCCAGGGTCAGAGAACATCACAATGATTGGGACCCACTGCCTAATTGTAAAGTAACAAGAGATGTGAGTTCTTGAAAAACAAGCCTCCTCTAAGCAAAAGTCTCCTTTTGGGTTCTGCTCGACCCTTCATCAAACTCCTCCCACCACAGGCTCCATGTGACCACATTCAGCCTATTAGGGGACAAAGTATATTTTCAAATCAGGAAAGGTCTTCAAATCCCCTTACTATTACAAAAATATTGTCATATCCCTTACTGGACAGAACTTATATGCTATCTAAAAAAAATAAAATTAGAAAGTAAGTTTATTTCACAGTAAAGAAAAACTCCAACAGCAAGAATGTAATCTATGAAAAAAGTAATTTATAACCTTATAAACCTTTAAAAATATCTATCATCTATCTATCTGTCTGCCTGTCTATATATCTATCTATCTATCTATCTATCTATCTATCTATCTATCTATCACTACACATCGAATAAGGAGAAACTGGCTCACTCCTTGCAGAGCCCTAATCTTCTTAACCACATGCTAGAAACTTCAATGATTGTAAATTGGCCACATCACTAGGTATATTTACAAAGAGAATAAATAGGACATCATGTGGAAAAAGCCTAGGGCCAGGAGGATTCATCTCAGAATTTTATTTCCTCTTGCCAGGTAAAATACTTGAACTACTTTACCAATGATAAATAGAGACTATCTTCCAGAGAGAATGTGAATAATTTTTAAGACTCTTAAAGGCTAGAGGTGGTTATAATTCCATAGGCCTTATAACAATTTCGCTAATAATTTTATAAAAATTAACAATAAGAATTTTCTCTTCCTCACTATATTCTGATTATGTAGCTTTTACTCTACAAAAGCTCTTTAAAATGTAGTCAAAGATGTTTGATATAACTTCTACCAATTCAAGAAAATGTGCTATGATTGTAATTACTTTTGCTACTATTTGTTCAGACTGTACAATCTTTATTAAAAACCCACAATGGTGTAGGCTAACCTAATGAAGAGAATTCAAATAAAGTTTAATAAGGAAGTCAGTTTCTTCTTAATATTCACCTCCAATATTTGAGAAGAGGAGAAAAGTTGAATGTGGAAGTGTACCTTTATTAGGGATACTTAGGTATTTCATTGTGTTGACGGTACCTGACATTTGTGATGTGGACATCCTTATCGTTCAGTTATTATCCAGTCAGTCAACTATGTGCCTTGATGTTCTTTGCCCAACCTATGTGTTAGAGAACACTTCTTCTGTCCATTTGTCCTGTCCCATTGTGAGTAATTCTGCAATGGTATCCCTATCAAGGCCAGCCTTCCATCTCACCATAAATATATCTGCTACTTATTCCTCACTCCCGTGCCTTTTATAAGAGATTAGAGGGTCAGAATTTAGAGGTAGTTAGATTCACCAATTCAATGTAATTCATCAAGCACTCTTTAAGTGCTTGCACTGTGTCACTATGACAGGTTCTGGGGATAGAAACCCAAACCAAAATAATCTCTGACTTTAAGCAGCTTGTGTTCTCTTGGAAGGGAATGGCATATTTAATACAAGGAAATGCACTAAAGCATTTGGGGTATATTTAGGGAAGCATCACACATATAAAAAATGACAGTTTGTTAACTATAAAAAGTATTTCCAGAGGGCATAATGGAAAAATATGAAAGATCAGGGTAAATATATTAGAAAGATAAAGCTGATATGAATGGAAATAAGAGAGCAGAGGATGGTGGACAAGGTACCTTCAACTTTGAATAGCATTCTGAGCATATTCAGAGATCTGTGTATTATCACAACTCTTAAAATAGTAAGGTGATATTGCCTCACAGTGTCATGAGCATTCTTGGGAGCATTCTTACATCACACAAAATGGTGTGACTTGAGAGGGCAAAAACTCGTATACTGCATCACAAACACGTTTGTGTGCATGTGTGTATAAATAGAGAGATAAATATAAATATATACATATATGCATATGCATGTTTATGTGTACATACATATATATGCATACATCATACACATATGTGTGGAGAGAGATAATAAATACTTTCAAAAATTAGTCAATTCTAGGCATGGTAAAATTGATTAATATTTTCCTAAATTTGTAAGATTATATTGGCAAGATTGTGGATAGTGAAGAGGAGAGGGGAGGGACCAGAAACAAATTATTGTTTGATTTATTGATCAAACTAAATCTGGAGCATTGTTTTCAGTTTTGGGTGTAATGCTTTTAGACAAATGTAGAAAAGCAGAAAGACATCTAGAGAATAAGAATTAGGGTGATGAAAGGAATGGAAACAAGCCATATAAGATTGAGTAGTCAGAATTGTCAATGTTTAACCAAGATAAAAGAAGAATTATGGGGAACATGACAATTGCCTTCCACATAAGCAGATTTTAAACTTTTCTGCTTGACATAAATGGGCAAAACTCTGAGAAAATAAAATTCTATATATTGAAAAATTTCTGAATAATCAACATTGTATAAAATCAGGATGTATTGTATTTGAAGGGCATGGCTTTACTTCACTTGAAGATCTTTGTCCAGATACTAATCACAGGATGTTCCAGGTACTGTTTGTGTTTGTGTTGGACTGGATTTAGTTTAGATTCTTCAATTCTTCTTATCCTAGGAGAGTAAAGAATTTGCAATCCTTGAAAAGGATGCTGGGTTTATATGCAAAGTCCTTGAGTTTGAATCTTATCTCTGGTACTTAGTACTTAGAACATATTGGACTTTGTGCAAGTTACAACATATACAGACCTCAACATATCTGAAAGATGAAGAAATCATAATAGATGTCCTTTAAGGTTCCTTTAAGGTCTAAATTTAATGTTTTGTGATCCCATGTTTTAATTCAATTTGAATCATTGTTCTGTAGTTCAACAAGCATCATATAAAAATCTTCTTTGAACATAACACTGACCTAGGTACTGGGTGGGAAGTTGGAAAAGAAAAAAAAATGAAGTCATGGTTCTTAGTGAATTTTTATGTTAAAGGAGATGAGAGAAGTAAAAGTGATGCATTGTCACATATAACAAGAAATAAGGAAGTGTTGAGAAAGTCTCTAGACAATATTTTACAAGTAATATGAAGACTTTATTGTTGTTTGGAATTTGTGAAGAGTGAATGGAAAAAAGTAGCCCCTGAGGTAGCTCCTGAAAAAGGTAGAATGTAGTTTTGGTTTTTGGAAACAGTTTCTTTGAAGTCATGGAATTGAGAAAAGACAAGAGGAGATCAAATAAGAGCTTGGGTGAGTTGTGAGTCAAAGGTTTTAGTCCCAGAGCTTCCTGACCAGCAGCTGGCTCGAAGCACTCCAAAACACCAGCAGCCAGGGCATTTTCAGAATTATCAATACATAGATACCAAGGATAAGGTGAGAGGTCAGTGCATTATGGACTTTGGGACAAGTGGGGAGAGCGAGTTGGCCTTTTTCCCTGGGAATGAGAAGCTACTGAGTAGCCCCCACACAACCCACCATGTTGCAGGTTTAGCTCCTGGACTGTGAACTGTAGGGGGACCAGCAACCAGTCTGGGGGAGGGGGTAAGCCCATTTGCTTTAACCTTTTTGGATCTGGATTGTGGTCTGGGGTGCATGTGCCGGGGTGTGTTCCCACCTTGCCAGAGCATGTGGAGGCTTCAGAGAGGTCACCCAACTAATAACTCCAACAGCTGAGAAAAACCCAGTATTTGGGACATAAGCTCACCTGGCTGGTGGCAGAGTCCTGCTATGGCAAAAAGTCCAAAAGTCAAGCAACTGAGTGGCAATATGCCTAGGCAAACGAAACAAAATAAACAGGAAAAAAAAATCAACATTAGGCTCCTATTTTGGGGGCAAAGAGAAGCGAAGCATGGAAGAGGAGGAGGAATGGGAGGTCAGAACCCCTGCACTAAGAGCCTCAAATGAATATACAAGCTGGTTACAGCCCATAGAGGACTTTAAGAAGCTGATAAGAAAAGCAGCGGAAAAATTGGGAAGAGAAATGAGAAAATAACGAAAACAGTATGAAATGAGCGTCAACAGCCTGACTGAGGAAACTAACACCTTAAAAAATAGACTAACTCAAATGGCAAAAGAGGCTCAAAAAGGCAATGAGGAGAAGAATATCCTAAAAAGCTGAATTTGGCAGATGGAAAAAGAATCTCAAAAGGTCACTGAGAAGATTCATTCCTTCAGAGTTAGACTGGAGCAAATGGAAGCTAGTGACATTATGAGAAATCATGATGCTGTTAAGCAGATACAAACAAATGAAAGAATAGAAGGCAATGCGAAATATCTCATGGGAATAACCATTGACCTGGAAAATAGATCCAGAAGAGATAATTTAAAATTATTGGACTACCTGAAAACCATGGTCAAAGAAAGAACCTAGAAATAATCCTTTAAGAAATTCTCAAGGAAAATTTCCCTGATGATTTAGAACCAGAGAACAAAATAGAGGTTGAAAAAATGCACCAATCCCCTCCTGAAAAAGATCCCAAAAATAAAACTCCCAGGAATATTATAGCTAGGTTCCAGAATTCCCAGATCAAGGAGAAAATATTACAAGCAGTCAGAAAGAAACAATTTGAATACCATTGAAATGAAATCAGGATAGCCCAGCATCTAACAGCTTTTACACTGAGAGATCAAAGGGCTTGGAATATGATATTCTGGAGGGCAAAGGAGCTGGGATTAAAACAAAGAATCACCTACCCAGCAAAACTGAGTATCATGTTTCAGGGGAAAAATATGGTCATTCATAGAAAATCTGACATTCATACACAAGAAGCAAGAGATGCTTGAGAAGGCAAACAGGGAAAAGAAATCATAAGGAACTTATCAAAGATGAACTATTTATATTCTTACATGGAAAAATGATAACTGTAACTGATGGAACTTTTCTCAGTATGAAACTAGATGAAAAAGGGTATATGGGCATATGAATACATATGTGAATGTGTGTGTATATGTTTACAGGCATACATAGTTAGAGGGCACGAGTGAAATTTAATAGGAAGGAATGATACTTAAAATGTGAAATTAACAGGTGAGAGAGGAATATAATGAGAGTAGATGGGGAGTGACAGAATGGGGTCTAACTCCCATAGAAGAGGCAAAGGAAAATGGTCACAAGGGAGGGGAAGAACATTAAGGCAAAATGACAAAACCTTATTCTCATTGAATTTGGATAAGGGAGAGAATGACAAACATACTAAACAGGATATCTTACCCTACAGGAGATTAAGGTGGAAAGGGATGAGAGGGGGGATGGTGGATGGGAGGGCAGGCTGGGGGTGGGGAAGAAAGTTGCAAGCACCCACTTTTGAAAAGGGAGAGGATGAAAGTAGGGAATAGACTAAGTGGGAGATGAGATAAGAGGGTGGGAAATATATTCAATCTTTTATAATACATCTACTATGGTAATGTTTTGCATAGCTACACATATAAAATATATAGTAAACTGCTTATCTTCCCAGCAAGAGTGGGTGACAAGGGAGGAAGGGAATGAATCTGGAATTCAAAGTTTTAAAATTAGATGTTTAAAAATATATAAATACTATTATTAATACTATATTACATTTAATTTGGAAATAAGATATATAGCAATTGGGGCACAAAGATTCACCTTGCCCTACTAGAAAAGTCAAAAGGGTTATGGAAGATATGGGAGAGAGCAGATTAGAGGAGAGGATATCCTGTGCAAATACTATTTTGAGGTGGTTGGTAGAGGGAAATGGGGAAAAATGTAACTCAAAATCTGGCAGAAATGAATTATGTAAACCAGAAGTTATTAAAGCATTTGGAAAAAAATACAACCAAATAACCTAGCTATTTTTTTGAGAAGGAAGGATGGAAATAATCAATTTTCAGAGAAAGAAAATCTCAAACGATAAGCAATGGTTTCTCTTATTACTTCTATCATAGTTACAATTTACATACACATACACACAGATGTGTGCATATGAGAGACTTCTGAACATTACACACTATACAATGTGTAACTATTCTGTGTATTTAACTAATGACAAATATCCCGATAGCTTGAAATTCTCTCTCTTTAACAGATATCTCACCTGCACACCTTGGGGAAAATAAATGAACCATGAAATGATCAGAAATGTGCACAAGAAGTCAGAATAAGGAGCAATCAATATGGTTCATTCAAAAACTGCTTTTAGATAATAGGATAATGGAAAGATGGTGCTTGCCAGAAGGTTAGGCTACTCTTTTTTTTTAAACAAATGCTTTATTAACTTCTGTTTTACATCATTCATTTCTGCCAGATTTTGAGTTACAATCATTTTCCCCCCGTTATTCCCCTATCCAACCTCCCAGAATAGCAGTCCCACAAGATATCACTTCCTCCAATCTGCTCTCTCCCATACTTTCTCCCATACCCCTTCGACTTTTCCATTAGAGGAAGGTGAATCTTTGTGTCCCAATGCCTGCACATCTTATCTCCCAATTATAAGCAAAAGAGTATTAATAATAGTATTTATATATATTTGAAGGATTTAATCTTAAGACCTCGAAATTCAGATCCATTTCCTTCCACCCTTGTCACCCATTCCCTCTTGGGAGATAAGTAATTCAGTCTATGTTGTACATGTCTAGCTATGCAAAACATTATCATAGTAGATATATTGTACAAGGCTGCTTATAATTCCCTCCCACTCATCCCACCCCCCATCTGGTCCATTCCCTACATGATCCTGTCCCTCTTCTATAGTGGGTACTTCCAACCTCCCCTCTCCCCAAGGATGCCCTCCCATCAATCATCCTTCCTCTCATCCCCCTTCCCCCTATTCTGCTGCAGGTTGAGATATCCCATTTAGTATGCATGTCATTCTCTCCCTGAACCAAATTCAATGAGAATGTGGATTTGCCTTTTTTTTCCCTTCCTATTCTCCCCCTCCCTTGCAACCACTTCCCCTTGCTTCTTCTACATGAGATACTTTACCCTACCCTGTCTTTCCCCATCTCCTCTTGCCACTTTCCTCTCTCACCTCATAATTTCATCCCTTGAGCATTCTCCCTTCCCAACAAATTCAACCTATGCCCTCTATCCATATACACACACATTCACATATGTATTCATATGACCACACACCCTTCTTCCATTATTTTCATAGTGAGAAAGATATCATCACTCACAGTTATTGTTTTTCCATATAGGAATGTAAATAGTTCAACTTTGGTAAGTTCCTTTTGATTTCTTTTCCCTGATTGCCTTCTCAGGCATCTCTTCCTTCTTGTGTCTGGATGTCAAATTTTCTTTTCAATTCTGTTTTTTTTCCTCAAGAATGCTTGAAAGTCCTCTATTCCACTGAATGACTATATTTTCCGCTGAAACAAAATACTCAGTTTTGCTGGGTAGGAGACCCTTGGGTTCATTCTCAGTTCTTTTGCCCTCTGGAATATCATATTCCATGCCCTTCCATCCCTCAGTGTAGAAGCTGCCAGGTCCTGGGCTATTCTGATTGTGTTTCCACAATATTGAAATTGTTTCTTTCTGGCTGCTTGTAGTATTTTCTCCTTGATCTGGGGATTCTGGAACCTGGCTATAATATTCCTGGGAGTTTTCTTTTTGGGATCTTTTTCAGGAGGTGATCTGTGGATTATTTCAACCTCTATTTTGCCCTCTGGGTCTAAAACATCAGGGCAATTTTCCTTGAGAATTTCTTTAAGGGTGATTTCTAGGTTCTTTCTTTGATCATGGCTTTCAGGTAGTCCAATGATTTTTAAATTGTCTCTCCTGGATCTATTTTCCAGGTCAGTGGTTTTTCCCATGAGATATTTCACATTGCCTTCTAATCTTCATTTGTTTGGATCTGCTTAACAGCATCTTGATTTCTCATAAAGTCATTAGCTTCCATTTTCTCCAGTCTAACTCTGAAGGAATGAATCTCCTCAGTGAACTTTTGAGATTCTTTTTCCATCTGGCAAATTCGACTTTTTAAGGCATTCTTCTCCTCATTGCCCTTTTGGGCCTCCTTTGCCATTTGAGTCAGTCTATTTTTTAAGGTGTTGTTTTCCTCAGAAAGGTTGTTGACCCTCATTTCTTACTTTTCCTGCATCCTTCTCATTTCTCTTTCCAATTTTTCCTCCACTTCTCTCATTTGATTTTTAAAGTCCTTCTTAAGGTCCTCTATGGCCTGCAACGGGCTCATGTTTTCCTCTGGGGCTTTTGGAGCAGGACTTCTGACCTCACAGTCCTTTTCCCGCTTTATGCCCCAAAAATAAGAGTCTAGGGTTGCATTTTTCTGTTTCCTTTGCCTTGGCATGTTGCCACTTGATTACCTGACTTTTGGGCTTGTTGCCACACTATGGCTTTAAGGCCAGATAGAGGAATTTTCATTCTGAACGTGTGGGGGGCAACTTCCCTTTCTGGCAAGCTGTAAACCCACCCATGACTTCCACCCTAGATCACAATCCAGATCCAGGGAGGTTAAAGCAAGACCGATTACCCCCCAAGACTGATCGCTGGATCTTCCTACAATTAATTGCAGGCCAGGAGCTGGAGCTGCCTCTGAAAACTACAAAATGGCGTGTCTCCTCAGCGGCTTCTAGCCCCCAGGGGAGGGAGCCAATGCATTCCCCTAAATACAGGTCCCAAAATCCGTAGGACACTAACCTCTTACTTTGTCCTAGGCATGTCTATGTTGATAATTCTGGAGTAGCCACAGATGCTGGTGTTCTGGGGTTCCTCCAGCCGGCTGCGGGCCCTGTCGCCCTGGGACTAAAACCTCGACTCACGCTGACCTGGGCTCTGCTCGGCTCAGCTTCCTGGCCTCTGCATGTTGCATGCTGCTGGCTCCCAGACCACTGTGCTGGTCCTTCCTGCAGGGCTGCTGGGCTGTCCTCAGCGAGAGGTTAGCTTTTCTGTGTCATTCTGTGGGTGCTGGGGCTCCAGAAGTTGTTCAGAGTCCCCTTTTACATAGTTTGGGGGAAATCTGGGGGCAGAGTGGCTTGGATGAGCTGTTTCTACTCTGCCATCTTGGCTCCGCCCCCCAGGTTAGGCTACTGTTGCATGTGTTTTTATTTCAATAATTTCTTAAATTCACAGATATTTTATTTGCCCAGAATTGTAATTAAAAAATAATTTAATGCCTAGTGGAGATTATGGAGATCAGAAATTTGGCAGTATATTAGAAAACTAAAACTAATTTATTTATTTTTAAATTATACTATTTGAAAACATAGAGAAATGATCTATTTTTCTTTATTCAAATAAATGAGCAAATAGGAAGTAAGATTAAGTTTTTTTTTCTTTTAATTTTGGTTACAAGCCTTTATATAATTTTGGTGGCATTATGGACCCTTTCTCAAAATAATAAGTTTTAAAAATGAAGGAAATGCTAAATTTCAGTTCGAGATTAGTGAAAATAAGAATACAAATTTATTCCCATACAAGTTCATGATCTCCCTGAAATATGTAAATGGACCCCTCAGTGAAACTAGATTCAGACTGAGACTCTCTGCCAGAAAATATATTTATAAGCATAGAATATGTTCTTTTTTGTCTCTGTCTCTTGCTCTTTGTCTATCTGTCTGTATTTATCCTTTTATCTCTTTCTTTATCCCTCTACTTGTCACTTTTCTAGTCTATAAAACACAAATCTAATATTTGATTTCAATTTGGATATATATATATAATTACATATGAATATGAAGTGTGTTTCCTCTCTTGGGACTTACTCCTCACACCAATTAAATAACATTTTGGCAAAATACAATAAAATGGCTGTAGCTTACAATGACCATTCCTCGGTAGACAGCATGATATGATAGAGAAAAAGACAAAAATGAAAAACTAAGAATTCTTAGTTGAAAAGTCTCCTATATGTCCTGGGCAAATAACTTAGCTAAAGTGTACTTAACTTAGACTTAACTAAACAGCTCAGTATACATGTTATTGAAGTTAAAAGATACAATTTAAAGAATCGTGTTTTAACTATATTTGCTCTTTATCTTTGAGAGTTGAGCTTTATAGTACAATTACTTCCACACATGTAACTTCTATGACTATAATCTCTGTGTTAACAAACACAGAGATTACCCTAAAGATTACTATATTTTGAACATTTAGAAAATTTTACGATTACAATTTGGTTTATTATATTACAGTAATATTTCAATTTTATTCGGTTCATACTTAAAACATAGAATGTGAGTGCTCAAATAGACAGTAGAAATTTTACCACATCATTTTACCAGTGAGGAAAATGTTTCTCAAAAAGTGAATCAGCAGTATTTATTGTAATTAAGAGAAAAACATTTTCTTTCTCACACCTCTCACCCCATTGAGGGAAAAAATAAAAACAAAAATAAAATTCTTCTGACAGAAATGAGCAAACAACAATAACAACAACAATAAAATCCCTCATTGGTGGTGTCCTCTGTCAATTTGTCTCCTTCACTATGTCTCATTCTATACTGAGACTATATCTCTCTGTAGAGAGGTGAATCCATCTTTTATCATAAGTCCTCTGGGATCATGAATTTTCATTGCAGTTCTTACTACTTTCATATTTTTTTAAAAAAATTATATTGGGGTTGTTATCATATATATTGTTCTCCTGACTTCTCATTTGATTCTTCATTAGTTTGTACATGTCTTCTAAATTCTTCATTTTTATTATATTATTGTTATAATACAAATTATAAATTTCCCCATATCACACATCAAGCACCAAGGTCTTATGATTCTAAGTTCAGAGCTTTTTTCTCACACCATACTGGTCCTCTTAATTTATGAGACCTTCTGCTACATTCTATGGGAGTTTATCAATTGAAAAGAAGTGAGCTCTTCAGTCATGGACTTTATATTCCAGGAGGGATGATAGGAAAAATTCAAGTATTACTAGAAGACAAGGACATGATTTAAGTGCCATTAGAATGAGATGATAGTAAAATGCTTTCAGGTTTCCAATGAGGAAAAGATCATATCACATTGGGAAATCATGGAAGGCTTTTTGAGCTATCCAAATTTTACACTGGCCCAAAATAAAATTAGGCTAGTGATAAAAATAAATCAGGTTGGGGAAAAGTAAGATTCAGTATAAATTGGAAACATAGTATAAATTGTGAATATAATTAAAAAAGAAACTTCTTAACACTTTTTAGGCAGTTTCATTGGTTAGTATGTGTGAAGGAAAAAAAAATTAGTCATAAAGCTTTTTGTGTTTGATATATGTTTTGAAAAGTCCGTGGTACCTCTAGAGTTGATCTAAGGACCTATGCTTAGCCTGGGGCTGGGTTCATTTAATGTAACTAGAAGTAGGTGATATGAAGGTTCCCAAGTGTTAGACTCCAGAAAAAGAGTAAACTTCCTTAAAAACCTAATTCCTGTACCATGTCCTAAGGTAAAGTAGAAAAACTATCCATACCCACAGGTGTTAGAACTATCTCCCAAAATGTCAGATAATACTTATCTGTTTAGATAAGTACATTGCAAAGTATATTAAAATAATATGATGACCTAGGGCAGGACCAATTGTTTTCCTTTGTTGTTATTTTTTTTCCTGTTTGAATCCCCAACTCCTTTTATATTATTTAGTACATTGAAATTGTTGTTCAGTCCTATTTTGTCCTGTCCTCATATGGGGTTTCCTTGGAAAAGATACTGGAGTGGTTGTCATTTCTTTCTTCAGCTCATTCAGTAGATAAAGAAACTGAAGCAAACAGGTTAAGTGACTTACCCAGGGTCACATACCTAGTAAATTTCTGAGGCCACATTTGAACTCAGGATGATGAGTCTGAGAAGAGGTATTATATGGGTAATATATTCTATCTTGGTATATGAGTAATAGTTTTGATGAGGATTTTTGAAAACAGTGTCAGCAGACAATGATGAAGCTGCACTCTGAAAGGATCTCCCTATCAAAGTGGTGACTAGGAGGAAATTTGTTATGATAAAATAGTTATGATAAAATATTTGGAGGCAATTGGCAAGCAACTTTAAATTCAACAAATTGTGGGCAGAAAAGTAGGATTGCTTTTTAAAAGATACAAATTTAGATAAGATAAAGTCTTTGCCCCAGAGGGCTAACATTAAATAGAAAAAGATTAAAGGCAAAGGAATTCACTCTACTTAGGTCATTCACATTTAATGACATAAACATTTAAAAATTATTTAAAGGGGATAACAATAAATCCATTATTATCCCAATTCAACCGAATTAATTAAAAATTTTAATAATGCCTTTTAAAAAATAAGTTCAAATACTCAAATACATCTTTGTTCATATTGATCTGTAGTTCCCCTCAATGATAAAGATTACATGTCATCCATTCCTGTCAATCCTGTGTAATACCGAACTCTTCCCAGAAATTTGCCAGAAGGAGTCCACCAATATAATGCAAGCCTGTCCGCTTAGTCTGACCACTTATCATCCTTCACCTTCACTAAGTGACCCACCCATCTTCTCTTCCTAGCATGTAATTCCTTGGTAATATCTGTTACTCATGTTCTTCAGACTTCTTCATTTGTTATATGCAATAGGCACATAGTTATATAGTGTGATATCTTTTTTTTACTTTTTCAAAGATTGTTATATTTCACATTTAGTTGTCGTGCAGCAATACAAATACAAATGATTTTGAAAGAGAGTATTGGTTTTCATAGGATTCTTTAGGTCATTACAGAAACTTTAAAAATTTTCAAAGATAATTCAGACAATTCTCTATCTCCTGGTTAACTCTAAGCCCAATACATTAAACAAGTATATTATCTGTCCCAGACACACACACGTCCCTATGAAGAAAATACACTTTGCTAAATAATTAAATAATATCTTTGCATGCATGCATGCATACGCATATCTTATATACTTAATAACAATTACATAAACAAATAAAATATGTAATAAATAAACAAAAATCATAAAATATGAACTTTTAAGTTTAAAGATAAAAATAAACAATGCTTATTGCTTAAATGACATTCTTTTGGATTGAAGAAATATAGAGCTTATTCATAAGTATATATAACATGAATATATGTATATATGTACATAATACATATATATATTCATTTGTATACTATAAGTATACATAGTATGTATTTATGTATAGACTTAGGATAATTAAGTATATATATTCATATCTAGATACATATATCTTTATATATTTATGTATAAATTTAATATAATGCCTTTTCTTGTCAGAGACACTGTCAGATGCTGAAATATTTTACAAATGTCCATTTATTTTAATCCAATTAAATTCTTATACTATTCAAATTTTATCTCAATGAGTTGTTTTAGTTGATAGCCTAGTACGTATATATATGAAAAAAGATATAAAGTATGGAAATAGGTGAGAAAAGGTAAAGTGATTTTCTTAATTACATATAGAAAAATCATTGGGTTTTTGGGGGTGATTTTATCTAAAATTGTTAAAAGTCCTGTTTCCCAGCCAACCAATACACTTAAGGGCCTTGTTAAGGAAGTTTTCCCTAAAGCAAGATTTGTAAATTCACTGAATCACAAAACCTCAAAGTCAGAAGGCACTTGAAAGGTAACTTAGGCCAATACCTACAGAAGGAGAATCTGTTCTATAATTAATGTAATTGAAAAATAAGCATGGAACTTATGCTTGAATTCCAGAAAGTGAGATCCTACTACCTTTTAAGGCAGTCCATTTCTCTTTGAATTAGCTCTAAATTTTGGTGAATTTTTTCATTGCAGCAAGCCTAAGCTTGCTGTTTTTCAATTTCTACCTTAGTGCTTTTAACCAAATAAAAGCCCTTGAAATATTTAAAAATACAGTTTATTCTACCCCCTACCACACGTCTTTTCTTCCTCAGGCTTAAAAAAACAAATAACCTAATTCCTTTAATATATCATCACCATGCAAGGTCTTGTGATCTTAGTTGTCTTCCTCTGAACTTTCTTTTACTTATTATACTTCCTTAAATGTGGCACCTGTAATTGTATACAATAGTTGAAATGTAGGAGAAAGTAGCATGAGGGTATCAGAAGCCTATTCCTGGAAATCAGTTTTCTTTCAATGCGGTCACAGATTTTTAGCTGCCTTTTTGAAGTTGAATTTTTAGTGTACTAAAAATCCAAAATACTTCATTTATGTCATGATTTCCACATCGTTTATTTGAGAAGTTTATTGTTTTTAATATAAATATAAAGATTTAAAATTTCCCTTGTTAAATTTCATATTATTGCACTTGGCTCAAAATGTGAATCTTCAAAAACCTTTTGCATCCTAACTTTATCATCCAAGGGGTTATAATGCTATTTCTCTTAGGTTCGTGTCCACAGAACATTTGATAAGTATGGCAGAATGTGAACAAATCCTTCTTGACCAAGTAGACATCAGACCATTAATGATAACGTTGTTTATCTGATCAATCAACAAATAACAATCACTTATTTTTTTCAAATCACTTATATTTTTCAGATAATTTCTCTCCATATTGTACAAACAAATAAAATTACAAATTTTGTCAAATGCTATGGATTGTAGGACCCATATGTGCATGAATGCTTTTATCTATGTAAATGTAACACTAGGCTCATTTCCTGGAATATAGTAAGCGCTTTATTACTTATTGGATATTAACTGACTGAATTTATTCTTCATTCTACTGTAATGGCAAGCAAATGTTTTAGTACTCAATTCCTTGTTCCAGCTATTCAAATTATGTTTAAGCCTGGCCTATGATTTGGAAGGCAGAGGAATTGGCTGATGCAACACAGAACAAAAAGGAGCTGATGATATAAAAGCCCAAGCACAACTGGGACTGAGCAGAATCAAGAAGGAAAACACTTGTAGTGTCTCACACTCTGTTTGTCTGTTCTGCCTGTGTTGATATGTGTTTGTGTTACTTTCTCAGACAGAAATATTCTGTCTCTTGTTTGTGTTACTTTGTCAAATGGAAGGACTCCATATGTTGATTGTATTATACTTTGTCAGACAGAAGCACCTTGTCTGTTGACTTGTGTTGATTTCACAGGCAGAAAATGAATTGAAATGATAGTGCCAGCAATGTGTGTGAAAATTGTTGTAATTGCTAAGCTTGATTCTCAGGAGAACTGTTTGTGCTTGGCTTTATATCTACACTCTTTGAAAATTTGCTCCTTTTATAATCCATTTGTTTCTTTTTGTTCCTGTAAAATTTCATTCTTGATATCTTCCTTCTCTCCTGGATAATAGACAATTAGACCATAGATGATGCTTACCATTTTTCTGACCCTTTCGAAATCTATTCTTCTAAAATTTAGGCTGGATGTCTCAGTGTGTCTTTTCCCCTTCCTGTCTATTAAAAATTCTAAGGTGTAATAATTTCTTTCTTCCTAGTTTCCTCTTATTTGTATTAAATGTACCAATTCCTAATTATTAGCCTTCAGAATCATATCCATCATAAAATTTTCCAATGTTGATTCCTCTAAAAGTTTTTTTTTTGCTTTTTTTTTTTTTGGAGGGCAATTGGGGTTAAGTAACTTAAGTAACTTGCCCAAGGTCACACGGCTAGGTTTTTTTGTTTGTGTGTGCACTAAGTGTCTGAGGCCGGATCTGAACTCAGGTCCTTCTGACTCCAGGGCGAATGTTCTACTCACTTCGACACCTAGCCGCCCCGATTCCTCTAAAAGTTAAATAAATGATAATGATTTAAATTAAATAAGCCAGGATTATATTAACTGCTCTGCTTTGAGAAGAAAAAGACTTCTAACAGATGCCCATAAAATTATTATCATAAGTTACTACTATATATGGCTGTTTATAGGCTTATGATCAGTTATCAAATTTCCTCATTCATATCTTCCTTTTTGTCAGCTAGTCAGTAAGCATTTATTAAGTGCCTAATATATGTCAAGTCCTAGAGTCACAAGGAAAAGGAAAATAGAGTCTCTGCCCTGGAGAAGCTCATAAGCTAATTGAAATATGTGTACAGAGTCTACATATATATACCTGTATCTACATCTCTCTATAGATCTATCTGTATCTATTGAAATATGTATACACACAATACACACACACACACACACACACACACATATATACACATACAAAACAGAGTTGTGTATGTGTGTACATACACATAATCATTTTATCCTCACAATAACCTTGTAAGTTTAAGTGCTATTTTGATACTCATTTTACAGATGAAGACACTGAGGCAGACAGAGACTAAATGACTTGCCCAAGGTCACATATATATAATTTTTATCTGCTGGCATTATTGCTTCTATTTCTGCCAAATGTTCTCCATGTCACAGAACTCTTGCATTCCAATTCTTACTGATATTAAGGAAGTCAAAATTGCCTCCTTTCCTCAAAATCTCTAGTTAACCTTGCTTATTATTACTTCTTTGTGCATTTGTATGTCAAATTCTGAGGTAATATATTTCTTTCCTTACTGCTTTCCTTAGATTTTTTCAACATATTTAACATTATTTTTCTGACTACAATTTAACTACAGCCTAGCTCTTAGACAGATATTGGCAATTATCTCTCACTTTGACTTTTCAATTTAAATAATATTTGTTGTAACTTTGTAACATTCTGGACAAAAACTTTATTTATGGTCATTCCTTTTTTAGGTTCACTCATTCTTGAGCAGAAACAAGTAATTCGAAAGGGTGTGGAGTCAAGATGGTGGAGTAGAAACAGTTCTTCTGCACAGCTCTTGCTCCCACCACCTCCAAATTTATACAAAAGGGGACTCTAAACAACCTCTGAAGCTCCAGAACCCATAAAATGACACAGAGAAGCTAACCTCCCACTGAGGACAGCCCAGCAGCCTGGCAGAGAGCGGCCAGCACAGTGCTCTGGGAGCAAAGCCTAGGCCCCCCTGAATTAGAGGTTTTAGCCCCGGGGGTCCTGACCAGCAGCAGGTTGGAGAGACTCCAGAACACCAGGAGCTGTGGCATTTCCAGAATTGACAACACATAGATGCCAACTACAAAGGGAGAGGTTAGTGCAGTATGGACTTTGGGACTGATTAGTTGTGAGATTGCATCTGCCTCTTTCCCTGGAGGCGAGAAGCCACTGAGGAGCTTCAGCACAGCCCTGGACACACACAGCAGCTTCAGTTCATGCTCTGCTGACTGTAGGGGGATCCAGCTATCAATTTTGGGGGTAATCTCTCTTGATTTAAGCTTCTTGGATCTGGATTGTGGTCTGGGATGGAGGTCTTGGGGTGTGTGACCACCTTGCCAGAGCTTGCTGGGGCTTCAGAGAGGTCATCCAACTAATAACTCCAGCAGCTGAGAAAACACCAGTGTTTGGGATAGAAGATTCCCTGGCTGGTGGCAGAGTCCTACTGTGGCAACTAGCCCAAAAGTAATTGAGTGGCAACATGCCTAGGCAAAGGAAACAAAATAAACAGAAAAATATAACATTAGACTCCTATTTTGGGGGCAAAGATGATCGAAGCATGGAACAGGAGGAGGACTCGGAGGTCAGAACTCCTGCACAAAAAGCTACAAATGAAAGTACAGGCTGGTTATAGGCCATAGAGGACCTTAATAAGGTTTTTGAAAATCAAATAAGAGAAGTGGAGGAAAAATTGGAAAGAGAAATGAAAATGATGCAAGAACATTATGGGAGGAGAGTCAACAGCATTACTGAGGAAAATAACACCTTAAACAATAGACTAACTTAAATGGCAAGTGGCTGAAAAAGGCAATGAGGAGAGGAATGCCTTAAAAAGCGAACTGGCCAGATGGAAAAAGAATCTCAAAGGCTCACTAAGGAGAATCTTTCCTTCGAATTTAGAATGCAACAAAGGGAAGCTAGTGTTGTTAAATAGATCAGGGGGATCTGGCTATCAGTCTTGGGTGTAATCTCTCTTGATTTAACCAGGGGGATCATCAAACAAATGAAAGAATAGAAGGAAATGTGAAATATCTCTTGGGAAACCCACTGACCTGGAAAAGAGATCCAGGAAGGATAATTTAAAAATTATTGAAGTACCTGAAAACCATGATCAAAGAAAGAACCAAGAAACCATCCTTCAAGAAATTTTCCAGGAAAATTTCCCTGATGTTTTAGAACCAGAGGGCAAAATACAGGTTTAAAGAATTCACCAGTCACCTCCTTAAAAAAGATCCCAAAAAGAAAACTCCTAGGAATATTATAGTGGGGTTCCAGAATTCCCAGATCAAGGAGAGAATATTACAAGCAGCCAGGGGAAAAAATGAATACTGTGGAAATGCAATCAGGATAGCAGGATCTCGCAGTTTCTATATTGAGGGATCAAAGTGTTTGGTATATGATGTTCTGGAGGGCAAAGGAGCTGGGATTAAAACCAAGAATTACCTACCCAGCAAAACTGAGTATCATGTTTCAGGGGAAAATATGGTTATTCAATGGAATAGAGGACTTTCAAGTATTCTTGAAGAAAAAACCAGAGTAGAATAGAAAATTTGACATTCAGATAGAAGAAGCAAGAGATACTTGAGAAGGTAAACAGGGAAAAGAAATCATTGTGAACTTATCAAAATTGAACTATTTACATTCCTACATGGAAAAACAATATGTAACTGATGAAACTTTTTTCAGTATGAAAATATTTGATGAAGGGTATATGGGCATATGAATACATATGTGAATGTGTGTATATATGTTTCCAGGTATATATAGATAGAGGACAAAGGTCAAATTTAATAGGAAGGGATGGTACTTGAAAGGTGAAATTAAGAAGTCAGAGGAATATAAGGCGAGGAGATGGAGTGAGACAGAATGGGGTAAACTCTCTCATAGAGAAGATCCAAGGGAAAATTGTTACAAGGTAGGAGAAGATCAAGAAGGCAAAACAAGTTAAACCTTATTCTCATTGAATTTGGATGAGTGAGAGAATGATATACATATTAAATACAATATCTCACCCTAGAGGAGAGTAGGGGGGAAGGGGATGAGAGAGTGGAGATGATGGGAGGGAAGGTGGGATGGAAAGTGGAAGCACCCACATGTGAAAAGGGACAGGATCAAAGTAGGCAATATACCAAGTGAGAGGTGTGATAGGAGGGAGGGAAATATAGTCAGACTTTTACAATATGTCTACTCTGGTAATGTTTTGCATAACTACACATGCATAACACATACTGAATTGCTTATCTTCCCAGTAAGGGTGGGTGACAAGAGAGGAAGGGGATGAATCTGGAATTCAAAGTTTTAAAAACTAATGTGTGAAAATATATAAATATTATTACTAATATTATTTTTTATATAATTGGGAAATAAGATGTACAGGCATTGGGGCACAGATATTCACCTTGCCTTACTGAGAGAGTTGAGGGGGGCATGGGAGAAGATATGGGAGAGAACAGATTCAATGAGGGAATATCCTGTGGGACTGTTATTCTGGGGTAGGGGGGTAGGGAAAAATGGGGGGAAATGTTGTATTTCAACATCTGGCAGAAATGAATGATGTAAACCACAATTTCATAAAGCATCTGGGAATAGAAAAAAAAAAAGATTAGATTACCTTACAAAAAAAGAAGTGTCCAAGATAAATATGAATTGGTCACAGGCCATGGAGGAACTCAAGAAGGATTTTGAAAAACAAGAGAAGTAGAGGAAATATTGGGAAAAGAAATTTGAAAAATGCAAGAAAATCCTGAAAAATGAGAAATGATAAGCAGGCAGATTTCAGAAAAATGAGGAAAGACTTATATGAACTGATTCTGTGTGAAGTGAACAGAAACGGTAGAACAATATTATTGGATGATCAGCTATGATAGGCTTAACTCTTCTCATCAGTACAATGATCCAAGACAATCCCAAAAGATTTATGATGGAAAATGCTATCCACATACAAAGAAAGACTTATGGAGTCTGAATACAGATTGAAGCATTCTATTCTCACTTTTTTTGTAATTTTCTTTTCTTTCTCAAGGTTTTTCCCCTATTGTTCTAATTCTTCTTTCCCAACATGACTAAAGTGAAAGTATGTTTAACATAATTGTACATGTCTGACCTATATCAGATTACTTGCTTTCTTGGGGAGGGGAGAGGGAGGAAGAAAAATTTGAAACTCCAAATATTACAGAAATGAATATTGAAAACTATCTTTACATGTAAATTGGAAAAAATTAAATACTATTAAGTGCAAAAAATAAAAACAAAATAATTTTAAAAGGAAAAAAAGTAATTCCTGGAGAAAAAAATAAGAATGTTAACTATAAGACAAAAATTACTGGATATTTTTAGCAGATCATATCCTGGCTTAATGATGAAGGAGTCTATATATTAAACAGCTATGTTGAATTATAACTCATACTTTGTATACTGGGTTCTGTCTGCATGCGAATTATACATTTTTCTCCCAAGCGTTCTGTCACCAGGGCTTTTTTTAATTTTTTGCAGAGGAAAATATGATTCTCTTTCATTGTGGTACTTCTTTTAATTCTTAGCTTTATTGGTAGTTAATTCCCTAGTGTGTAACTGTATGTTTTTTTTTTTCATTTTCCTTTTTCCTATATCTTTTGTGTAACTGGTTTTAAATGTTAATTAAATCATGATGCTTCCTTAAAATTTCTTAGCATTCTTCTTTATTGTTATTCCTGTCAATGAAGATCAGAAATGATCTAGTATCTCCATGCTTATATGTGTATGTGTGAACAAAGACATATATAAAATGTTGCACTTTATTATGAATCTATGGGATTGTAATATGTTTAAAGAAGAGTAATTATTGTATACTTGATACAAAAAGGTCACATTTAATTTTAATTTTAAAAAGCTAAAGGAAATAAAATTTTAAGTGAACCTATTTTCAAGTGTATGTATGCCTACATCTTTGTGTGTATATTTACACATACACACACACACACACACACATGCACACATACACACACACAATCACCCACATGCATCTCCCAAGTACTCAGTCACCCTCATTTGCCTAAATGCATGTGTAGGCATAGAAAAGACAATTCGGTAATTTATATGGAGGTGACATTACATTCTGTCTGCCAAGATCTCATCCTGGTTTTTGGATCCTTTCATTTGAAACTATGTCTGCTCCAAGTTTTATAAGCTACAAAAGGATCAATCATAGCCTAACAAAGCCAAAGCCTAAAAATGAATCTGCCTCACACCCTTATATCCATCTCTATACCATCCATATTATGAAATTCATTGTTTACTATGTGATCATCCACATTTCATAATTTAAAAAGGGTATCATGTTACTATAGCAAAACCCAAAGCCACTTTAAAAAAGGCACACATTGAACTGTGCCTGGGCACAGCACACACCCTGCATCCATGCCCTTGCCTTCTGCGTTGACACAGTAATGGGGCTATACCTGGACTTAATTCTGATCACAAACTCTATTTCCCTAGGAATGTCTGTTAACAACTCCTTCCTGCCTAAATGATTTCCAATATTGAATTGCTCAAGGCTTAGTAATATTCTTTTCCTCTTTGACATTTTCACAGTGCCATTTAATGAAATTAGGAAATGTCAGGTGTTTCCAAGTTATCTGTATATGTATGTTACCCAAAATAGATGTCTTGGGCCTCATTATTAGAAGTTGAGCCCTAATTCTTTTTTTTACTACTGGAAGTTTGTCAGTGAGGAGTTGTATTAATTAATTAGAATAAGACATTCACACACTTGAGGGAGTGGTTTTAGTTTTGGAGATAGGACAGTAAACTTCATTCTACTGCATAGTTACATCCACTCTGTGGGTTATCTTTTTGCAATATATGCAATTTTTAATTAAAGAGATTTTTAATCTCCAGGCTGTTAGACATTCTGAATCAGAAAACTTAACAAACACTAAAATTATATTGTGGTATAAGAGGATAAATGAGGAAACAAACAAAATGAAATTCTTGTCCCAGTACTGTTAATATATTGAAGACAACATGAAAGCTGTGTAACTCTGATATGCCACAATTTCCCTGCATACATATAAAAGATTATCTCTGAGCCACTCATCTATATCATTCTTATTCTGGTCAGGCAATTGTGCTATCTTTTACACAGAGGAAAGAATATTTGTGTTTGTAATACTGTATTTTGGCCACTTTATCACATCTACAAGAAGTTATAGGTTTCCCTGCTAAGCCATGTTTCTATAACCTTTTAATTTAATATCATGTATCACCATTTGTACACAATCAATACAAATGCTTCATTAAAATCACATCTTCTTAATTTATAGATTACAAATTTGCAGAGCAAACCAACCAAGAAATTGGAAGAAACCATTAAATTATTTCTTCACTTTAACAATTAAGATGTATCTTATATATGTTATAAGATGTGTTTTATATTAAGATACATTATATTAACGTTATATTAAATTAATCATAATATATTAGGTGTAATTATAATACAGTCATTTATATATCAAGATATATTTTCTATACCTCATACATCTTCTAAAATCCAAAAAACATTGAAAATCTTTGGAGATTGGGTGGTGGCTATGAAGGAATGTTCTGAGGTTAGTTGCAAGTAGCTTATGGAAATGTTACATAGTGGGGCAGAGCCAAGATGGCAGAGTAGAAACAGCACTTCCACAGTGCTCCAGCCCACACCACTTCAAAGACATGTAAAAGGGGACTCTGAACAACCTCTGGAGCTCCAGCACTCACAGAATGACACAGAGAAACTAACCTCCCACTGAGGAAAGCCCAGCAGCCTGGCAGGAAAGGCCAGCACAGCACTCTGGAACCCAAGCCCAGGACCAAGTGAGTCAGAGGTTTTAGCCCCAGGGAGGCAGGTCCAGCAGCCAGGTGGAGGGACCCCAGAACACCAGCAGCTGTGGCTTTTCCAGAATTTCGAACGCAAAGTGAGAGGTTAGTGCCCTATGGTCTTTGGGACCAGTACTTGGGAGCATGTCAGCTTCTTCCCCTGGGGGTTAGAAGAAGCTGAGGAGACGTGGTACAGCCACCATTTTGCAGCTTCAGTTGCAGCTTCAGCTATTGGCCTGCAGACAGAAGGGGGATCCAGCAATCAGTCTGGCGGTTAATTGTTGTTGCTTTAACCTACCTGGATCTGGATTGCAGTCTAGGATGTAGGTCTTGGGGTGTGTGTAAAGCTTGCCAGAGTGTTGGGGGCTTCACAGAGGGCACCCAGCTAATAGCTCTGGCAGCTGAGAAGACCTCAACATTTGGGACAGAAGCTCCACTGGTTGGTGGCAGAGTCCGACTGTGGCAACAAGCCCAAAAGTCAAGTAATTAAGTGGCAACATGCCTAGGCAAATCAAACAAAATAAAGAGGAAAATGAAACATTAGACTTCTATATTGGGGAAAAAGAGGATTGAAGCATGGAACAGGAGGAGGACTGAGAGGTCAGAAATCCTTCACCAAAAGCCCCAAATGAAAATATGAGTGGATTGCAGGCCATAGAGGACCTTCAGAAAGATTTTAAAAACCAAATAAGAGAAGTGGAGGAAAAATTAAGAAGAGAAATGAGAAGGATTCAGGGAAAGTATCAAATGAGAGTCAACAGCCTGACAGAGTAAAATAACATCTTAAAAAATAGACTAACTCAAGTGGCAAAAGAGGATCAAAAAGGCAATGAGGAGAAGAATGCCTTAAAAAGCTGACTTTGCCAGATGGAAAAAGAATCTGAGGAGATTCATTCCTTCAGAATTAGACTAGAGCAAATGGAAGCTAGTGACTTTATGAGAAATGAAGATTCTGTTAAACAGATACAAGCAATTGAAAGAATAGAAGGCAATGTGAAATATCTCATGGGAAAAACCGCTGACCTGGAAAATAGATCCAGGAGAGATAATTTAAAAATTATTGGACCACCTAAAAGCTGCAATCCAAGAAAGAACCTAGAAATCATCCTTAAAGAAATTCTTAAGGAAAATTGCCCTGATGTGTTAGACCCAGAGGGGGAAATAGAGGTTGAAAGAATTCACTGAATTCTCCTGAAAAAGATCCCAAAAAGAAAACTCTTAGGAATATTATAGCCAGGTTCCAGAATTCCCAGATCAAGGAGAAAATACTACAAGCAGCCAGGAAGAAACAATTTCAATATTGTGGAAACACAATCAGAATAGCCCAGGACCTGGCAGCTTCTACATCGAGGGACTGAAGGGCATGGAACATGATGTTCTACAGGGGAAGGCACCTGGGATTGAAAGCAAGAATTACCTACCCATCAAAACTGAGTATCTTGTTTCGGGGGGAAATATGGTCTCTCAGTGGAATAGAGAATGTAACATAGTTATTGTGAGCATTTATATTTCAAAATTAACAAATGCTACAAATTAGGTCTCGGTGTATTGCTTTGTTGATTGTCCTGACTTAAGAATGTATTGGGGAAAAATTAATAATGCAGATTAAACATAAAAGCCTGCTGTGCATTTAGGGGGGAAAACAGAAATGGGAAAGTAATTATTAGCACAGTGCTGGTAAAAGACTAAGTTGATTATATCTGTTTGTGGCTTGAGCATAGAGAAATCATTTTACTATATGGTCAGTTAATCATTTTCCTCTGCATATTTCAGAGAGCCACTTTCGTGTTTTCAATAAGTAATCAGTACTATCACTGGCAAAGATAAACCTAAACATGTCCTCATCTGATACTAAGAATGTTCACATACTATGAAAAAAGTTTCTCAATATTGTTTGTTGATGATATTGTTGCTTTCCCTACAAAAAAAAAAGTTTAAAAATTTTATCTGATTTCAAGTATTTGAAGGATGTTCTTATGGAAGAGGGAATAAAATGATATTTGTTTGATTTCAGATAGTTAAACTAAGAGAAATACGTGAAAGAAATCTGGATGATGTCAGCCACAACTTTATAACAAGCACAGGGTTTTACAAGTGGAATTGATACTTAGGAGAAGAGAGAGAAATGGTAGTGACAGGTTCTCTATCGTTTAAGTTATCAAGTAGAAGACAGGAAAAAATTAAGGCATGTTACGGAATTTCTCTGGAGATGTGCCTTAGAATGGAGGATGGCTTAGGTCTTATTACACTGTAGAAAAATTCTGATTGTATAATTAAAGAAATCTTAGTAGAATTTTTAAAAATGGAGCAAATAACTTTCCAGAGTGGAAAATGAATTATAGGAACAAAACTTGAAGGTATCTTAACTAAGCTGGCATTATGCAAATTTCATCTATAAAATTATTTGTTAGCCATTTTACATCTTATGAAATTTTTTTTATATCAGTTGATACATAAAAATGGAGAAAAAATAGGAGGAGATAGGATCCTTGCCAGGCAGTGTCATGCTTCTTCATGTGAAGAATAATGTGTGTGTAGTGGGGTGAGGGTTTCAAATCTTATGCCAACCAGATTTGAGTTCTATTGTGATGACTCAGTCCTTATAATTTTAGAAGCTCAGTCTAATTATTTTATTAATTTGAGTGGCTATATGGGAGAGCAGTTCTTCATTGGAGCAGAATTGAGACTACGACAATGTTTGCAAAACCGAGTACTTGCCTGCACAATATTGTATAGATATTGGTATCCCAGTGCTATTATAACTTGAACTGATGAAATGACGAACGGAAAAGACAAGACATCGCAAGGCTAAAGAGCTCAGTTTACAACCAAGGATCACACACCCAGCAAAACTGAACATAATCTTCTAGGCAAGGAGATGGTCATTCAATGATATAATAGACTTCCAGCCTGTTCTGATGAAAAAGCCAGAGCTCAAAAGAAAATTTAACATCCAATCACAAGACTCAAGAGAAACATAGAAAGATAGATAGGAAACACACACACACACACACACATACACAACTTTGTTATTTAATAAGGGCAAACTGTTTACATACCTATATGGGAAGCCAATAACCTGTTAATATAAAGAATTCTATACTTATGGCAACATCTAAAAGGGATATAGATCAATAGAGCGTGGGGGTATAAATTACACAAAATGATGATAAAAAAAAAAACTTATTAAGGGCTGCAAAGGATCTGTAATGGAAGAAGAGAAAAGAATGAAGCAGTAAAGGGTAAATTATGCCACACAAAGAGGCATAAAACTTTATAGTAGAGGGAAAGAAGGGAGGGAGATGGGCATTATATGAGCTTTAACCTCATTGATTCTGGGGCAAGGAGGGAATAACATAATCAGATAAGTATAGGACTCTATCGAGAAGAGACATAAAGCTTATCATAATAGAGCGAAAGAAGGGAGGGAGAGGAGCATTGCATGAGACTTATTTTTATTAATTTGGATCTAGGAAGAGGTAATAGGGATATAAGAAGGGGGATTATAAGGGAGGGAAGAAGTAGTAAGGGAGAAGGGCAGGAAAAGGGAGGGGAGCTGATAAGGGAACACTGAGGGAGGCTGTGGTCAAAAGGAAAACTCTTAAGGAGGGAAAGGGAAGAAGGGAAAAATAAAAGCACAAATAGGGGAGGGAATAGGATGGAGGGAAAGATACAGATAGTAATCATAACTGAGAATGTGATTGGAATGAACTCTCACATAAAATGGAGGTAGATAGCAGAATGGATTAAAAACGATAATCCTACAATATGCTGTTTATAAGAAACACATCTAAAACAGGAGGATAAACATAGGGTAAAGGTAAAAGGCTGTAGTATAATATATAAGGCCTCAGCTAAAGTTAAAAAACCAGGGGTAAGAATCCTTATCTCAGACAAAGCAAAAACAAAAATAGATCTAATTAAAAGAGATAAGAAAGTAAACTATATCCTGCTAAAAGGCACTATTGAAAATGAAGCAATATCATTACTAAAATCATTTATGCACCACGCAGTACAGCATACAAGTTCCTAAAGGAGAAGTTAAGGATGTTAAAGGAAAAAATAGATAGCAAACTATATTAGTGGTTGGCTCCAATCTCCACATCTCTGAGCTAGATAAATCTAACCTCAAAAGAATCAAGAAAGAAGTTAAGGAGAGAAATAGAATCTTAAAGAAGATTGATATGGTAGACCTCTGGAGAAAACCGAATGGAGATAAAAAGAAATACACCTTCCTCTCAGAGGTACATGGCACATATACAAAAATTAACCATGTTCCAAGGCATGAAAACCTCACAATTCAGTGCAGAAAGGGAGAAATATTAAATGCATCCTTCTCATATTGTGATGCAATAAAAAATATATATGTAATAAAGGCGCATGGAAGGAAGGACTAAATACTAATTGCAAACTAAATAACTTGATCTTAAAAAGTAATTGGGTCAAACAAGAAATTATAGAAACAATAAGCAACTTCATTCAAAAGAATGACAATAATGAGACAATATACCAAAACTTGAAGGATACAGCAAAAGCAGTCGTTTGGTGTAGTTTTATATCCCTGAATGCATACATAAATAAAATAGAGGAAATGGAGTTCAATAAATTGAACACGCAACTGAAAAAGCTAGAAAAAGGACAAATTGGGTGGTGGAGTCAAGATGGCATAGTAGAAACAGCACTTCCACAGAACTCCAGCCCACATCACTTTAAAATTATGTAAAAGGGGAACTATGAACCACCTCTGGAGCTCCAGAACACACAAAATGACACAGAGAAGCTAACCGCCAGTTGAGGGCAGTCCTGCAGCCCAGCGGGGAACTGCCAGGGCAGAGCTCTGGGAGTTGAGCCCAGGCCTGAACAAGTCACAGTTTTAGCCCCAGTGTGGCCAGACCAGCAGCTGCCTGGAGGGGGTCCAGAACACCAGCAGCTGTGGCATTTCCAGAATTATCAACACATAGGTGCTTAGGACAAAGTGAGAAGTCAGTGCCTTCGGAATTTGGGACTGGATGGGAGAATGCATCAGCTTCTTCCCCTGGCAAATTGCAGCTTCAGCTCTTGCCCTGTGAACTGTAGGGGGATTTGATGATCAGTCTGAGGGTGAGAGCACTTGCATTACCCTTCTTGGATCTGGATTGTTGTCTGGGGTGGAGCTCTTGGGGTGTGTGACCAGCTTGGCAGAGTGTGTGGATGCTTCACAGAGGCCACCCAACTAATACCTGCAGAAGTTCAGAAAACCCCAATGTTTGGGAAAGAAGTTCCCCTGGCTGGTGGCAAAGTCCTACTCTGGCAACAAGCCAAAAAGTCAAGTAATTGAGTCACAACATGCCTAGGCAAATGAAACAAAATAAACAGAAATATGCAACATTGGACTCCTATTTTGGGGGCAAAGAGGATCAAAGCATGGAACAGGAGGAGTACTGGGAGGCCAGAAATCCTGCACCAAAAGCCCCAAAAGAAAATATGTGTGGGTTACAGGTCATAGAGGATGTTAAGAAGCAGATAAGAAAAGTGGGAGAAAAATTGGGAAGAGAAATGAGAAAAATGCAAGAAAAGTATGAAATGACAGTTAACAGACTAAGGGAAATAACACATAAAACAATAGGCTAACTCAAATGGCAAAAGAGGCTCAAAAAGGCAATGAAGAGAAGAATGCCTTAAAAAGCCAAATTTGCCAGATGGAAAAAGAATCTCAAAAGCTCAATGAGGAGATTCATTCCCTCACAGTTAGACTGGAGCAAATGGAAGCTAGTGACTTTATGAGAAGTCAAGATGCTATTAAGCAGATCCAAACAAATGAAAGAATAGAAGGCAATGGGAAATATCTCATGGGAAAAGCCACTGACCTGGAAAATAGATCCAGGAGAGACAATCTAAAAATTATTGGACTACCTAAAAACCATAATCAAAGGAAGAATCTAGGAACCATCCTTCAGGAAATTCTCTAGGAAAATTGAACTGATGTTTAAGAACCAGAGGGCAAATTAGAGGTTGAAAGAATCCACCAATCACCTCCTGAAAAAGATACCAAAAAGAAAACTCCTAGGAATATTTTAGCCTGGTTCCAGAATTCCCAGATCAAGGACAGAATATTACAAGCAGCCAGGAAGAAACAATTTCAATATTGTGGAAATGCAATCAGGATAACACAGGACCTAGCAGCTGCTACACTGAGGGATTGAAGGGCATGGGATATGATATTCTGCAGATAAAAGGACCTGGGATTAAAACCAAGAATCACCTACTCAGCAAAACTGAGTATCATGTCTCAGGGGAAAATTTGGTCATTCAGTGGAATATAGGGCTTCCAAGCATTCTTGAGGGAAAAACCAGAGTTGAATAGAAAATTTGACATTCAGATACTAGAAGGAAGAGATCCTTGAGAAGGTAAACGGGGAAAAGAAATTACTATGAACTTATCAAAGAGTAACTATTTACATTCCTATAGGGAAAAACAATAACTGTAACTGATGAAACTTTTCTCAGTATGAAAATAGTTGAAGAACAGTATATGGGCATATGAATACATATGTAAATGTGTGTATACATGTTTTCAGGTATATATAGATAGAGAGCACAAGTCGAATTTAATATGAAGGGTTGATACTTAAAAGGTGAAATTAAGAGGTGAGAGAGTAATGTGGTGAGGGGGAATGGGGAGAGACAATGAGATGAACTGTCTTGTGTAGAGGAGTCAGGGGAAGGTGGTTGCAGGGTAGGGGAGGAACAAGAAGGCAAAAAGGCAAAACCTTATTCTCATTGAATTTGGACCAGGGAAAGAATGATATGCATAATAGGGTGTCCCACTCTATAGGAGCATGGGGGAAAGGGGGATAGGGGAAGGTTGTGGAGGGGAGGCCAGCTGGGGGGAGGGAAGGTGAAGCACCCACTTTGGAAAAGGGACAGGATCAAAGTGGGCAGTGGAACAGGTGAAAGGTGGGATGGGAGGGAGGGAAATATAGTCAGTCTTTTACAATATATCTTCTATGCTAATGTTTTGCATAGCTACACATGTACAGCATATACTGAGTTGCTTATCTTCCTTTTAAAATTGATTTTTAAAAAATATATAAATACTATGATTGATACTATTTTGCATATAATTGGGAGATAAGATGTGCAGGCAATGGGGCTCGGGGATGCACCTTGCCTTACTGGAAAATTCAAAGGGGGTATGGGAGAAGAGATGGGAGAGAGCAGATTGGATGAGGGGATATCCTGTATGACTGTTATTCTGCGGTGGTGGGTAGGGGAAAATGGGAGATAAATTGTAACTCAAAATCTATGGAAATCAATGATGTAAACCAGAAGTTAATAAAGCATTTGGAAAAGAAAAAGAAAAAGAACAAATTGATAATCCACAAATAAATCCTAATTAGAAATAATGAAAACCAAAGGAGAAATTAATAAAATTGAATTTAAGAAAACTACTGAATTAATAAATGAAACTAAGAGCTGGTATTATGGGAAAAAAAAAAACAAGAAAATTGATAGACCTTTAGTCAGTATGATAAAAAAGAAAAAAAACACATTATGAGTAACAAAAATGAATAGGGTTAATCTACCTCCAATGAAGAGGAAATCACAACAATAATTATGAATAATTTTGTCCAATTGTATGCACATAAATTTGATGGTCTTAGTGAAATAGATGAACATTTATAAAAATATAAGTTGTCCAGCCTAACTGAAGAGAAAGTTAATGATTTAAATGACCCCATCTCAGAAAAAGAAATTGAACAAGCCATCATTGAACACCCTATGAAAAAATCTCCAAGGCCAGATGGCTTTACTAGTGAATTCTACCAAAAAGTTAAAGAACAATTGACTCCATTTCTTCACAAAATATTTGGGAAAATTGGAGAAGAAAGAGTCTTACCAAATGATTTTTATGACATCAATATGCTACTGACATATAAATCAGGAAGAGACAAAACAGAATAAGAAAGTTACAAACCAGTTCCCCTTATGAATATAGATGCAAAAATACTAAATAAAATATTAGCAAAAGACTACAAAAACTCATCATAAGAATAATACACTTTAATCAGGTAGGATTTATTCCAGGAATGCAAGGGTAGTTCAATATCAGGAAAACTATTAGTATAATTGACCACATCAACAACAAAAGTAGCAGAAACCATATTAATATCTCAATAGATGCAGAAAACACTTTTGACAAAATACCACACCCATTCCTATTAAACACTGGAAAGTATAGGAATAAATGAGGTCTTCCTTAAAACAATAAGTAGCATCTATCAAAAACCATTAGCAAGTATTATATGTAATGGGGATAAGCTAGAAGCATTTCCAATAAGATCAGGGGTGAAACAAGGGGGGCCACTATCACCCCTTTTATTCAATTTGGTACTAGAGATGTTAGCAGAAGCAATGAGAGAAGAAATGACTAGAAGAAATTATTTAAATGCCATCAAATTAGGCAAACAAGAGACTAACCTATCACTCCTTGCAGATGATATGATGATATACTTTGAGAATCCTAGAGAATCAAGAAAAAACTACTTGAGATAATAAACAAATTTCTTAAAGTTGCAAGATATAAAATAAACCCACAAAAGTCCTTGGCATTCCTATATACCTCTAACAAAATCCAGCAGCAAGATAGAAAGAGAAACCCCATTGAAAGTTACTGTAGACCTTATAAAATATTTGGGAATTTGGGAATTGCCAAAACAAATACAGGACTTAAATGAACACGATTACCAAAAAAACTTAATCAAACAAATAAAGTCAGATCTGACTAATTGGGAAAACATCAATTGCTTATGGCTGGGTTGAGCTAATATGATAAAAATGACAATTTTACCTAAATTAAATTACATATTTAGTGCCATACCAATCAATCTACCAAAAAACTACTTTGTTGAGCTAGAAAAAATAGAAGCAAAATTCGTTTTGAAGAACAAAAGGTCCAGAATAGGAAGCCAATTAATGTAAAGAAATGCTAGGGAATGTGGACTAGACATACCAGATTTTAATCTGCATTATAAAGCAGCAGCCACCAAAGCTACTTGGTACTGGCTGAGGAATAGAGTAGTGGATCAATGGAATAGACTGGATACTTGAGACTCCGCAGCCAATGACTATAGTAATTTACTGTTTGATAAACCTAGAGATCCCAGTCTTTGGCATAAGACTGCACTATTTGGCAAAAACTGCTGGGAAAACTGGAACATAGTATGGCAGAAATTGGGCATAGACCGATATCTAACACCATACACCAAAATGAAGTCGAAATGCGTTCATGATCTAGGTATAAAGGCTGATAATGTAAGCAATCTGGGAGAGCAAGGGATAATTTACCTGTCAGATCTATGGAGAGGGGAAGACTTCATGATGAAACAAGGGTTAGAGATCATTATAAAATGCAAAATGGATAATTTTGATTGCATTAAATTGAAAAGCTTCTGTACAAATAAAGCAAATGTTACCAAAATTAAGAGGGAAGTGGGAAAGTAGGAAAGAATTTTTACAACCAGTGTCTCTGATAAAAGCCTTGTTTCTAAAATATACAAAGAATTGAGTCAAATTTATACGAATACAAGCCATTCCACAATTGATAAATGGTAAAAGGATATGAACAGGTAGCTCTCAGAGGTTGAAATTAAAGATGTCTCTAAGCATATGAAAAGAATGTTCTAAAACACTAGTGATTAGAGAAATGCAAATCAAAACAACTCTGAGGTACCACATCTCACCAGCCAGATTGGTTAAGATGACAAAACAGGAAAATGATAAATGCTGGAGAGGTTGTGGAAAAATTGGAGCACTAATGCATTGTTGATGGAGTTATGAATTGATCCAACCATTGGGAAGAAGCAATCTGGAACTACGCCCTAAGGCTATAAATAAGTGTATGCCCTTTGACCCAGCAATACCACTTCTAGGGTTATATCCCAAAGTGATCAGTGAAGTGGGAGGAGGACTCATATGTATAAAAATATTTTTAGCGGCTCTTTTTTGTGGTGTCAAAGAAGTGGAAATCAATGGGATGCCAATAGATTAGAGAATGGCTGAAGAAATTGTGATATATGAATGTAATGGAATACTACTGTGCCATAAGAAATGAGGAACAGAAGGACTTCATAACAACCTAGAGATACTTATATAAACTGATTCTGAGCAAGAAGGACAGAACCAGGAGAAATCTGCACACAATCACAGACACAACATATGTGTGACAACCTCAATAGACTGGGACCCTCTAGGTATCGACATCCAGAGAATAAGATGCCGAGTCTGAATGCAAACTGAAACAAACTACTTGCTATGTTTCTTTTTCTTGTATTTTGTTTCCTCTTTCCCACTGATCATTCCATCAGTTATAATCCTTCTTTACAACCTGACTAATAACTAACGTAAAGATAGTTGTAGATCCTATATTTGAGTGCATGCCTCCATGATGGGAGGGGGAGGAGAAGTAGAGGGAGAAAATTTGAGAAAATTACACAAGGGACTGTGGAACTGAATGTTGTAAAATAAAAATTAAAAAACCAACTTAATTTGTTAAATGTCTCAAAATAAAAAAAAAAAAGAAAAGACAAAAGAAGAAGAGAAAGCATACATTCGTGGGCAGCAGAGTAGAAAAATTGAGGAACCTTGATAGTTGTAAAAGTTTGAAGCTACAATCATTGTTTGGTGCATTAGAAGGAAATAATTATGTCTTCTTTAAGTCAGTTGAAATTCATCTGTTTAAAAGTTCCTGATTTTTTGTAGCTGAAAGCTGAGCTTCTTTCATAATTCATATATATCTAAAACATGTTCAATATTCTGGGAAAGAAATATCTACAGAGGATCATTTCTCTACTGGCAGTATAAATACAGGTATAAAAATTCACAGGGGATGTTATATGGTGACCTAAGTGAGCCAATGAGCTCAGCTCACAGTGTTGGGATTTATCAACAACATCTTTACCTGGAGGATCTGGGCTGTATATTTTTTCTGCTATCAAAAGTTAAGTAGTTTTATATTACCTTTAAAACAATCTTTATAACTTGCTATCGGTGAGCCTATAGATTTGTATCCTTTAAATGTTCTAGTATAGGGAGGAAGCCTAGCTTAGTATATACTTAATTGGGCCTATAATAAGTATGAACTGTGCTCAAATTCTGATTCTAAAACTTCCTAGTTTTGACTAGCAAGGTTTTTTGTTTTATTTTTTGCATTTTGGAGAGCAATTGGGGTTAAGTGACTTGCCCAAGGTCACATGGCTAGTTTTTGTGTTAAATGTCTGAGGCCGGATCTGAACCCAAGTCGTCCTGGGTTTGTGTGTGTAGAAATGTGTGTAGAAAGTTTACTTATTTCGTTATTGCAAAATAGGTGTAATGATGCTGAAATACCTTCCTCAAAGGATTCTTATGAGACACAAATCCACATTCTCATTGAATTTGGTTCAGGGAGAGAATGACATACATACTAAATGGGATATCTCAACCTGCAGCAGAATAGGGGGAAGGGGGATGAGAGGAGGGATGATTGATGGGAGGGCATCCTTGGGGGGAGGGGAGGTTGGAAGTACCCACTATGGAAGAGGGACAGGATCATGTAGGGAATGGACCAGGTGGAGGGTGGGATGAGTGGGAGGGAATTATAAGCAGCCTTGTACAATATATCTAGTATGATAATGTTTTGCATAGCTAGACATGTACAACATATACTGAATTACTTATCTCCCAAGAAGGAATGGGTGACAAGGGAGGAAGGAAATGGATCTGAAATTCGAGGTCCTAACATTAAATGTTTCAAATATATATAAATACTATTATTAATACTCTTTTGCTTATAATTGGGAGATAAGATGTGCAGGCATTGGGACACAAAGATTCACCTTCCTCTAATGGAAAAGTCGAAGGGGGTATGGGAGAAGGTATGGGAGAGAGCAGATTGGAGGAAGTGATATCTTGTGGGACTGCTATTCTGGGAGGTTTGGTAGGGGGATAACAGGGGGAAAATGATTGTAACTCAAAATCTGGCAGAATTGAATGATGTAAAACAGAAGTTAATAAAGCATTTGTTGAAAAAAAAAAAGAATTCCCCTTTCTGCGTTTTAGCCCCAGGGCGGTCAGAGCAGCAGCCGGCTGGAGGGGCCCCAGAACACCAGCAGCTGTGGTGATTCAAGAACTATCAGCACAGATATGCCTAGACAAAGTGAGAGGTTAGTGCCCTATGGACTTTGGGACCAATATTTGGGGAACACATGGGCTTCCTCCCCTGGGGGTGAAAAGCTGCTGAGGGCGGGGCGGAGCCAAGATGGCAGAGTAGAAACAGCACTTCCAAGGTGCTCTGCCCCACCAAACTTCAAAACAATGTAAAAGGGGACTCTGAACAACTTCTGGAGCCCCAGCACCCACAGAACTACACAGAGAAAATAACCTACCGCTGAGGAGAACCCAGCAGCCCTGCAGGAAGCGGCCAGCACAGCACTCTGAGAGCAGGCAGCACAGCTGGCTGGGGGCTGAGCCCAGGCCCGCGTGAGCCGTGGTTTTAGCCCTAGGTCGGCTGGGCCAGCAGACAGCTGGAGGGACCCCAGAACACCAGCAGTTGTGGTGATTCCAGAATTATCAGCACACATATGCCTAGGACACAGTGAGAGGTTAGTGCCCTATGGACTTTGGGACCAGTATTTGGGGAACTCATCAGGTTCCTCCCGTGGGGGCAAAAAGCTGCTAAAGAAATGCGGCACAGAAGCCATTTTGCCGCATCACTGGCAGCTCTAGCTCCTGGTCTGTAAACTGTAGGAAGATCCAGCAATCAATCTGGGGGTTAATTGCTCTTGCTTTAAACTGCCTGGATCTGGATTGTGGTCTGGGGGGGGGGGGTTGGGGTGAGTATCCAATTTGCCAGAGTGGGTGGAGGCTTTACAGAGGTCACCCAACCGGCAGAAGTTGTGAAGACCCCACGTTTGGGCCAGAAGCTCTCCTGTCTGGTGGCAGAGACCTACTGTGGCAACAATACCAAAATCAAGTAATTAAGTGGCAACATGCCTAGGCAAAAGAAACAAAATAAACATAAAAATTCAACATTGGACTCCTATTTTAGGGGCAAAGAGGCTCAAAGCATGGAGGAGGACTGTGAGGTCAGAACTCCTGCACCAAAAGCCCCAAATAAAAATACAAGCTGGCTACAGGACATAGAGGACCTTAAGAAGCAGATAAGAGAAGTGGGGGAAAATTGGGAAGAGAAATGATAAAGATGCAAGAAAAGTACAAAATGAGAGTCAACAGCCTGACTGAGGAAAATTAACACCTTAAAAAATAGACTAACTCAAATGGCAAAAGAGGCTCAGAAAGGCAATGAGGAGAAGAATGCCTTAAAAAGTCGAATTTGCCAGATGGAAAAAGAATCTCAAAAGCTCACTGAGGAGATTCATTCCCTCACAGTTAGACTGGAGCAAATGGAAATTAGTGACTTTATGAGAAATCAAGAAGCTGTTAAACAGTTCCAAATAAATGAAAGAATAGAAGGCAATGTGAAATATCTCAAGGGGAAAACCACTGACCTGGAAAATAGATCCAGGAGAGATAATTTGAAAATTATTGGACCACCTAAAAGCCACAACCAAGGACAGAACCTAGAAATCATCCTTAAAGAAATTCTTAAGGAAAATTGCCCTGATGTATTAGATCCAGAGGGCAAAATGGAGGTTGAAAGAATCCACCAATCACATTCCGAAAAAGATCCCAAAAAGAAAACTCCTAGGAATATTATAGCCACGTTCCAGAATTCCCAGATCTAGGAGAAAATACTACAAGCAGCCAGGAAGAAACAATTTCAATATTGTGAAAACACAATCAGAATAGCAGAGGACCTGGCAGCTTCCACACTGAGGGACTGAAGGCATGGAATATGATATTCCAGAGGGCAAAAGAGCTGGGATTGAAGCCAATGGTCACCTACCCAGCAAAACTGAGTATCTTGTTTCAGGGAAAAATGTGATCATTCAGTGGAATACAGGACTTTCAAGCATTTTTTGAGGAAAAACTAGAGTTGAAAAGAAATTTGACATTCGGACACAAGAAGCAAAAGATGCTTGAGAAGGTAATCAAGGAAAAGAAATCAAAAGGAACTTATCAAAGTTGAACTATGTATATTCCTACATGGAAAAACAATAACCGTGTCTGATGAAACTTTTCTCATTATGAAAATAATTGAAGAAGGGTTTATGGGCATATGTTTACAGGTATACATGGATAGAAGGCACAGGTTGAATTTGATGGGAAGGGATGATTCTTCAGGGGTGAAGTCAAGAGGTGAGAGAGGAAAGTGGCAAGAGGAGATGGGGAGAAACAGGGTAGGGTAAACTATATCACATAGAAGAGGCAGGGGGAAGTAGTTGCAGGGGAGGGGAAGAACAGGAAGGCAAAAAGGCAAAACCATATTCTCATTTAAGTTGGCTCAAGGAAAGAATCACATACATAGTAAATGAGATATCTCACTCTGTAGGAGAGTAGGGGAAAGGGGGATGAGAGGGGGGAGGTTGTAGGGGAGTGCATTCTGGGGGGAGGGGAGGTTGGAAGTACCCACTATCAAAGATGGACAGGATCAAAGTAGGGAATTGACCATCTGGGAGGTGAGATGGGTGGGAGGGAAATATAAGCAGTCTTTTACAATATATCTATTATGGTAATATTTTGCATAGCTATACATGTACAACACATACTGAATTGCTTATCTTCTCAGAGGTAGTGGGTGACAAGGCAGGAAGGGAATGGATCTGGAAATCGAAGTTTTAAAATTAAATGTTTCATAAGATGTCCAGGCACTGGGGTTCAGAGACTCACCTTGCCCTAATGGCAAAGTCAAAGGGGGTATGGGAGAAGATATGGGAGAGAGCAGATTGGATGAGGGGATATGTAGTGGGACTGCTATTCTGGGGTGGTGGGTCCGGAAAAATGGGGGAAAAATTGTAATTCAAAATTTGGTGGAAATGAATTATATAAACCCGAAGTTAATAAAGCCATTTGTTTAATAAAAAAAAGAATCCCCCTTTCTTTTTGCTCACATATTATACTTATGCAGAGTTCTTAAATGAAATTGACAATTTTGATTCCTTAAAGAGGCTTTTCCTGTAGTTCCTTGAATAGCAGCAAACAAATGTCAAAGAATGTCTTATCACATCCGTATGTAATTTTACCCTTTAATCCATTAAAAAAAAAGATTAATATCTTTTACTTCTTTTACCTGTTTGGTGACTATGCATTTCTCATCTAGTCTGCCTTTGGCAAAGATCTGAAATCCTATGAGAACATAGGGTTTGTAGGTAAAAGGAACTTTATTAACCATCTAACTCTAATGGAAACTGGTCCATCAAGGTTGTCACTTGCCCCGGGTAAAAGAAAGGAGTAAGCAGAAAGAGTGGGATTTGAACTCAGGACTTATATGTCCAATTCTATGACTTTTAACATGCTTATTTAAAAGATAGGAATTTTCACTACATTTTTCACTGGATTTTGAAGAAATTAAAGGAGTAAAAGGAATATAACATGTTTAAAATAGGTAGGAAGTCTCATAGTCAGAGATTTGGGACCTTTGCTCTTTCTGTCTAGCCTTCTATCAACAAGGTAGACTGTTAGAAGGGAACACGCAATAAGAGGATAAATGCAATAAAGGAACTTGGAAAGAATACTACTTTGGGAATTCAATACCTAGTTTTGAATCAATGCTCTGTCATGTAAGCCTTGGACTTAGCCCCAATCTCTTAGTTTCTTTGAGCTTCACCCCTAAAATGAGCTAAGTGAAATTCATAGTTTCTATCTCACAGGGTTGTTTTAAAGAAAACTCAAAAAGTACAAAGTGCTTTATAAAAGTAAACTATTATTGCTAGTAATATTCCTTAAACCAGCTCTCTCCCATGCATTCTCTTATATACCTCTACTAAACTCAATATTTCAAGGATCCGCAATTTTATCACTGAGAGTGATAATATCAACTTATGAAGATTGCAAACTATTTCTTAGGAGACTGACTTCCAGAGTCTAGGTGATTAGAAAATTCATTTCCTTACAGAAATTAAGCTAGTTCATAGGTGACAGGCATATATTCTTGACATTGAGACCATATCCATAGCCTTTCTAGATTGATAATACCTATCAGAATTTATGATCTACTTACTTGGCCTTCAAAAATCCTAGATGACTCTCCCACCTTAATGAAGCATGGGAAAAAAGATTCTAGTGGGGGTCTTTCAGATGAATCTGCTTAAAATTTAAATTTTATCATGACAATAATCTACTTAAAATATTCAGTAATTCATATTTCCCTCTGCATTAAGGCTAAATATTTTTGCCTCACCTATGTATTCAATTTAAGTCTAACTACTACTATGTATACATAGTTCTATTCTGACAAGTACTATAACCATCCCATTAAAACATCCTATGCACCTTTGCCTCTCTTCCTTTGTTCAAATTGTTAATCTCAAAAAATTCCCCTTACTTGTCTTTCCTTCTGATCAAAATTCAAGGCCTAAATCAATTTCAACTTCATTCATAAGGTTTTCCCTAATTACTTTATTTGCTGTTCCCTGTTTTTTTTTTCACATCTACCTAATCCTACAACCTTTGTAGTTTTTTAACCTGATTAATGTTTACTGCCTTTAATGTTTAATATGCAGCATTATATAATTCACTAGTTTTCAGTATTTCCCAAACTTTTCTCCTCAACTGAAGTTTAAGTTTTTTGAAGGCAGAGTACATGCATCTTTTCTTCTTCCATACTCTCCAAAATGATTAATAGAGACCTCAACAAATATTCATTCATTAAATATTTGATGGTACCTAAATATTGATTACTAAAATGCCAACTATCTAAAGTATATAACTTACTTCTCTTATACAAATAAATATGACTAGCTATCTGCCTTCAAAGATATCAGTTTCCATGCTATTTGAGATGCCGTATTCAATATAATGGCAATAAAAAAAGTGGGATGAGAAAAGGTGGAAAAAGATCATGAAGCTTCAAGCAAGTTTTACGTCCCCGGGAGAATATTGAGAAAGGTTAGTTAGTATAAAGTAAGCTTATGGGATTAAGGAAACTATTAATCAAGCTGGGTAAATGCTAGCTTTACATCCATATGTATGTGAATGAACTATTTAATTTCTGCATTTGGCTAGTGTACATTTTCTGACACTATATCTATAACTCCCTCCTACATAGAGTTCCTACATACATATTTTAAATTGTTTGTTTCCATAGTTCCAAACATGTAATCAACTCCAATTAGGAGATCAACAAACAAATTTGGATAATTAATCAAACAATTTCAACTGCTTCTAGTCAACATTATCATTAATATTTAGTGGCCCCTTCCCTGAGACCCAAGCAAATGGTCAGATTGGGTTCAGTTTGGGGGGGACATGACCAACAAGCAGAAGGTTAAGTACCTTTTCTCATGACAAACTGTGGAAAAAGAAGATAGACCTTCAATCATGTCATTAGTACTAATGAGAATACCTGCTTAGATTATAGTAGTCATAGCATTGAGGAAACTGCTTCTAAGGCTGGGTGAATTTAGTTATTATATTCATGTGGGTTTGGTCTTGAGGAGAAATCTGACTCAAGAAGGGGATTAGGCACCTTTCTCATGCACTTTGGCTCATTATAGCCTTATCTTGATGTCCTGAAGAAATATTACTTAAATCTTAAGTTTGGCTCATATCTAAGTTCTTCACAGAGGGTAAAGTAGAAAGAAAATAAATAATAAGAAACAGTTATGGGATAGCCATTTATTTGTTACAAACAAAAGGAATTGTTGACACTTAGACTCAAAAGTAGACAATAATACAAAACTTAAAAAAATAACAGTAAGATAACTCCCCATAACTTCTCCCAGGAGGTTGATACTTAAATCATCAAGACAGGAAAGAGTTGATGGGACTGATGAATAAGCATTTTTTTTTAAATTACATTGACTATGCTGTCCAAACAATTTTTACAAGGTCCCCATCTACTATTAAGCTATGCTAGGGAATCACCTCTTTCCCCTGTTGGTGGTATCTTATCTGAGGCAGAAATTCTTCCTGCTTCCTGTTAGCTTTTACAAATTAACTCAGGATCTCCAGACCTCTTGAACTCACAGGATTGCTTCCAAATATGGAAATGTCAATACTGAGACTGATATTCAATGATCCACAAAATGAAGACAGTGTCCCAGGCTCAAACTTAAGTTCTACTGCTCTAGTTGCCATGTGTAAGTAGCTACCAACTTACCTAAGTAGGGTAAAATATTAGCAAAAGAGAGCTAATTGACTAACCAGAAATCAAAAGTAAGCATTACTGGTATAGAGTCACTTCCTCTCAAAGGTCCCCCAGGTCTTTGTTTTTTCTTGTTCACTGACCAATTGTTTCCTGATTGTTTCCTGATCCTCAAAGTGCTGATATTCTTCACAGCTGAATCACACATGGTCGAGCTGGAAACAATCAGAGGCTTCATCCTACCCTAGCGGCCAAGAGTCGAGATATTACATGAACTCCAGCTCAGTTCAAACATTTTTCATTTGTGTCTGATATTTTGTAACCCTATTTGGAGTTTTCTTGGTAAAGATCCTACAGCTGCATGCCATTTCCTTCTCCAACTCATTTTGCAGGTAAGAAAACTGAGGCAAACAGATTAAGTGACTTACCCAGGGTCTCACAGCTAGTATCTTAAGCTAGATTTGAACTCAGGAAAATGAGTTCTTCCTAATTCCAGACCTGGCACTCTATCTACTGTGCCACCTAGCTGCAACAGTGCATGAGTTCAGCTGGAAGCAAATATAGTAGCTCTTCACATGCCTTATTACACAAGCTAAAAGAACATGAATACTGAGAATATACTTTATTTCTTGAAAAACTCAGTGAATTCTCCAGTTTTGTTCAAACCGTACCAAATCCATTTCAATGTCTGAATAATCTAGATATTGTATTAGGATGCTTCAGGCAGTTGAAATGGAAGATGTTGTTTTGTCAATCCCCAGCAAATACTGATTAAGCAAACAAGGTTATATGACTTTTAATAAGACATACTTGAAAAGTCAAAAAAGGATTTTTCTGTGTGTTTTAGGTCAGCTTTCCATTATGATTCAGAAATAGCTGGAATAAAGGCTATGATAAACTAGACATGTGTGATTATACAACTGGAGCATACGGTTTGAGTCTGATTTTTCAACTTATGTGTACCCCAGGTGGTCAGTGGAATTATGTCCAGAGATTACACAGTGTCAGAGGAAGTGAGAGTAATCTGCAAAAGGCAAATTAGGAGTGTGAGGTTTTTGGTGACTTTTGTCTTGCTAGGAGGATGCTAAAAACTTGTTTTCTGCTGAATGGTACTTCACTTGAAAGACATGGATAATGTTTGGTTTATTAGCTTATTAAATGAATTGCCTTTATTGTTGTTTTATCAAGCTGTCAGATTTTATGGGAAGCTAAAAGAGTCTGCAATATGCACTGTGGAAGACCAACATTTTTTCAGTAGATTATATGAACATCATTTTTATACTAGTGTTTAAAGAAACTCTACTACCAATCTTCTGCATATAGTGGAAAAAATAGCCAGGCATTTTAATTTACCTAGTTTTGTTGTTGTTGTTCATTTTTTTTGTTTTGTTTGTTTGTTTGTTTGTTTGTTTTTTACTTTGCTTTAGCTGGGTTCCATTGTGGTTCCAAAGAACATTTCCCATTGAAGATTCTTACATATGTGACAAGTTAAAAAATTAAACTAATCAAACAATGCTTTTTTCATGAAAATATTATTTAAGGTGTTAACCTTTTGGGGGAGCAGGGGATCAGACTTATAATTTTATCATTATAGGGAAGTTCTACTGTACAAACTTTTTCTAGTCAATCAGTATGTCCCAGGCTCTGGGACATCTGGTAAGTTCTGAGGATTTAAAAAAGAGGCTAAAACTGCGCCTGTCCATCTAACAGGGGAGACAACAATCAAACAAATATGTATAAACAAGCTATATACAGTATAAATAGTAAATAATTAAGAGAAAGAAAATGCTAGAATTAAGAAAGATTGTGAAAAGCTTCATGGAGATTTTTTTTCAGACTATAAGTCAGAGAGGCCAAAAGCATAGGGGTGGTAATTAAATTCATGGGAGCCACTGACATCACTAAGCAACATAGTACAGAGGTAGAAGAGAAGAGGGCCTAAGACAGAATGATGTGTTAAGCTTATGGTTAAAGACATTATGTAGATGAGGATCCAGCAAAAGAAACTGAGAAGTAGGAGTCCAGGAAAGAATGGTGTCCCAGAAATCTGGAGAGAAGAGAATATCAAGGAGATGAGGTGATTAATGATATCAAAGGGTACAGAGACCTTTACAAGAATTAGGACTGAGAAAAGGTGATTGGATTTGTTAATTAAGAAATCATTACTACCTTTGGAGGGAGGAGTTTCAGTGGAATAAAGAAATCAGACTAGATTGTAGGTGAGAAAAAAAGAGTTTGCATTTTCTGGATTTGAATTGGCTTCTAGGGTCTCTAAATGCCTAGAAAACAGTGTGCTATTATAACAAGGTTTTACCACTGCCTCTTGTAGGGGTTGATAACAAGTCTTGACTAAGATTCAAGAGACTTTGGTCCTACTTTAAGCTCCCTACTTCTTTACTCTATATTTTTATGAAAGGTTTGGGCAACCTTATATCATAGGTCCCTCCCAAGTATCAGACCTCAATAACTTTAATTAGCTGCATTTGGCCAATGAGGAAACTGAATCATTAAGATTGCTGTCTTTAACATACCAAAAAAAAAAGAATTTGATCTGAGATTCCATGGGTATTAGAAATTCCTGCATAGGGAACCTCTCTTTACCAATATAGGTAAACATTTTTTCCCAGACTTATAGTTGTTTGGGTCCTAGGAGGTCAATGACTTTGCCTAAAGTTACCCAGGCAGTATGTGTTGAATGCTGTCTTGTTTGTCCTTCATTTTTGAGGAGGATCATGGCATTAGGGAAATAATGACATGACTTGCAGTTGACTTTGATTTGAGAGGGGGATGGAGCTATGCAAGGTCACCAGCCTCACTTTCTCTTCCAGAGTCATCTGGACCCATTGACCAGATATTCATCAGGATGACTGCAGATGACCCAGGATGCAGTGGGAGACCCTGGCCCTATTAAGCTAAGGCCTTTTCATGTACTCACTTATAGTGAAGTAATTCCCATTTATTGAATGGATGCCTTTAAGAAGTGAGTAAAGAGATGGCTCCTTTAATTAGAAAAAAAATATCAAGCTGGGAGGGGAAGACCCTCAGGGTTGCTTTTAGAAATAATAGACCAAGCTGCCTGAATGGGGAACCAGCAAGTTGGATAACTCAGCTCATCTTCTCCCTCTCCCTCTCCTCCTTCTCTTCTCCAAAGGAAGATAAATTTTGATGGCCAGAAGCTGCCAACATAATCTGGGATTTACTGGCTAGACTTCTTTTCTTTCCTTTCCTTTTCTCTTCTTTTCCTTTCCTTTCCTTCCTTCCTTCCTTCCTTCCTTCCTTCCTTCCTTCCTTCCTTCCTTCCTTCCTTCCTTCCTTCCTTCTTTCCTTCCTTTCTTTCTTCCTTTCTTCCACAAAGCCTTGAAACCAGTTCACTCTGAAGCTCATAGATTCAACCACAATAAGTCCCTGCCCAAGTTCCACTTAATAGCTATATTTTTGGCCCGCCGTGGTATGTACTGAAGCCAGGATTTGAACAAAGGTCTTTCTTGCTTAGAAGTCTGCTCTCTATCAACTCCACAACATGTGACAATCATTGCATTACACTTTCAATACTCCTGCAATTAGAACCAGACTAAAATTTGACTGGAAAATATGTGACAAAATCAATAAAACTAAAATAGAACACATTTAATGTTAATGTGTAGTTTTCTAAAGTCTATATGTGTCATGAAGGGGTCATTATGTATGGTTTAGTGGCCCTCACTCACATTTGAGTATGCCATCACAACACTATACAACTCTCCCTTCCAATAAAAATGTTCCTGAAATCAAGCTGAAATGGATTTCACCTGGCCTCTGTACACACCTATAGGTCTATATAAACATCTTCAAACTGAGATGAGACCCCAGTGAGACCACCTGCTCTTTCATATGCCCTAATGAAAAACTAGATTTGAGGAGGGGCAGGAAATACATTATATAACTAATATCAGTTCTCTATAGCTTTTTTGTTTGTTTAGCAGAGGTACAGTTTTTGAGATTATAATAAATACTTATCTCTGCCTTGTACATAGCAGGCACTCAATAAGTGCTGATTAATTCGAAAATTTGTCTTGAGTGAATTACAAATTGTTGGCATGAACAGAATAAAGAAACTGAAACATTAGATTTACTTTGCTATATCACTATGCAAAACTGATAACAATTAGGGCTCAAAAGCAATCTCCTTAAGCACATTACAAGTACTCTACGAACCGTTACATAGAGGAGGAACATTTAATGAACATTGCAGAGAGAGAGTGGGGAAAGCATCTACTTTGGCAATAATATTGAACCTGAAAACATTCAAGACTCCCAAGGAAGCCCTAGTGAATATTATTGGTGTATTTTCATACCATTTCTCCTACCCTGCCAAATTGTGCTTTCTCCATTATTCTTCTATTTCTTGCTCTCTGCTTGATGATGATGATGATGATGATGATGATGATGATGATGGTTTTTTCAGTGCAGAGAAACTTACCAAGTATTCATTAAGCATCTACTATGTGCAAAGCATCTTCAGACTGGCTTCTCAAATAATGACAAGCCTGTGTTAATTGTCTACCTGGGGAATTCCTCATACTAAAAACCCTAGAAACTCTTAAAATCTCCCACAGAAGAGAAAATTCCATTCCTATAGCTTTTAAATATATACTCCCTGTGGACTTTCTATGCTGCAATTTTGAGAGAAAAACATTACCTCTTTGGTTTGCTGACAAGTCTGAGAAAGCTGTTTAAATGACTACCTCTTAACTGTCAGGTGGCTGAAGAGCTTGCCAGTTAGATGGACACATAGGATGTGAATCTTTATTAGGTAGAGGAAAATTCCTTTCCTTAGCAATCAGTCACATAAATTAAACACCAGAAATGGGCATATTTTCTCTAGCCCCCTCAAATTGTCATTTGACTCACTTTAGAATCCTTAAGGTTTCCTGTATTGGAAATCTCTGTTAAAAATATTTCCATTTTTCCCCTTTTTCAAATACCTAATTTTTAGTTTTCCCTTCTACCAAATAAGATCATATTCATAAAATGCTTAGCACAGTGCCTGGCACACAATAACTGTAAATCCCTTCCATCCTTCATCATTCCAGGAGGCTAATCAAATATTCCATCTACGCTATCAAATTATCAGGCATTTTTCTTCCTCCTCTTTAAGACAAACCAATGCAAAGTCTTCTCAAGTCTTTTTTTTCATATATTCTCAGATTTTTTTTCCTTCTAAAACAATCAAGTTTTAGTGCTCACGATGTCATTTGGAAGTCCAAAGATTGCTCCCTCTACATAAGAACTAGAAATTCTTGTTAGCAAGTAAAAATTTATAGCTTAAATGTTAGGAAATTTCTAAAACAAAAGTGGAACTACTAGCTTTTTACATTCGTATACATATACATACACATGCATATAATGTATGTATATATGTGCATAGAGAAAAAAGAAAACACAAATCTTATCAAAGTAAACTCACCCAAAACATCTATGTGCACACACATACACACTTTTTTCTTTTCCAATTTTATTAAAATGTCTCAATGTTCTCTTTCTCCTTATTAACCTTACGTTCTGAAGTCTGAGTATTTTCAAACTATCCATAAGATTGATAAGAGCAATAAGTTCACACATAAATTGCAAATTTAAATAGTCTTCCTTGTTGTCCTGGACTTTATGGACAGGTAAAAATATCTATGTATAGACGTTGACCCAAACGCTGTGAAAACAAATCAAAATCACTAAAACTGTATTTTAATTTTGGTTTCTGACATCCTGAAAATCAGGTGGCATACATCCCAGAAGGGGGAAAATATCATAATAATGGCATAGCTCACAGAAAGAAGTCCCATTTCTAAGAAACTGCCAGACACTCCACTTTGAGATTATTGCTTTCATCATGAATCTGATACACAGCTTTTAGTGTTTGTATCAATGATATAAGCAATACGTCCCAAAACAGAGCGCCCCTAAATCCCTGTAGAAACATCTATTGCAAGCACTCAAGGAAGCCCATTTTGCAGCTGCCATATTTCTCATCAGCTGAGGAGGAGGGCAAACCAGATAAAACTTTTATCCCAAGAAATTTAGCTTCAGTATATACCCATATGCATACATACATAGATATAGATATATAGACATATTTAATGATGATATTCTTATTCTGTGTCATGAACCATGCTAAGCACTTTATAATTATTAATTCACTTGATTCTCACAATGACTCTGCAAGGTAGGTGCTATAATTATACCCATTTTGCAGATGAGGAAACTGAGGCAAGCAGAGGTTATGTGACTTACCTGGGATTACAGAAATAATAAGTTTTTGAGATGAGATTTGAACTCAGGTCTTCCTGGCTCCAAGTCCAGCATTTTATCCATTATACCAACTAGATGCTGTTTATGTAAAGACAGAGATAAATATAGAGATTAGATATAGAGATAAAAATAGACATTTATATCTCTGTCTATCGATAGAACTATAATATGATCCTCTTTTATTTCTCCAGTGTGGATACTAACTTACCACAAAAGTAGAATATATTTGCTGGTATGTAGTAAAGAAATAATTCCCTGAAAACCCAACTTTGTACCTATTGTACTGTATATTGGAATGAATTGCTGCAGCCATTAACAAAAACCTATCCAGATCATGCCATTTGCTTTGTGGGTGATCCATTTTTAGTTGTGAAATGGCTACAGTTTGCATGTAAGAACAGCACCCTAGTTCTTCAATGGATCCGTGAATCCTCAATGTTCAAGGCAATGTACATATATGGATTTGTCCTGCTATTAAGTCACAATGCAGTTTGCCCAACATACTAGTAAATAACCATAATGTATAACACGACAGTATGCAAATGATCCATTAATTATTCCTTACTTTCACTTTGACTACTCCCATCTAATTTTAGGTCACATATTTCTTTGGTAACAATCAGCATTCTATTTCTGGAAAATTCCTTGTCTGTAAGGTGTTGCAACTTTAGTATCTCTACATTTTCCTTTGCATAATACTCAACTATTCATATTGGAAGGCTATAATATTACTTGAATGGCAGTCAAAAATCACTGAAAAAATATTGGTGATAATAGACCTCAAATTGTGATGTCCTAGCATCTTGAGCTTATCCATCTCCTGCTCAGTGCAATGTGTTCCCTGAGATAGGGCTTTTAGGGGCCAGGGCAGGCATCTTCCACCTCCCGAAAGCAACCACTTTCATATGAACCAGCACAGGGCATCTTTTATCTCCCATGGTCAACAAGGATGTTGAGAAGGTCCAATGCAAAGAGCAATCATCCCTTTGACTTCAGGCCCATCATATCTAGATACTCCTGTCCTTTGAGGGTAGAAAGGAGTGGTGTCCTCCACTCAGTAATGAACTTTCTTATGCTAGGTCATAACCTTCACCTCCCAATGATGCTGAACTCCTATAAATTGTCATCCAAACCCCACTTCATATTACCTACCACCTAATTTGTCATTCTTTTTTCCCTCAACAGGCCCACTCCCAAGTTTGACCATAACTCCACCTAGTGCTTTCACTGTGCCTTCTGGAATGTCTGTACCATAGGTAATAAACTTCCCTTCACATTAAATCTGTTTCTCTCCTACTCTTTACATCTGCTAGCTCTCACTGAAACCTGGCTTTCCCTTGATGACAGCCCTTATTTGTCTTTCCAGTTCTGGCTGCACCTTTACTCATTATCTTTGGCTTACTGGTCATGGCAGGGTAATTAGAATACACTTTTCTCCCCATTGTGACTTCCAGGTTCATTCATTTTTTCCTTTGCCCAATAGCCACTTTTCCTTTGATGTTAATGAGATTCTTGCATTCCATTCAATAGAAATATTGGTAGTACTTGTCTATAGACAGTAAAGTCACTCTCCTGACTTCATCAATGTATCCAGTATATGGTTTGCAATTCTCTCCTCTCAAACTTTTGCCTTCATAATAGGGGATTCACCATGCATATTGATTCTCTCTCAAATACCTTAACCACTCAGTTCCTCAAATTAATCACCTCCTTTGAGCAGCTCCAGGAAAACCTCAGTCATACACAAAGATGGTTAATACCCTCAATATTGCTATTATCCACAAATATAATGTTTCTATGTTCAAGAATTCTGAAATCCACTTACCTAACCATAATCTATTGCCTCCCCCTTCTGTCTTCCTTTGTATAATCCTGTTCTTCATCTATCTGTGATTTCTAGTCCCCTGACCAAATAAATTTTTCTCAGGCCATTTCCCCTGCACTTGCCACTTTCTCTCCTCCACATTTTGACTCTTTGATAATCCAATTTAAATCTACATGATTCTCTTCTCTTGAATCCCTAATCTACTTATCATCTCAACATCTACACCCAGCCAAATCTCAGTTTTGTATCACTCCCACCACTTCACCTTTGTACCTACATACATGCTACTGTAAGAAGTTGGAAAAAATTTAAACATCCTAACTGGGTCAGCTACAAATTTCTGTTATATAAACTCGATTGGCCCCTCACTGTTGCTAGGCAATCCTATTAAACCTCTCTTATCAATTCACTTTTTCATTCTTCATTGAGACTCTTCCAAACCTTTTCATCCTTTTTTATACCTCTCATAACTCACCCTCCCCCACTCTCTTAGAAGAAAATCTTACCTCATATTTTACAGAAAACAAAATTGAGGCCATTTGCTGTGAACTCCCTCTTTTCTCCTCCTTTAAATCTCCTATCATTCAGATGCCTTCTGACACTTTTTTCCTTCTTCATTTGTCTCACATGAAATGGAGTTATACCGTTCCCAGGTTAAGCTCTCCTCTTGTTCAAGTGATCCCATTCCATCCCGTCTCCTCCAAAAGATTGCCTTTGGGGTGGCTAAGTGGGACAGTGAATAGAGCACCAGCCCTGGAGTCAGGAGGACCTGAGTTCAAATCTGGCCTCAGATACTTGACACACTTACTGGCTGTGTGACTTGGGCAAGTCACTTAACCCAAACTGCCGTTCCTCACCCCCCAAAAAGCAAAAAAAATTGCCTTCTCTGTCCTCTCTACTCTTTCAGATATTTTCAATCTTTCCCTGTCTACTGACTCATATCATATTGCCTACAAACACACCCATCTCTCCCCTATCCTGAAAAAAAACCTTCACTTGGTCCTTCCATTCCTACTAACTATTATCCTTTAGCTCTTCTGCTCTTTGTAGCTAAACTCCTTGCAAAGGCCATCTACAACAAGCACCTCCTTTATTTCCCATCTCCCTCTTTTCCCCCTCTTATAGTCTGGTTTCTGACCTTATCATTCCACTGAGATTCCTCTCTGCAAAATTACCACTGATCCCATAGTTGTGAAATCCAATGACTTTTTCTTTTTTTTTTAAACAAATGCTTTATTAACTTCTGTTTTAGATCATTCATTTCCACCAGATTTTGAGTTACAATCCTTTTCTCCCCATTGTTCCCCTACCCAACCTCCCAGAATAGTAGTCCCACAAGATATCGCTTCCTCCAATCTGCTCTCTCCCATACCTTCTCCCATACCCCCATCGACTTTTCCATTAGAGGAAGGTGAGTCTTTGTGTCCCAATGCCTGCACATCTTATCTCCTATTACAAGCAAAAGAGTATTAATAATAGTATTTATATATATTTGAAACATTTACTAATGTTATGACCTCAATTTCAGATCCATTTCCTTCCTCCTTGTCACCCATTCCTCTGGGAAATGAAGTAATTCAGTATATGTTGTACATGTCTAGCTATGCAAAACATTATCATAGTAGATATATTATACAAGGCTGCTTATAATTCCCTCCCACTCATCCCACCCCCCACCTGGTCCATTCCCTACATGATCCTGTCCCTCTTCTATAGTGGGTACTTCCAATCTCCCCTCACCCCAAGGATGCCCTCCCATCCATCATCCCTCCTCTCATCCCTCTTCCCCCTATCCTGCTGCAGGTTGAGAGATCCCATTTAGTATGTATGTCATTTTCTCCCTGAACCCAATTCAATGTGAATGTGGTTTTGCCTTTTTAGCCTTCCTCATTCTCCCTCTCCTTTGCAACCACTTCCCCTTGCTTCTTCTACATGGGATAGTTTACCCTACCCTGTCTCTCCCCATCTCCTCTTGCCACTTTCCTCTCTCACTTCATAATTTCATCCCTTGAGTATTCTCTCTTCGCAACAAATTCAACTTATGCCCTCTATCCATATATAACTGTAACCATATACACACACATTCACATATGTATTCATGTGACCACACACCCTTCTTCAATTATTTTCATAGTGAGAAAGATATCATCAGTCACAGTTATTGCTTTTCCATATAGGAATGTAAATAATTCAATTTTGATAATTTCCTTTTGATTTCTTTTCCCTGATTACCTTCTCAGGCATCTCTTCCTTCTTGTGTCTGGATGTCAAATTTTCTATTCAATTCTAGTTTTTTCCTCAAGAATGCTTGAAAGTCCTCTATTCCACTGAATGACCATATGTTCCCCTGAAACAAAATATTCAGTTTTGCTGGGTAGGTGACCCTTGGGTTCATTCCCAGTTCTTTTGCCCTCTGGAATATCATATTCCATGCCTTTTGATCCCTCAGTGTAGAAGTTGCCAGGTCCTGGGTTATTCTGATTGTGTTTCCACAGTATTGAAATTGTTTCTTCCTGGCTGCTTGTAGTATTTTCTCCTTGATCTGGGGATTCTGAAACCTGGCTATAATATTCCTGGGAGTTTTCTTTTTGGGATCTTTTTTCAGGAGGTGATCTGTGGATTCTTTCAACCTCTATTTTGCCTTCTGGATCTAAAACATTAGGGCAGTTTTCCTTGAGAATTTATTGAAGGGTGATGTCTAAGTTCTTTCTTTTATCATGGCTTCATGGCTTTCGGGTAGTCCAATAATTTTTAAATTATCTCTCCTGGATCTATTTTCCAGGGTAGTGGTTTTTCCCATGAGATGTTTCACATTGCCTTCTAATCTTTCATTTGTTTGGATCTGCTTAGCAGCATCTTGATTTCTCATAAAGTCATTAGCTTCCATTTGCTCCAGTCTAACTCTGAAGGAATGAACCTCCTCAGTGAAGTTTTAAGATTCTTTTTCCATCTGGCAAATTTGGCTTTTTAAGGCATTCTTCTCCTCATTGCCCTTTTGGGCCTCCTTTGCCATTTGAGTTAGTCTATTTTTTAAGGTGTTGTTTTCCTCAGTCAGGCTGTTGACCCTCATTTCATACTTTTCCTGCATCCTTCTCATTTCTCTTTCCAATTTTTCCTCCACTTCTCTTATTTGATTTTTAAAGTCCTTCTTAAGGTCCTCTATGGCCTGCAACGGGCTCATGTTTTCCTCTGGGGCTTTTGGAGCAGGACTTCTGACCTCACAGTCCTTTTCCCGCTCTATGCCCCCAAAATAGGATTCTAGGGTTGCATTTTTCTGTTTCCTTTGCCTTGGCATGTTGCCACTTAATTACTTGACTTTTGGGCTTGTTGCCACACTGTGGCTTTAAGGCCAGATACAACAATTTTTGTCACGAACGTGTGGGGGGCAACTTCCGTTTCTGGCAAGCTGTAAACCCACCCATGACTTCCACCCTAGATCACAATCCAGATCCAGGGAGGTTAAAGCAAGACCGATTACCCCCCAAGACTGATCGCTGGATCTTCCTACAATTTGCAGGCCGGGAGATGGAGCTGCCTCTGAAAACTACAAAATGGTGTGTCTTCTCAGTGGCTTCTAGCCCGCAGAATTTGACCACTCAAGCCTTCTTTCAATCAGAGCCAATAGAAGAAGGTGAGATTTTAACAACCTGAGCAATTTAATGAGGGCAAAATGGACACTTTTATAGAGACTGTGGGAAGATGTGGATGGGAGTAAGGAGTAGCAAGTAGCCCGATGGGGTCAGGTACAGACAATGAGGGCCATAATGAAAGAGCAGTTAAAGAATTATTGATTGGGAAGGAATGGGTGACTCAGGCAAATACCAGAGGTCTGGGTTCAGGGACTGGGTTGTATGAGAAAGTTTCAGGGGCTTTTAGGGGTCCAGGTCACATCCCCATTCCCTGCCCAGCTAGGTGGTGAAGTTACCAGAGTACCTTGCCTGGAGTCTGGAAGACTCAGAGGCTTACTAGCTCTGTGACTGCAGGCACAGCACTTAACCCTATTTGCCTCAGTTTTCTCATCTGTAAAATGAGGTAGAGAAGGAAATGGCAAACCACTCTAGTATCTGTGCCAAGAAAACTTCAAACCGGGTTTGAACAATAACTACCCATCAGCCAGAGTCTTTTTTGCTCCTAGCCCAATTTCTTTTATGTTTTTGTTTTGCTTTTGGTCCAGAATTCAAATCAGTTTAGGGAACTTCCAGTATGAAAACTCCCACTTAGAATTCTTGTGTAACCTAGAGTTTTAGGGAGTCATCTGAGGTTAGGTGA